>CM057822.1:93283529-93883529 GCA_030067965.1 Latrodectus elegans
TCCCAAATATATTTTTGATCTGAAATACATTTAGAAACTGGATAAAAGTCTCAATTACAATATTTACGAACTCCGTAACTAAAGGGAATTTTAAATGTTCCACAGCGGTTTCGATTTGTTTTTAGGCACTCATTTCTCTGTGTAAAATATCGTTTGAAACAATGCTAAATAAGTAGTAAATATTGTTGAAAATAGAAAATAGCTTTAGAAAAGATATAAAATATTACATTTTTTATAAGATTTTAGAAATAGTTGCAAATTTAATTTTTCTCAAGTAAGAAATTTTGTCCCAAAAAATCGGTACATGCTTTCTAATAAAAAATATAGTTCCGTAGTAATGATAAAATTTATTCATGTCTTCATAAATTCCTGATGCTAAACATTTAGAAACCTTTTACTTTGTTATTTTTTAATGCCTTAAATGCTATCAGATTTAAATATAGACATTAAGTATGAGAGATTTGAAACCAAAGAAAGCCACTGCTATCTAATAAATTAAATTCAACAAAATAATATGAAGTATACTTTATTTTAAAGTCACAATTATCTTCACTCAATTTATTTTCACTGAAACCAACCAAAGCTAGATAGCGTGCTAGTCATAGTAGCATATCTCCCTTCAAGAAATAACAGCAGTTTTCACAGCTAACAATCGGATTTTAGTATTTTTTAAATATTAAAATCCGATTGAATATTAAAATCATTGAATCGGACTGGGATATTTAAACTCGAGTTCAAAATGCAGACAAATTAAAGTTGTGCATGGACTCTTTATAGGCAAGGATGGAATTGACTAAAGCGACTCCCGATTTTATCAACGTCTTAAATACCATAGCAGAACTCCAACCTTGTTACCAGGAACTGATCAAGACCATTAAAGAACCAACTTCAGCCAACTTTGGACAAACTGACAAGCCAACTAGTTCAAGTAGCTGTGCTGGCATTCCCCCCCCCTTATCTGTTAATGATTCTAGTCAAAGCAAAACTAACGATAATTAAGTTAAAGTTACTGGTATTATTAAAAGAAAATTAAAGAAAAACGTGCACTGAACAAGCGTTCAGAGGACTTTATAAAGACCAAAAAGACAGCAAAGGTAATTTCTGAGGATCCAACCGTCCCCATAACCACTAGCAACTCTTTTACTCGGCTTAACTCCACGAAGGATTTGAAGACATCCGCTAATATCTCCCAATGCAGATGTAGAAACACTTCCCCTTATTATTGCCAAGTATGATGAAAACCACATAAAATTTATAAAAGAATTAAAATCAAAATTCTCACACGAATTCGAGGCCAAGATTGCTGGTTAAAACCTCCAGATATTGGTAAAAACTACTGATGCTTATAGAGCCTACATAAATTTTTTTGATAAACTAAAAATAGAATATATTTTGATTAGAAACAAAAACGAAAAGCCATAGAAATGTGTGATAAGGGGTCTCCCAATCACTTCTAAAACTGCCTAGATTGAGAAAAATTTAATGTTAATAGGATTTAAAGTGGCTAGAGTGAGTCAGATGACTCACCCTATAAACTGAAAAGCAATGACCCCCTTCCACGCTAATATTTTCTCGGCACCAGATGGCGACACAATGTATGACATTAAGTCATTATGCTATATTTCTGAAGTGACACTTGAGCATTACAGAGGATCCAAATCGGTGGTGCAATGCTTCAACTGTCAAAAATTTAACCATACGGTGGATATTTGCCACATGGCTCCTAAATGCGTCAAATGTGGTGGTGCACGCAACACCGAAAATTGCAACCCCGAAAGAGTAGAGAAACCAATATGTAGCAATTGCCAGGTTAATCACCTAGTAATTACAAAGTTTGCCCAAATTATCCAAAACCAAAACCCAAGGTTGTAAAAAAAAACCTCTGCTTTTATGGGTATTAAAACCCATCTTAAACCAATCCTCATAAGACCTGGAGTCTCTTATGTTAGAGCTACTTCCCCACACCCTCCCCCTCTATACAAACACAGCAAACTCCTCTGATCGCTCCTGAGAGTTTGCTGTGTTTGTATAGAGGGGGAGGGAGAGAGAGAAGGGAGAATTCTCCGAATTTATTATGCTAATTAATGAAATCAAAAATATTTTTAAAGGAATTCCCATTAAAAAACTATTAAATGAGATCAAAGAAATTAAATCTACTATGAGCAAGCTATTTATATTAACTGCTTATTTCCAGGATCTTTAAAAATAAATTTCATACAATTAAATTTATAAAAGTATTACTAATATCGCATATATAAAAGGCTCAAAACATCCACAGTCTCTGACTGCAAAGTTAAAAGTCCGGTTCCAAAACTTTGCCACAACATTCAGGAGTTTTCTAGCATCAAGAGTATCAATCTCATTTTGATGGTTGATTTCATGACTTGCAAAGAGTTAGAGAAATTTCATGGATTATTTCTTCAATGTAATTTCACAAAATGTATTTTCAAATTCTTTTTGCTTTTAAATTGACTTGACTACATATACATATATATATACATATATACATATACATATATATACATATATACATATGCATATACATATATATATATACACATATGCATATACATATATATATACATATATGCATATACATATATATACATATACATATATATATATATATACATGTACATATATATACATATATATAAATATACATATATATGCATATATAGACATATACATATACATATATATACATATACATATATATATACATATACATATACATACATATACATATATATATACATATACATATATATAGATATACATATATATATACATATATATAGTGAAACACTTAACGGATCAAACAAATCCCTTATTCCTTAATTAATTTAACTGGACATTTATTCCTTGTATTACATGTTATTTAAAAAAAGAAAATATTAAACAGATGAATATATATTTTAAATTTTCAAATATATTTGCATATTTTTATAACAATAATAAACAATTTTTAATAAAAATAATAGTTATACACTTTGTATACATTGCATTTAAAATGCAAATGTTTAAAATAGATTGAAAATATGATAAAAAAATTTGGAAAATACTTAAATTCATTCATTAAAAACAACGTAAAATATTTACTTGAAAAATATGTTTCACAAATGCAGTTTTACTATTACGCCTTTCACTTTTACTCTCTCTCTCTCTCTCTCTCTGTCTCTCATTTAGTATTTAAATAAAATACTCATCCTTCAAGGAACTAGTGTATCTTAGGTAACAACTGTGTTGAATCATTACTTCTGTTAAATTTTATACCATTAAGAGAATCTCCTTATGTTAGCTATATTTCGAAAAGTTAAGATTAGATGAATAATGTGGCTAAAGAGTGTTTTGTAAGTTAGTATTCTCTCAGTAGGTACTTAAATATGTAATTCATCATATAAATTTATCCTGCTCATTTATATTCTTCATAAAACTAACGTAAAACAATGTAAAGCATTGTTTATATTATTTCTAGCATTGCATAATAAACAATATATCTGAGATGTTTACTCATTTAATGATCATAAGTAAATATTGTAAGAGATATTTATAAAACTGCAAATAAAAACGTTTTAAAGTATGTTTTAATTCATTTTCCTGGTATATATAACTTATTAAATACCATTGATTTAAATTTTAACACTAAAACCATAAATGAGAGCTTTTTACAACATAAAATTACTTTTTGTAGTACCTACATTTTGTTTGAATAGTATAATAATGCAAATTAACCAAGAATTATAAGAATATTTATGTTTTCAAATATTAAACAATTATAATATTAATATTCGATGCAACATGAAAAATTGACTCCGTTCATGATATAAATGAAAAAAAACGAGTCTGAGCTACAACGAAAATTATTTATTTTCCTAGAATAATTAATAATAAATTTGACAATTATCGAAGTTTTAAGATGGATGTGTTCTTATAAATGCAAAGATATTTTTAACGAAGAAATATTATTAGTGAAGAGGTTTCTTTGATATTTGCTAAAAAAGCACTATTAATTTAAAATGTTACAACTTTTATTGTTCTTAAAGTATTGCGCTGTTTAAAACTTAGAATGTTCCATTCTTGCACTGTTTTTTCAATAAAAAATTTTAAATGACAATTACATATTCAAATTAATTTCACAATATACATTGCTGAATAATTGCTAAGGACGGATCACAAATTGCAATGCAGCATAATATTAAGAGAGATATGAGGCCTAGTAGGATAAAATAAAGTTGCCACACTGTTCAGACATTAGAATAAAGAATATTTATTGTTCTGGAAAGTACAAAAGCTGTGAAACATCTGAAAGAAAAAAAAATGTTCATTTGATGCTGCATACGGAGAAATGGAACAATGCACCTAAAAGTCAGCAGGCAGTATGGGATATGTCCACCTTGAGTGTGATGCAACATTCCACACGTCGTATCATACTTTGCACAACATTATACAGCATCTGTTGAGGCAATTTATCCAATTCCTCTGTGAGTGCACGGATGAGGGTGTTCTTGTTTGTCGGAGGATAGTTTTGACCAGCAACTTGCCTCCCCAAAGTATCCCACACATTTTCAATGGGGTTTAGATCTGGAGAACGTGATGGCCATAAGAGGTGTTGAATATCCTCACTGTCTATACAATCCTGAACAGCGAGTGTTCAATGACATGCTGCGTTGTCATCCATAAAAACAAATTTATCACCGACAGCACCACGGAAAAGACGAACATGAGGAAGTAGAACTTCATTAATGCATCGTTGGCCCGTCATAGTCCCAATAGCAACCACATGTAGGGGCGTGCGGCCATTGATCATGATGCCGGCCCACACCATGACACTGCATATCGGATATCGGTAACTTTCCTGGATATTTTCTGGCCGATGAGCTGTGCCACTCTCGCGCCAGATCAGTTGGCGTCTACAATTCCATGACAAACTGAAACTACTCTCATCTTAGAATAGTACGCATGCCCAGTCCTGTTCAGTCCAATTGCAATGCTCACGACACCATTGCATACGGGCAGCAGGGTGCTGTCTGGTCAATGGGACACACACAACAAGTCTGCGGGCGTATAGTTCTACTCCCCTCAAACGTCTGGCAACAATTTTTCGGGTGATTTGCTTTTCTGATGCAGCAAGAAACTGATTTGCCACCTGCTGAGCTGTGGTGCGCCTGTTCCTTTTTGCTTATAGGTCGATATATCTGTCTACTGCAGGAGTCTTATTCTAACACGACCTCCCCCGTGCCGACTACTACACATTCCAGTTATTTTAAATGACTTCTACAGCCGTGAAACAACACTGTAAGCGATGTCGAACTCCCTGGCAACATCTGTTATTTTTGGCCCTTCTTCGATCTTTCCAAGAATTCGACCACGCATAAAATCATCTAAGTGATGTCGGGAAGACATGACTAAAATTTCAAGTTCGTCTATTAAATCTTTCCTGTAAAATTTTGACTTGAAACAACAACTATTCACACACATCAAAACCCTTAAAGCTCTTATGAACGCTATCACGTGATTAACAGACGTGGAAAAAAAATTTGCATAAGCATACTTCTTCTTACTACATCACGCACTTATTCTAATTTTCCACGTTTTGCTTCCTTTCATTTTGTGCTTGCTATGGATGATAGTGTTATCTGTCCTTAGCAATTGTCCAGCAATGTATGTTATTTTCAAATAATATTTTTTTAAATATACAGCCACATAACATATCCTTAGAAACGAATATACAGATACAAAATGTAATGAACTTTCTACTTTAATTAAATGTTAAAAACTAAGAAGTTATTTTTTCTTTGTTTAATATAGATTAAATTAATTATCTGTATTACAATATTATAAGAAAATCAAAACTTTTCTAATAAATATAGATAAAACATTTAATTTTCAATGAAAAACATTTGAAGAAATAAATTTAAATTACTAAACAAATTTAAAAAACTTCTTTTAGAAAATCAATATTTTAGCTTTCATTTTTATTCATTTATTACTCGCGGCTTACATAATTTTTTATATAACTTTACTAAGTCACATGAGTTTTTCCGCAAGATAACTTTACACCTTTTGTGTTTAAGTTATTATTCTTTTCTTTATTACTTATCTAATCCACCTATATTCTTATCTATAAGAACATTCAATTATATAAATTCATATCTATAAGAACATTCAATTATTTAATTCTTTTCGCAATTTATAATATTTCATGTTGTAATATTTTCATTATCAATTACTTTTTAAATTAAACTTATTTTTTAATTTACAAGAAGTGCACTGGTGAGAGTTTAATAGAAATTCTGCATAAAATTTATTTATTAATTATAATTTTAATCTGCATCAATGAGAGTATGAGCTTGAATGAAAATATTTAGATCGTTGATAATATTCTATAATTTTAAGTAATTATTTTTTTTTTTGTTTTAAACAACAAATTTAAGTTTAAATTATGCCACAAAAATATTACTCCATAATATAATTAAGAATAAATATGAATTAAAAATCTTTTTTTTTTTTTGCAAATCTTGTAAAATATTTTAATAAATATTAATTTTTTCACTTTGCTTCACATTTTTAATTTGTTTTAAGTTAAAAATATGATGGATCTCTTGTAAATGACACAGGCACTGCAGCAGCAGGAGTGCATAGCAATCTGTTCTCTTTCTATACCTAAAAGGCAGAACTGCTTTTGATGGAGAAGTAGCTGCCATTCGTGTGACTCTAACGCAGCATTACTATTGTCACTTAAATATCTTGAGCATCTTCTGCAACTGCAAGGCAGCGATTCTCGCAGTGGACTCTAATACAATCCCTGACTCTTCTTACATCTACGAGTGCAAAAATCTACTGATAGGGTTGTATAATTTCTCAAAAAAAAGTTGTGTTACAGTAAATTCCTGGACACTGCGATGTTGCTGGTAATGAGTTAGCCGACTACCTTGCTTAAGCAGGGGAGCTCTATCCAACAAACATCAAGAAATAAAACTACTCTCAATAACACCAAATTGTTTATTAAGAAAAAGATGATGAACGTTGTCTTAAAGCAATTCTCAGAGAGACACTCTAACAAGACCTGATGAAATCATCTTCAATTTAATCCTAAGTGGCCTAGTCGCCGGGCTGTAGCCGAGTTTCGTTTGGCCACCGGGCATGACTACCTTCTTAAGCATCTACGTAGAACTAACATAGTCTAAGAACCTTCCTGCAGGTTCTGCGATCATCGAGAGGAGATGGACGTACCCCACCTTCATGGCTGTCCAGCACTAGTCGAACCTTCCTTGTGCGATCGCTACTGGCGTGTTCGAAACATCCTCAGGAGTTTATTAACTTTTCTGCGTTCATTGTCTACTTATTCTTTCTGTATTTGTGGCGCAGTGGTCGTTGTAAGATCGGGCATTGGAAATATAAAAAGTTAACAATATTTGGTATTTTAAAGCAAATTTAGAAGATTTAAAAATTTTAAATACTATCAAACACAAAATTTCCTGTATTGAAATAAATAATTGTTCTTGTAATTAAGATTTCTTTAATTATTTTTCAATAAGAATATTTAAAATTGCAATATCACTAGTATTACGTACATTAATTTGAATTCATAAACAAATAAAAACAAATATTTATGTTTAAACTTCTCCGCGTGAATAACTCCAAAGTAATTATACAAAATAAGTATACATAATTTTTGGTACGCATCAGTTTGAAATTTTAAACATCAAAACTATCCAACTATATTTTAATTATTTTGATAAACATTTTAGTCATAGAAAAACAATTAAGCATTCTAAACTTGTTTTATAAGCATATCGTATACTTTACATAAGAAGATACTATACATATATGAGGAGATACTATATATAAATGAAGCAAATCGCACTTTACATAATAAATTTCTTTCTTTTCTTATTAATAACCTTATTTGATTTTTTTTAAAAAATGAATTTCTTTGAACAATTTATTAAAAGTCTTACCATCTATGTCAACAATTTTTGATGTAATACGTAATGTAAATTAATTAGAAATGCATTGAGATCATAGTGGGGCAGAAAAAATAAGTAATATACTTATGAAAATTTATTTAAATTGCAAATGACTTGCATCTCTGAAAATAAGAAATATTTAATGAGAGCGAATGATTATGTTACATCCATCAAATAAGACTACTAAACTTCGAGTAGTTTTCAACGCGAGTAGTAAAACGTCTAGTGGAAATTCTTAAAACGATCTATTAAGCAAAGGAGGAGTGCTATATGAAGATCTCTTCTCAATTCTAATAAGATTTAGAAATCACGCTTATGATTTTACTGCAGATATAAAACAAATGTTCCGAATGATTGAGGTTAGGTTAATCCTTCGCAAACTAAACTTCAAAAAATTCTATGGAATAATAGTAAAACCAAACCCACTAAAGTTTTTAAGTTACGAACGGTTACATATGGAACCGCATCCGCTCCATACTTAGCAAGAAAGGTTTTGCAACAACTTGCTCTAGATGAGGAAAGCAACTTTCCTTTAGCTTCATAGGCCGTATTTCAAGATTTTTATATCGACGATTGTCTCTCCGGTGCTTCAGAACTTTGCGAGTTTGAAAAACTCAAATCAGAATTAACCCAGCTGCTCCAACGAGGAAATATGTCTTTGTACAAATGGTGTTCCAATAGGGCTTCATCAACTGAACTTAAGGAATTCACACTTGATCGAAATTCTGAGGAAATAATGGTCAAAACCCTAGGGATGCTTTGGAACAGCTTAAGTGATTCCTTTACGTTTAAGGTTAGCACCAGCACAGATTGCAAATATACTAAACGGGATGTGCTTTCACAAATTGCTCGCATATATGATCCCCATGGACTCCTAGGACCGATCATTTCCAAAGCAAAATTATTTATGCAGAAACTGTGACTACTCAAACTGGACTAAAACGGAATTCTACCACCAGATGTATCCAAACAATGGGAAAACTTCTTAAAAACTCTGTCAGATTTAGAATCCATTCATGTTTCCAGATGTTTTTTGCAAGTTAGCCCAAAACTCATAATGTTACATGGATTTGGAGATGCGTCTTCAAAGGCATATGACGCTGTGATTTACATACAAACTGTATCCATTCCGATGAAACAACAAGACAACTTTTGTGCTGTAAATCCCGGGTGGCCCCAACAAAATCCATGACTATCCCAAGACTGGAACTTTGCACCTGCCTGCTTCTTTCAAAACTCATACAGAAAGTCATTGCTGCAATAAAACTGCAAATAGACTCTGTCACACTATATTCGGACTCAACTATAGCTCTCGCATGGATAAACTCTCTTTCACACTTACTCAAGACATTTGTTAGAAACCGGGAGTCTCAAATTCAGCAACTCTCAAAAAACTTTCATTGGCAGCACATTTCATCAGAGCATAATCCTGCTGACTTACTTTCCAGAGATCTCGATGTTAAAACTCTTGCAGCTAGCAAATTGCGGTTTAAAAGACCAGACATTTCAAAATTAAATTTACCTTCCTTTCAGACTGTACAAATTTCTAGTGTCTCAAACAACAAACTTTTTATGGACGAACTCAAGCCTACTTCCAAAATAACATTAACTTCAATTAATGATTCTAAATTTTTAAATGATTTACTCAATATCACTAATAATTTTCATAAACTAATCAGAATTCTAGCATTTATATTTCAAGGTTCTTCCGAAATTGTAAATTTTCTGAAAGGAAATATGGATTCCTTAAACAAGAGGGATATAAAAACGCAGAAAATCTACTTTTAAAAATAGTTCAGGTAAGGTATTTTACTCCGAAGATATCTGCTTTAGAAAAGGGATTGCCCATCCCATCAAGTAAGTTGAAATTCCTTAATCCATTCAAAGATCCAATCTATGGATTGATAAAAGTAGGTGGCAGACTTGCGCATTCAAATTTCAAATTTAATCAAAAACATCCTATCATTCTGCCGACTGGAAATAAATTTGTTAAATCTATATGTTAATTGTATTCATTATTACTGTTAATTATTGTTTTACTTTTGTATTTATATGTCAATGATTGATGTAACTTTATATTTTCTTTGAAACATATGCATATTTCAACGTCGGGAGGGATGTTCCGTTTTTGGTATGCATACTCTTGTCTACGGAGCACCCTCCTTGGCGCATCCTGTAATCACGCCATTTACCGCAACCTTTTTCCTTGAAAGTCTAATGTTGTTGTACACTTACGCAAAACCGCACTGCGAAAACACGCAGCATTATTTACAATTCTTTTGTACTTAATAAACGCAACCACCGCACAGTAATTTTACAATGATATAGTAAGAATTGAAACTGATAAGAGAATTTGGACCTGACATTAAACCTATTTATCATATTATATCAAACCAAATGAATGTAGCATACAAATAACGTTACACTAGGAATTTTAATCATAAAAATATTTACTTATTCAAAAATGCGTAAAATCTTTCCAAAAACAAAATTAATATTAAAACAAACGACGCGAATTTTCACTGATCAGTTCTACTGAATTTAATTCAATATTTATACATTTGGATCGGAACTAAATGTGTTACTAAATGTTTTCATGCAAAACAACTGAAATCTTTAAAAATATTAATTCAGCAAATAGAGGAAATATTTATTGAAATAACTTTATCAACTCTAAAAATTCATGAATAACTATTCATTTAAATTTTACTACTGTTATTTAAGAACAAATTTCAATTTGCCTTTTGTCCTTCAACCATTGAAATTTATGTATAAAACAAACATTTTAATATTAATGTAAAAAAAGACTGTATATAAAATGCAAAAAAATGAATTGATAGGAAATGTAATTTCTTTTATATTAAGTCGCTCTAAAAGATCCGAAAAAAACGAAATGCTTAGTGAAAACAAGTTTTTTTTTTTTTTTTTTTTTTTTTTTTTTTAATGTAAAGATCTATCAAGAAAAAATATTTTATGGGTTCCATAAATTTTTCCAATAAAATGAAATATATAAGCATTTGCATTTCATTAATATTAGCTGGTATAAAGTCTGATGTATTTTTGACAATGAAATGGATAACTTTGAGCATTCTCGAGGATAATTAAAAAACTAACGACTAATAAAATAATATATATGCAGCATTATTAATATATATGAACATTATTGATAGATTAATAAAACTATAGTATAAATATTAAAACAAATTCATTCACATTAACACACACACTAATAAATTTATATAAAAAATTTCTGATATATATATTTCCCATTCATCTCAGAAGGTTACTAAATATCTGTATTTTCAAACTTTCAATCTATAAATCAAGATGACCTGCTGTTCAACTGTTGATGTTTATACATAAAGCAGACATTCAAACTGCATTAACAAAAATTTGTACGTGAAAGGCAGAAAAAGAAAACTGATAGGATGTGTAAAGCTTTCTCGTTTGCATTAAGTCGCTCACTGGGAACAAGAGAAACACGAAGTTCTCCCTAAAAGTAGGCACTGTTTTTTCATCAGAATGAATCAAATAAAATATTTTATGAGTTTCTTTAATGGAGTAAAGTATGCATATAATGAATTTTCATTAGAATAAGCTTTATCTATTATCTTAAGATATTGCTTACAAAAAAAAATACTTTAAATATTCAAAAGGGACTAAAAAAATTAACTAATAATAAAATAATACATAGCAAACATAATTAGTTTACATAGACTTTATTAACATATTAATAAAATTATAACATTTATATTCTTTCCTATCCAAGATATTAGGCAAAATAATCTGATTTCAAGCAATAAAATATTTCGGTCTTAATTTTATTTTAAAAAGTAGATATTGCGAAAATTCTCAGTTTAGAATAGAATATACAAGTAGGAAATTTTAACTTAAAATTTAAAATATCATTTCTTTCTAATAATTTAATCATTTTAGTTCATTATATAGATTCGCTTTGCTTAAAATTTAAGTAAACTATTACGATTCTAAATGAATATTTATTATGTATGAGCAAAATAAATTGTTTGTTGCAAGACCTAAAATATTAGATAAAATTATTTTAAAATTTAAGGAATTAAAGGCCCTTCCTGATTATAATTTATAAATTAATTTGAAATTTTAAAATGAATGATGGAAGAGAAAACCAGTGGCAAGTACAAAAACTTAAAGATTGCAGAAGTAAAGGGCTTATTTTATACATAAATTGTTTAGTCAGCTTTGGTAAATATTTATAGATACGCTGTATATAAAAAGTATTAATTAAACAATAACAGATCAAATGTCAAAGTAAAAAAAAAGTAATTAATTTTTGTAAGTACTTGTTTCTCCTGCTGTTTGCTAATAAATAGGAACAATTTTAACGACAAAACATTTTGAATCAAGAAGGAATTTTTCAAACTGTACATATTAAATATTTAAACACGTTGAAATGTGTTTGCTTCTATGACAAGAAAATACTAAAATTAGATAACCCACATTTGCAGTTTCAATCTTACAATTTTGCTTGTTTTTATCTTAAATTTTTTATATAATTATATAAATGTTTCTTTCAAAAAACAAATATTTCACTAAAAAAGAAGATATATTTTTATTTAATGCTATGGTGCACACCACGATGCGGTAGGTAGTGTCCGTCTTCAGTGTTTGAATCTTCTTTCAATTCTTCCATATGTTGTAATAATTCATACTGTCTGAGAAAATCTGCATTAAGGGTTCTCATAGTGAGATCGCGTTCTAAACGTACCCATAACTGGTTAAGTCTCTTTGATGCGATTGCTTTAGAATGTCCTAACATATCTTCGCAAGAATCGGTTTGAATGGCATTTCCACAACGAATCTATCATTCGGTTTTCTACAGTGGGTTTTCGCGAAATGATCATTACAATACTGTTACAAATTTATAAATAATTATTGTAAATGTCTTAAAATATCTCAGACAGATCGGAAATACTCACATTTTGGGCAAAAATTGCGGTATTTAGACGTGATATACGTTAAAAGCGGGTTTTCTAACGATTTGGTGACTTATCGATGTTTTGGCGAGAAAACTTGGCGAGTTGGCGACATTGTTGGCGACTTGGTGAGAAATGGATATTTCTGGAAACATCCATCACCTAAGCTCTAGGACCAATATTTAGCGAGATAGCCTAGAAGCTTCCAGAACCTTGGCGAAATTAGTAGATTTCTCCGCCAAATCAGGTATAAATACCGCAGCGCAACATGGTTAGGAAGGTTTTGTACACACAGTCAGTTTTGTGAAGACGATTAGTCGTGACTGCTAGTTTCGAGAAGCTGTTCTTTGCCTGAGGTATTTGAGACCTGTGATTGGAAGCTGTTACTTATCGTATCTGACGAATTCGAGCTGTATAATTGTGATTATTACAGCTGGTATTTCTAGTGGAATTTTTTACGAATAAAAGTCTTGTGTTCATCGAGTAGTTGCTTTCTTCAACTCTCAATCCACACGAACCCCGAAGCTTGGTACAATACTTTAAATCATTGTTACAAGTTTCATTAGTGTTTACTTCTTCAATTTCCCAAAAACGTTTGAGAGTTTTATTAAGAAAATCTAAGTTTTTAGTTAAAAAAATCATTGTTTTAGAGTAATATAAGTAGGATTGTCTGAAATAATACCTTAAACAAGATAACCAAAACAACTTGATTGTAAGAATACATTGTCACCTATCATTATTTTATCTTCATTCAATAATAAAAAGAACAACTCTGCATCTAAAAGAATATCTATTTTTTGCGGAATATAAAATGATGGATCAGCTAGTTTAACTTCACTTGGAATTTTTAAATTTGAAATATTTAATTTTTAGAAGGCGTGTGAAATTAGTAATCTTAGGAACAATTAATAAATCTACTTCTCACAGCGAAGTCTTTATTTTCATTCAACAAAAAAGTTGAAACCTTTTTCTTTACGTTTGCAGATGTATCATTTAAATCGGCAATTGGAATATGTATTTTTTTTCTTTTCTCAAACCCAATAAATCTGCGGCGGTGTAGGAAAGGAAACATAACTCACTAGCAGAGACCAGGACGCCTCTCAAGGGTTTGAATTCACCCTAAGTGTCTTTAACATGTATTATTGCAGTGTTTATTACAATGTTCTTCTTTCCGTTACAGAAAAACGAAAGGCGAGGGTTTTCGGGCACTTGCTTATCAATGAATTCTGAACTGCTAATTTGCTGATTTCGCTCTTGATACAACGCGTTTATTAAGTACAAAAGAATTGTAAATAATGCTGCGTGTTTTCGCAGTGCGGTTTTGCGTAAGTGTAGAACAACATTAGACTTTCAAGAAAAAGGTTGCTGTAAATGGCGTGATTACAGAATGCGCCAAGGAGGGTACTCCTTAGCCAAGGGTATACATAACAAATACGGAACAATTACTTCAACTTAATTTATAATAAATTTATAAAATAATTTACCTCTTTTCAAATTCCTTGTTAATATATATGTATATATAATTATACTTTATCATTTAATTTCACTGTGTGAACTATGAAGACTAATGACAAGAACAGTTAAACTGTAAATTTGTGTAGTTTTAAGCCAACTGGAATTTATATTTTACCGTTAATTAGCATTTTTCATCATTCTAACATAATCCGTTTAAAAGAAAGATGTGCTTAAAAAGAATTCTTTTATATACGATAAAGAATGTTTCTGGGTTTTGAAAGGGATTGAGTTATGCACACATGTTTGAACTCATGTGTGTATAAATGTGTATCTCAGTATTTGTACGTGTAAGTGTTAAAGCTGTCAGTAATTGCCTTCTATTTTATAATATCAGAAGCAGTATTAGTAAGCACATCAATAATTTCATACTATTTTCGACGATGTATCACAAATAGTACAGCCAGACCTCACACTGATAGTAAAACAAATATTTATACCGCATGCTCTTAATAAAAGTTAATATGAAAGTCAAACAATTAGATGAATAATCGAATTTATTATAACAAGGTTACCACAGGGTGGACCATGGTGATTTGCTGATGTGGGAATGGAATAAAAAATATTAAGCACTTTGATACGTTTTTTTTTTTTTAATTTTACAATAATAGATGTTTCTAATTACCTGGTTTTAAACAGAGTATCTGGCAAATTTTTTCTTTCAAAATTCACATACTGCTGCAATCTTTTTGAAATTTCCATGAACTTTTTGAGGCATGCCTTCTGGTATTCTTATAATTTTATACTCAATATTGTTCTGTAGATCTTCCAGGGTATTGGTACGGATGAAATACACCTCCGACTTTAGTTAACCTCAAATAAAAAATTGAATGGGGTTAAATCCGGTAAGTGTGTTGACATTTGACAGTTGAAATTTGCAACGAAAGTTTGCTCAAGCAATTCATGTTAATGGTCACTGTGTGCCATCTTATTGAAATCAAATAACCTGTAATTCCATAACCTCGAAAGCCGATTGGAAAAACTCGCAGGAAGTAACGATCCGAATTCACACTAACAGCACGATGTTTTTTCTGTAAAAGTAAGGGACAATGATGCCTATTTGTGATATGGCGCACCACACAATGATGAGATCTGAGTGCAGGGGTCTCTGGTGGATTTCAATGGGGTTTTAGTACCACATTTTCTATTTGTTTACTCATCCACTAAGGTGAAGATGTGCCTCATCAGAAAAGAATACATTTCTGTCACGGCAAGATATTCTCATATAGTTGCAAGCATGTCTTCACAAGATGCTCTGCGTTTTGTATAATTCAGTATTGATAATCTCTGGACCACGAACATTTTATATGAGAAAACATTTAGTTCATTATGAAGAATCCGGAGAAAGGAACGTCTTAAAATGCAAAAAGCGAGTGCTTATTTCCGAGCTGCGATTACTGTACTGCTTTCTAACTTGTTCAATATTTTGTGGTGTAAAGTAAAGTAAACACCAGCAGAGGTCCCTGTACCTAACCCTGAAAGAGTTTTACCAGATTTGATGGACCCACTGGAGAGAAAAGAAAACGGAACACAGTACATACAAGACTATACAATTATGCTTGCAATCATATGGAGACACTGAAAATTATTACATTTACTCAGTAAAGAGGGTAGTAAAGTATTCTATTTTACACAAATTGGATTGCAATTGAGAGTTAACATGGGGACACGTAAGAAGCATTCAAAATAGGTGTATGACAAAATACATGGCAGGATGTGGTAAAGCAGACATATAAAATACAAATCAAATTGCATGCATATAAGAAAAAAGAAAATAAATGGAAAAACAAAAGGGAATTAAGAATAATAAAACAGAATTGAATACATATACCTGCACTTTCTGCAAATTGATTGGGTAATAATGATTAATGAATAATTAATTCATTTAGTATATGGATTTGGTTGTTGGATGTATCAGCTCAAGGTAAGTTAGGTCATATGAAATTCTGAGCTATATGTACAAAAAGTTTAGATAGGTTATATATAATGCATTAAAATAAGTCAATACAACATGATGATAATAATTGTGATTAAGTAATTAAGTAAGAGCGCTGGAATGATGGTGATAAAATAGCAAACAATTAATAATGAACTATATACAAGGAGATGAAAAACAGGCGAAATGTTACAGGTAGAGAGAAAAAAGTCTAAATGTAGAGTATGAGAGAGATGGAGTATACGGATTTTACAGCTCATCATCTTCCAGGTGAAGTCTATCACCCTCACAAGCATCATTATCCTCCTATTCCTCTGGAATTATTAAGTCCCTATATTTAAGGAGAAAGCTTATAAGGTTAATAATTTTTAGCTGTGCTGTATTGTTGATGGTGATATTTTTGAGCCAGACACTTTTCAGATTGTCACTGGGGGTAGTAAATTGCCAGGAACTCGTGATGGGGCATGTTGTAGCGTAATGAATTGGAGTACCTTCTTCTCCACATGCACAGCTATCAGTGGGTTGTACTCCTATTCTATGCAGGTAACTTGGAAATGGGTCATGTTCCGTTACAAAAATCGTCATTTGTCTTGGCCAGCACTGTTGGTTCAAATTCACTTTCGGCAAGATGGAGTATACTGGGCATCCGGTGGTATTCTGATCACACAGAGTTTGCCAATCCCGAATTAATGCAATTTTCCTTATCCTTTTGAAGTAAGACCGAGGGAGAGGGATTTCCAGCTCATCTGAAGAAGCAGCAGTTTTTGATAGGCGGTCTGCTATTTCGTTCCCTTCAAATCCTACATGAGCCTTTATCCAGCAGAGGGAGATGTTTTATTGGTTGTTAAGTTCCTCTTGAATTTGCCTGGCAAAATAACTGATGGCTTTCGGATTGCAAAGTGCATAAAGACTTGCTTTACTATCTTACCAGACGAGGCAATTCTATTCTTGCTTTCTGGCCCACTCAATAGCCTGCTTAATTGCAAAAAAACTCTGCCTGGAAGACTGAGCAATTGGCATTCAGTTTGTAATTTTCCTTGTGGATTATTCTTCAGTGTTATGACAAACTGTAACGCTTCTCTCAAGTCCTTTTCCTACTGATGACACATTCCCTCTTGTTCTGAATGTAAGTACCCAATTTACAATTGATTGCTGAATATAAACACGTCAGCATGGGAGAACTACAAATCTCAAACGAAATGAACGCTGCACTGGAATAGTGGTAATTCAAGAGATACACTTCAACACAAAAAATGAGTGCTATTTATGTGTCCACTAATTTGCGGCAATTGAATAGCAAATGAATACAAACCTCTTGTTGGTCTCTATAAACCACACTAACCCTCCCCTCTCTTCAAGCCAGTGAATTCTATGGAAAACAATTGACCACTCTCTACCCAGTATTATCTATTTACCTTCATTTAATAGTGACAAAACTAGTGAATACCATAAAAAATATTTAAATATTAGTTACAGATATCTAGCTGTATTAAAGAAGCAATAATGCAAAATATATTGTCATTTGCATTAATAGAGATCTCGAATTAGCTGGATGAATATGATAGGGAAAATATAGCCAGTGGTGACTGAAATTTTTCCGCTAATGTAAATGAGCATAGATTTCTCAAGAACAAATGATGCTATGTGATTGACTGAAGACAGTGCAATTGCGGGTCTAATCAAGCACATTTTACTAAACAAAAAATTCTCGAAAACCACATCAGAATGTGATCTTTAGCGAAAACTTATGTGCTTATCTCCCTCAAATAACCACCTCACACAAATTTATGAATATCAAAGATCCAATCCAGAACTTTTCACTACGTAGTGAACTACTGTAATGTCTTGTGAACCGGTCTAATTTTCTGCCTTATTTTAATGAATTGTTTGCACTAGACACAGGTGGTTAGCTGATAAATTGATAGTATTTTTTAATATGTTACCAATCATTTTGGCATTGTCGTTTACCAGAAAGCAAAATTTGATGATTTGCTACAAAATTATTGCAATAATGCTTAAATAGAGGTTAACTTGATAACGTTAACCCAACTTGAAAATGGTTAGGTTAACAAGGTTCAAGGTAGGTTAACTTGAATCATGTCAGAATAAAATTTAGCTAGTCATGTCAGCTAATATATTTATATCAAAATCTACAGGATTAGAAATTTAATAGAATGTATATTCTACAAAATATCAGCTTACGTAGATGACAGAGGGGTATGCTGCTAAATAATAATTAATTAAAATTACTTTAATTAAAATAATTTTACATTTTACTGAAAGAATTGTCTTTTGTTCTAAATTCATGTGTGTGTAAAAATAAATTATTCTAAGTAAACATTATGCACGTTAAATTACGTGTCTCAAATTTTTATTGAATAGATATATTTATTGACAAAAGGGAATAGCATGAAGATATCAGTATCGTTAAATTCACTTTAGCTAAAGTATAAAATAATATATAGTTTACTGATATTTTAAATAGATTAACTTTCCTAATGCATAACTTTGATACTTGAAAAGTTAATCTGATATTATATGTCTACTTCCGAATAATTTCATAACAAGTGTAAGTAACTCTGAACAAGTAAAGTTGTAACTTGTTCTAAATAATTTAAATAGCATAATCTAAAAAAAGAAAGGACAATAAATGTTAGTTATCCTTTTTGACTCTTAATTTAATTCAGAATTTAAGGGAGATTTTCGTGTTTAAATTTAGTAGGATAAAGGAATAAATAATTTAGTTTAAAAATTGATTCAAATGAAAAAGTTTGATGATTTCGGAATAAGAGAACAAATTTATTAATATGCATTTGAAAAATGAGTAATCAAATTAGTAATAATACTTGTATTTCTTATCGCATTTTTGTAAAAAATTCTATTTTATAACATTATGACAATTTTTTTCATTTCTTTTTCTTCAGTTATCATATTTTTCCTTATTTCATGCGAAAATAAAAAGCTGTTAATTTAATGCATATTAATATTTGCATACTGGTGTACAATCTTAAGCAATAATTTCCTTAGATACCCATGGAATTGCAGGAAAAGGTGCCTTATGATCAGTGCAATGAACACGCCTCTTAGTAGGAAAGTTATGCGTTTGTAAATTTTAGGAACAAAACCTCACAGGGAAGTAAGATTACGCAAAGCGCGTGCAGTGGACGCACACTTTTCAAAACCACATTAAAAAGTAGGATGGAGACGCAAAGACATTCACCACAATTGCGAGTGAGTACTTTTCCAAAATATATGTACGAGAAATCACTTGGATAACTTCACACGTTTAAAAATGATCAAAAATCTGGTTGAAAGCGTTATGTAAGCAACATCGTTGAAACATTCGAAATCAATAAGTGTCACATTACAAGCTTGAAAAACCTTCCAAATCATTAGTTCAACTATTATAGAAATTGATAGTTGCCGCCCCAGGAAAAAACAATTGCAGTGGATGATCAATATATTGTCCGTAAGAAGAAAAGATCCAGAAAAATAATCAGCAAGTGTAGTCAACAACGGGGCAAAACAGTAGCCTATTTGCCCTCTAATCCTGGATACTCTATCTCTTTGAAAGTTAGTCTTCTACGTCATGGCTTAGAATGGTGTAAGGAATACGAAAACTAGAAATCTAGTTCTATCCCGTTTACTGAGGAGAGTTCTTCATTGTCTCAAAAGATTTCCAACACTAAATAAGTTGATTTTGTAGAAAGACTGGAGGAACACAGTTTCTTTCTAGTAACAATAGGTAAAGATGGTCCTGAAATTATAGTCTGGGGAATCATTATACTGAACGCGCGAAAACTGGATTAAACGTTTTTGACAGAGATACTGTTATCAGAAATCACTGCTGTAAGAAAGTTATATTTCCCCATGTATATCTATTGCCATTAGAGTAGACTTAGTTTTTACGAATAACTGACTACACCAGATTTTTTCTGTTCAGCAGTAACTTGAAAGGGAAGATGTCATTAGAATAAATTAGCCAGCACACTTCCCTAACTTAAATCCTACAGAACGTATGTGGAATGCTTTGAGTAAATTGTTACTTCTTTTGTGGTACTCTTAACAACTGAAACAGGTGCTAATTAAGAAAAGAGTGTTTTTAATTCGTTCTCAAGAATTATTGAACAATCTGTTACTGAGTATGCCAAGACGGTAAAAGCAACCATGGCAGTAAGAGAAGGAATATTCTATATTAAGAAACATCTAGTTGTTCTTAATGCGGGACAGACAATCATGTGTAACAATATTAAGAGTTCAATAAAGCTTTTTTTTTTTGCTTTATTACATATTCTATACACTGTATTCATTTTTTAAAACTATGCTTTCGTCATCGTTTGAGTATAAAATTTCGTGCCTAATTTCTGAATTTCATGTCTCTCAGATGATTTCTCGTAAAGTTATGGTAAAAAATACACCAATTCCTTCTGTTTTGCGCATTAGTGGGGAAAATCAAAGCACCTTTATTTTCCTAAAGTATAGAAACACTTTAAGTATTGAAACTTTCACACAATTTTTCCAAAATTCAAGAATATCTCATTCTAATTAAAGGAATTTATTTTTCAACATATTTCTTTCTTTCCAATAATATATTTAATTTATTATGGGGAAGGGTTTTGAATTTAGAACTATTCAAAATTCGTTTCCTTAATATTCTTAAATTGAAATTTAAGCTAGTAAAAGATTAAAAACGAGATTTTTTGAAAGTACACACGTAAATTTTTTTATTTTTTAATTGAAACTTTATAACTTTACACAATTAAATACATGTAATATAACATAAAACAATATGCATTTATTATATTTTTCTCCAAATAACTTTCAATAATTTTATTCGTTATCTTATTTTTTTGAAAAGTCATTTAAAATTTTCTTATATAACTTCATGTTTGCCTTATACTTTTATACTGTATTTTCTTTCATATTGTTTAATAATTTTATTTTTTTCTAAATCTCACACTTTCAAACCGTTTTGTAAATAGCTAAAATTATTTATACAGGTTGACAGGGAGACCTGAATGCTTTGAAAGTATATCACATCTATACATATGAAAATCAAATATAAACCGAAATTAATAATTTAAAGATGAAATGTATTATATTTGTCTTATAGTTTAGCATCCCTACTTATATAAAGATTATTAGCCTCAGTTTATCAACATTAAGTCTTAAGATTTCTATCAAATAATTTTAATTTTTACATTTAAAACGTCTGTTAAGTTTCCTTATTTGTATTAATCACAAATATATTTATTTTCTTTTTTTAATTAAAAATGTTTTCATCGATCAATATTTTAAGAAACTTTGAAACAAAATATTAGCTCTAACCAGGAAAGAAAATTTTAAAACTTATTCTTCACAAAAATCTATCTGAAAGTCTATTCATTGAACTGATACATCTCCATACAATTTGAGGTGAATTTTACCAAATACTTCAAAGCATAATTACAAACAATAAAAATTTCTTATGATTTCTTAAAATAGTCAAATATAATTCATTTTATTTTGTGCTGATATATTTCCGATTATTTATATTGATAATAATACAATCAGAAGTTATTCTGCAATGCTTGAATTCAATTAATATGATTTCAATAAACATATGATAATTATTCTATGAATTAAAACAAATCCAAAAATAAAACTCGTTAAATTGACAAATGTGTGTGTTTGCTTGACTTTACTTCAAATCAGTGTAATTTAATTTCAAATAGAATAACGGCTACTTCATTATTCCTCTTAGTTCACACATTTCCCAAAACTAAATGTAAATTTCTCTACATGAATAAACAAGACATAAATTTAACATATAAGAATGTTTATTCCTAATTTGAACTATAAGATTATTTAAATATTATATAACTACTGCATAAATGTAGTAATTATTCCGGATAGCTGTTATCATCATTTTAATGAACTAATGTATATTACTGCTTTATTTTGAGCTAATACTCAGCTAATAAATAATTTTATTTATAAATTAATCTTCTAAACTATATATTTAATAAGATAAAATTTACTCTTGAAACATTTTTAATTTAAATCTCATTAGCAGACAATGTTTACATTTTATGGTACATGAACTATTTTTGAAGAATAACTCTATAACATGTATTTTTAATTTCAGGAAAATTTAAGTGACATTTGCATAACATTGAAGAATTTCCCATTCTAATTATATGCAATTTTTAATTTAATTTTTCAAAATTTATAATGATAATATAATTATATTTATTAATTATTGCAAGAAACTTACATTTTTACTTTATAAATTTAATATATACACTGAAAGTAATATTTAGAAAAAATACAAATATCCCTCTCCTATTACAGTATGTATTTTCTTATGTAAATTCAGTTCATGAGACAAATTACTTTTACCTTGTATCATAATTAAAAATAGCATATGGTTCATGATTTTTTAAATCATGATCAGAAAATCTTTTCAAATTAAGTTTGGTCTATGTACTCTAAACATAATCCCCTGAGTTGTTCGCGGCGTATTTTGATTTAGAAGCACTAATATGATAAAGTGATTATCATTCACTTTATCACATTAACGCCTCTAAACTTCTGTGTCAACAGTTAGTGTCCTTTTATTTTAACAAAATAACAACAATAATTTTTTTAAATAAGCTCTTTCTCCTTATTTTCAAACATTTTTTTATAAAACTGTATTTTTATTTTTAAGTATTCAGACATAATCCTATTATTTTCTTTTTCTATTTATTATGATTATATCATTTAATACAAATTCGTTATAATAGTTGAATACATTACTTAACAAAATAAACTAAATAATAACCTAAAAAAGAAATTAATACTTGGTATTTCTTAATTAAGGCAAAAGAATAAATAACAACATAGATAAAACCCTACTAAGCATTAAAAAATTTACTAATAACTTTACCATAAATATCTTATAATATATCATAACGAAAATAAAAAATTTCATTTAAATAATAAACTTAGATTGAATAAGATAAATGTTTTTAAATAAATTGAAAAATAACAAGCAAGATCATAATTTATTACCGATATTTATCATTAATACATGCGCTTTTCTTAAAGAATATGCAAGTGAATTTTGTTAATTATTCAACTTGTGTTGTTTCAATAATAATTAACCAGACAATAGTTAATTAACATTATATTAAAAGCAAGAAAATCATTGTGCTTATATGATAATAAATACGAAATAATGCGTTAACCTTGCAATACTTCTTTACATTCTAACAAGAGCAATTTTTCAAAGATGGAGAATTTTTCTTTTATTTCATTTGCTTAAATATGCACTACAGTTCTAATTTTAAAATTTAACTAATTTACAAATAGAAAAAAATTGCATTGTTTCATTGTTGCTTCATTACAGGTTCATTGTTTTCAATAGTTTTACTGATATTTTTTTGAGACAATGATTTCTCTGGAAAGAAGCAAAACCACTACCTCAAAAAAGGAAGTTATTTTTATGGTTCTAGGAAACATTCATTCATCCCATAAAATTGAACACAAGTAAATTTAAGTAATTATTAAGTTTTAAAGGATATATAAGAAATATAAATTATGTCTCAAAGATTTATGATAAAAGTTTTTCTCATAACACAATATATACATATATATATATATATATATATATATATATATATATATATATATATATATATATATATATATATATATATATATATCTATATATATATATATATAAATTTAATAAAATTAAATATTTTTAACGAGTCAAATTCATTATCTCTCGTGCAGTAGTTTTAAGCAGAAGTCAGTGTAAAAATTTCGTGATGAATTGCAATGTGGAAAAATAACCATAATTACTCTTTATTAATTTGCTTCAAAATCCTGAAGCAAAACAGGAGCTCGCGTATAGATCAGGTAAAAGCAAATTGAATGACGTACTAAATTGATATTTTTTTCATTTGTGAACATTCCCGAGTAAAATATAATATTCATAGACTTAAGTACATGCTGAGATTCTGGACAGTGAAACAGTTAACAAAAAAGCACATGTAACTGCAAGAAACTTGACCATTTCTTGAACTGTACTCCCATGTTCATGTTCTCAACTCTAGTACTTGCTTAAAATAGATTTTTGAAACAATGGCAATGCTTCTGACAAGTGAAAGGGAATAGCAAACATGCATAAGCATTGAGTGTAGAAATCTTTGCAATAGACTCACAACTAATCTATTTCTCATTTACGTCCAAACCAAACGCGAATCTTTTCTGACCTACTTTCAAAGGATAGGTAAATCACATTTAGCATGCTGTTGTTGTAACAGTGACAGTAACAGCACCATTCTTTACTGCAGCCTACCCTACCCTTACTTGATAGGTCTGCATCTAACACGTTATGCCACCCATATAGAAAAGACTTTTGCTAAATTCGTCTTCAATGATGGCTTCCGATGAAAGGTTATTGACATGTCTCACCTAACAACTGCAAGATTCGGCCCATGCAAAGAATAAATACAAACCTTTCATAAACTTTAGTGATAATGATATTTCAGATCATTCGGATGTCAAAAAATCCATGACATTTCCTGGAACTAATTAATAAAAATGCAGTCTATGATCCATTATCATTTAATGATTACTTATTTACAAACAATTATTTACAATGATTACAAATTACAAAATGTAACTCTTTACTTTATGATTTTTATTCTCACCTATAAATATGCTGATTTTTCCCTCCTTATCCTATTTCATTACTAAATCCTCAGTGACAGCAATATCTTCATTAATGTCAGATGATGACGAATGTTAATCCATACATAATCCAAATTTTTTTTCTATCGTTACTTTATGTTATGTATTTCAAGTTAGAGAATATTGAGTAAAACAAGCACATACTCTGAAATGAATAAAAGAATCATTTCTAAAATTCAAAAATAGTAATCATTTAAAAAAATTACCTTGTGGAGAAGCAGAAAAATACCCGATACCATGAATTTACTTCCCATATTCCAGATACATATACAGAAGGTAATTTCAAACGGAAAAAATCACATGTGTCCGTGGTTGAAACAGCTAGGTGGAACAATTTATGAAAAAAAAACTGAATTAATGTCTTTATAATAATTTTCTTCCGAAATTTCCTTTCCATACAAATTAAACGACTTCTAAATTGGAAACTATTCATTTCAATAATTGTCCAGAACTCACAATGTTTTATAAGTACTTTAAAAGCTCTTAAATATATTTAGAGAATGAAAACAAATATTTAAATTAAGCCTGTTTCTTCAATACAATTGTTTGTTTTCTGCAACATTAGGTTGAATCGTTATTTTGATTAATTTGCATGACATTAAGGAAACAATATTTTGTTCTTTTGCAGTTCCAAATCCTTACTTATTATGATGAATGTTGCTGAAGAATTGCTTTTATAAGTCAGTATTTTCTGTGGATTCTTAAGTGTGTGATTCATCATAACAGTATGTGCAGATCATTTATTCTTCAGAAGATTAATTCTAAGTGATGCCACTTATCTAAATTACACATGACTTCAAATTTAAATTTGTAATAACAAATCTAGTAACTCAAATCTTAAGTTGACAGTTGAAACAATTTCAATAAATTTTCATAAAATTAAAAGTAATAAAAATTTTAACATATTATATTATTACACAAAATTAATTGTATAAATTACAAAAATAATTACATAAAATTTAGTTCTTCCGTTAACGGCTCAAAGAATCTGAACTAAGTCTGGATAAAATTTGGAATTTTGATTGTTTAAAATAGTATTTTAAGTTTTTAACTACCTAATAACTGATGATGAATGATAAGAATACCTAAGAGAATTTTTTATTATAAATTGTTATTATTACAATTTTATTACAATTATAAATTGTGAACACAATTTATATATTCAATAATTTAAGGAAAAAATTAAAGCTTAGACAAATAAACATGTAAGTTTCATGAATTTCTCACACACAAGAAAATAATCGTCTTATTTTTAAAAATCAATGTTTAAAATTGCCTTATTGTCAAACTATACATCAGTAAATTTGTAACTTAACATCTTAAAAGCATTACTTTTGGAATCAAATTACATTACGGGTAAGTTTTCATTAGAAAATATAATTCTAATACTTGAATAAAATATTTTATCTTGAAAATATAACTATCAATAAATTTTGAAACTTAGGGTTACATGAAATGATTTTATTAATTTTACATTTCATAAACTAACAGCAATTGCAAATAAATTTAATTATAAAAAAATTAAGTAATAAATTATATGAAATAGTTTGATATATGCTGAGATGAGAGACCAGAAATTCTTTTACATAAATAATTCATATTCTCGACTTCTTTACATCCTCTTCTAATGTTCTTTAAAATAAAAGATTCAACGTCAGGCCATTTTCAGTATTCTAAACGAAGAATCATGAGCAATTGTTGTAAATTCATATTCCGTCAAGGTTAGAACATTAACAGATTTCAGTTTAATTGAAATCATCTTAACAAATTGTGAAGCAAAGGTGAAAAAGAGAATAGAATTATATTCTTTATCAACTACTTGGAATTTTCATTCTCTTCTATAACTTGATCAAAACGTATTAAAATCTATATAGCTAAGACAATTTATTAAATCATTCATTTTTCAAATGCAGTCAGTTAAGAAATTTTAAGAAGAAAATTGAAAGATTATGCCGCAAAAGAAAATTACAAAATTATAAATATTGGATTCCATATCATAATTAATAAAAAACGCCGAATTTTTAAATTTATTGTTATTTGGATGGTACACAAAACATGTCATAATTTACAAATTATTCTAATTACATTAAAAAATACGAACAAAATAAGCAAAATAAAACTACCGTCTATTATTTATTTATTATTTTATGCGCCTAGGAAATAAACCTGAGTGACATTTCACTAATCTATTGTCCCTTTCACTTAATATTGATGCTTGTGATTCCGCAGTTCTGATCTAAAGAACTTTTCAAAGATAATAATTGTACCCATGTAGCTCAAGAAAAAAAATATATAAAATTTACGAATATCCATTCAAACGAGATTATAATGAGTGTTAAAAACAATATTAGTTCCTCAATACTTAATATTATTCAGTAGGAAATTTGAAAATTTTAAGTTTTTGAAAGAAATGGCGCTGAAAATAATATGAGGATATAAGAATCATATTCTTATTCTACAATTCATCAAAAATTGTTTTCGAGTACAGAATATATTCATGAAGATAAATAATAATACTTTTTCTTTGTAAACTATATTATTTTAAATATAATATTCTCCAACAGATTCTTTTGTTTATTTCTAAGAAAACAAAACTTTTATTTTATAAAAAGCACTTAGTATGCCTTCATAAAAGTAAAAAAAAAAATTCTTTGAAATGAAATTCGGAAAAATTATAAATTTTTCATGTTTTATTTATATTAAAATCTTTCAAAAGTATAGCAGTTTATTCATATGAAATATAACTTAATGTACCAAAGGCTACTAATTATTGGTAAACAAACATACAGTATCCATTTAATGAGCCTCCAACGATACATAAAACCAAAGAAATATCATGGTTTACTATAACATTCTAATAATTTCTCTAAAAAGCATGTTCAAGAAATTATGCAAATGCGTTAGAGAAAAATTATTTGATGTAAAAGAGAGCAGATAATGTATTTCCTTTTAAAATAGGTAGGAAAGCTTAAATAAAATAGAGATATACTGTTACTTAATAAATAGATACAAAAATTAGTTAACTATTTAGTTTTTTAGTGTATATGTTTAGGTGTTAAATTTTTTTTCAATTTAATGTATAAAAATTAACAGTTATATATTCAACTTTACATTATGTTTTAAATATCCTGCCATTACTAGTGTAGAAATTTCGGAAATAAAAATTGATTTTTATATCATTCTAAAACCGTCAATCTTTTCATAATTTTAAACATCAGACCAATTAAAATTTCTTATTTTTTCTAAAGATGAAATATTTTAATAAGTTTTACTTGAATGATAATATTTAATTATTTATAATATTAAATAAAATTTATATCAGTTGTGTACAGTTATGAATAACTTAAAAAGTATTTATAAGTTATTTATGAGACTAATTTGTCAGGAAATTTGTCCTCTTAATCGGAAATTTAAAAGCTTAGGTCTGTTAAATTTATGTTTTTAGAAATGTATTATATGTACAATTATTATAGTATATATTATAGTTTATATTCATAATAATATGTAGTATAAATAAGACATTTTTTAATATTTAACAAAAATGTGAGTACCAAAATTTTTAAAAATTACTTTTATTTTTTTACGTTTAGCCATCTAAATATAAGCATACATTTCCAGTGACTTCTAAAAAATTAAATCTATGTAACTCTTTATTTCAAAAATTTTTAATAATTATTAATTTTCTCCAATTATTCATGTATAATCTACTAAAAAGTTTAACTAATTAAAATATTCTACTTTGCTAAAATAAATAAATTCTAATAACCTTAAAAATTAATATAGTTACAACTGTATAAATATAGAATAATAAATTTACGTTGTTCAACATTCTTTACGTTTGATTGTAACACATATTTTAGACAGATTATATTTAATTACACTAAGATACGGATAATGGAATTAAAATATTGTCATTCTTTTAATCTACCCCAATTGGATAAATAAAAATTCAATAAAAAAAAGATTAAGATAAAAACTTCATAATAAATCGTTACTAATTTTAATTTGTATCTACTTAATCATATTTTCTCAGAAAAATAAGATAATCAGGGTAAATAATGATTGCATTGGGTTTTCTAATTAATAAATTCTCTTGCATTAATCGCATAAGCTTTGATTTCAGTCAAGCAAAATATTACTTTTATCTGTAGTTATGAATAAAAATAAAACGAAGAGATTTTTCGGAAAGCTATCGTCACATATTTAAATAAAATGTCTTAATAAATATAATTAGTTTCTCTATCTGTCTTAAGAAATAAGCTGTATTATTCTTAAAAAATAATTGGAATAAAAACGATTTATATTAATTTAATTTTCTTATACTAAAACATCAAAGAATGCGGCTTTATACTACTCCTGAAATTAGTTTTCTATGTAATTATTGTTAAAACTTGCAAAACTCTCTCTTTGTGAATTTTATAAATACAAATATTTTCAGAATTATTTTGCTTATTGCAATGTTAGAAGTTTATTCATTTTTATAAGATTAATTACACTGTAGTATATTTCATTACATTTAACCCATGGGCCGTGGTTGCCTAGTAAATAGGGCATCGGCCTTCCGTCCGGTGTGAGTTCGATTCCCAATGCCACCAATGATCCACCAAGTACATGCGATATACGAACTGGTTAAATCTGTGGAATCGTAATCGAATTTGTGGTTGGTCGTTGAGCAATTACCACGGGTGTACATATGGTCAAAATTTCCTCCCTCTTTAGATCAGTGTCAAAATTGATGCAGTGGATAATCTAGGGGTGCCATCTATCGGAGGAATTTATAGCAAAATCATACTTTCATCTTTGTGGTGCTCTAGTTAAATACACCGTACTGATTTAAATTCGCATAGCCAACCCTATAGCGAGCTTGGCTTGTTCAAGAGTCATAAATAAAACACCCTATTTAATCCAATTCAACAAATGGAAATCGTCAAATGTACTTTGCGATTTAACTGCAAACATATGTGTGTACTATTTTTTAAACCCTATTCATCTAAAAGTTAAATACCAAAATAAATTTCACCAATAAGATAAAGTGAAAACTTTAAGTATGATAGAATGTGTTATAATTTCTAAACAGTTTTACAAACCATTAAGTATTATAATACAAGATTTCCCCAACGTATACCGAAATAATATACCACACTGTAAATCTAATTCAAGATATTACTTCAAATTTCTGCACGACAAGAATTTCTGTTATCATAGTGGAAAATAGAAAACAATATATGAAGTGCTTCGAATCGGTTTGTGAAATCATTGATCAAAACTACAAGGCAAGTTTTGTTTATATCATTTGTTAAAATGAATTACATTATGCAAAGTAGCTTGTAGAAAAACTTCAGTTAAAATCAGATTCTAAATCCCTACAAACATTAAATTATTGAAATGAAGGACAAAGAAACCGAAATTCAGCTTCGAGTTTCGTTCATTTAAAGGGGAAATAACTTATTTGTACTAACACATGAAGGGAATGAATACATAATTATTTTTTAAGCTAAAATTTATAGTTGATCAAGGAAAAAATGTATAGTTGGGCTTGAGCTTTTACAGTGAAGTCTTGATATTTCTGCGGGATGTTTTTTAGAAAACTAAGTTGCTAATTATTTTAAACTGAAAATTCAAATTTTATATATAATTACAATTTATGATAAATCACTCTGAAAGTATCTGTTTAGTGTGGAAATAATCTGGAAAAATTCAACATTACACTGTTTTGCAATATTTTTAACTGAAAGTGAAGAAAATTTAGATTTTTCATGAGACTCAAATAATTTTAAGCATTTAGAATAATAAATGTTATACTTAGCAGTATGAGCTAAACAAGCTAATCCTATGAAAATAGAAATTATTTTATCATAACAGTTGGTATATAGACGTAGTAAAGAGCAGAAAAAATATCCTTCTGCTATGATAATTCAAGAATATTTTTCTTTGCTATAAAATATTGCAAATTTTAGAGGCTTGTAGAGTAAAAAAAACATTCTCCTTTTGTTTTATGTGTACGAGCAAATATGAAAGTTTTATTAGCAGTATAAAAATGTCTATAGCATTTTTACACATAAAATTGAGGAAAAATATTTCTACATCTTATCAAGCGAATATTGCATGAAAGTCATACTCTATTTTTTTCCTGTTTGTAATCATTATTCTACAATCGTCTTTACAAACGATAACTTATTCAAGACATTTTTGAATAGACAAACACGGTTCATCAAATTTTTGGCACACAATAAAGTACTTTTTCTTTAGAAATGTAGGAGTTTTAAGATAATATTGAAGCAAGTTGAATTTAAAATTTGATAAATGAAATGAACTTCATTTTGAGAGTAATTTTAAAAATGTCAACATTTTCTATTTTCTTTTAGAAAAATTAAACTTCTTTTTATTTTATGATTTTTATAATCTTTTACTGATTAATTAATTAGATGCTTTCATATGACGTTATCGGACCCTTGCGGACGAAATAGTTTTCTTACTTCTTAGAAGAAAATTTAAAGTAAACATGAGTTACGATTATCTTGTGAAATGTATACAGTAATCCTTGATGAATTTCTGGAAACCTTATCATAGTATAGCTTTTATATAGCAACATCTGCCATCTTGCTAGCCACATCTTGTCATCTATTTTTACGTCAAAAAGATTGCCAAAAATTAAAAGAGTGATTGTAAGTTGGAAAAAAGGGTTAATGAAATAAGAGATTGTAAACTTTTACTATTATTTCTTCATAAAATCAAATTTTTCCTTCGAATTTGGTGCGATATTACTTATTTGGGGAGATATCAAAGCATTTAGAAAAGCAATATATCTGCTCAAATAGGTAATCAAAACACTAATTAATCAAAATATAATTATTAACGTATTAGAAATAGAGAATCAAAAATTCGTAAACAAATTTATCAACAGGAGTGCTCTGGCTCAATTTTTATTGTTAATATCAAATCTTTTGAAATTTATGAAATGTTAATTTATGAAATGTTTATGAAATTTATGAAATCTCACTGTTATATTTTAAAACATAACTTTTCATTAAACTTAGAAATTTGCGAAATGTAACTTCAAAAACACTATATATTTGATATTTTTATGCATTTATATCAAAATAACAAATGTTCATTTGCTTCTTTGATAATATTAAATAATATTTAGTAATTTAACTTTAATTACATGATAATTAAATACGTTAAAGTAATTCATTTTGAAAATATTATCATTACTTCTTCCACTTTTCTCTTTTTGAAACTTTTTTATTATTTTCCATATAAGTGTAATAAAAAATATCCAAATAAGTGCAATATTGACGATTGTTTTCTTCAAACAATAATGTATTCTCTAGAAATTATAATAGTGAAAAGAATATAATATTTTTAAGCGAGAAGAAAATTCTAATACCTTTTAATGAAAATTTCTGTACGAAGATAGTGAGAGGAAGAAAATACGTCTTAAAATAAAAACAACAGTGAGATAAGCAATTATTTGGTTTCTTTGTCCCTCAACCGTTATTTTTTTTGAATACCAAAAACTAATTACACTATGACTATTCATAACATAATTAAACTAAGACGTACAGTTCGAAGTAAATTTCAAACTACTACGAACCCACATCCACAACCGAATTAATAATTCAACCCACTAACTATTGAGCAGAACAGAAGAACTTCGAATAATCTACCGGCTCGATTCCGTTTTAAACGAGAATAACTAAAATAATCAAAACAAATTCAATTTGTTCACTTTAATGTATTCACGATAGATGATATTAAATTACCAAAATGTTTTGAAAATGAATAACAAAGACTCTCACTTTAAAAAACATTGACATTCTTTTCATAGTTGGAGAAAAAAATTTCAATCAGTTAAAGATTGCGAATACATATTTAATAGTACTAGTTGCTCCACCAGACCCATTTTCTTCTGCATAAAGATGTAAATGCCATTTCTACAATTCGTAAACAAATTCCTTGGCGCCAAAGGGAACAAAAAGTGAAAACATTAGAAATTTATTGCCCTTTGTCGAGGACGACTGATGACAAAAGACCACTTTTCTCTCTTTTGATGAGTCACATACTTTCGCAAACATTAATACGGACGATTTAGTAAAGAGAAGAAATCGGTTCTTCTTCCCAGAGTAATAGTTTATTTGTAAAGAATCCACAATACGAATATTTATGCTTTTTACAACCATCGTAGATTTAATTTTCGTAATTTTTTTTAAAGAAAATGACTTTAAAAATATGTATTAATTTGTGAAATAGTTTAGATCAAACTACTTTTCAATTCAAACTGTAATACTAAGAAACAAGAGATAAAATCATGATTTTATACTTATCCATTGTTCTAAAATGTTTAAAAATCTTGATTAATATTACTTAGCATTAATATTCTGTGTGTTTTAAAATTTACCAAAACTATTGAAAAAGGTTAATTTACTATTTATTGCCAGTTTTTTTGATTTTGTATAATTTATCAAGTTTTCTAATTAATTATCTTCTAGGAAATTTAATGTTCTGCAAAGCATAATCCAAATTTAATTTTTTCAGACGATATAGTTTACTTTCTGTACTATTAATAGCTTTATTTACTCAGCTACACCAAGATATTTTCTTTACTCTCCTCTATTATCAGTGATATAAAACTGTAAATCTTTTCCGCGCGCGATAAAATACACAAACAATACTTTTAATTGTTGTTATTACTTAAGACACTTGAACAAGCCAATTCAGTCAAGCTCGCTTGACTTGGCATTTGTACCCAATTGACTTGCCTTGACGCACCCAAGTGACTTGAACAAGTCACTTGGGTGCGTCTTTTGTTTAACCAGAGCAACATGAAGTTGAAAGTACGACTTAGCTCTAAAACTTCTCCAACACATGGCACCACCAGAGGATCCACTTTGTCAATTTTGACATTAATAATAAAGTGTAGTATTTACTAGGCATGTAAAGTGGAGTATTTCTAGGCTATTTTTCATAAAGTGTAGTATTTTTAGCCACTGAACTCACATTTTGTTAAAACTGAACTCACATTTGATAACTGAAAAAACATTTTGGAAAACCAACTAATTTCACATTATTATGTTAAGTTATCTATGGAACTGTTTTTAGGAGAAATAATATTAAAGAAAAAGCATTGACAAAACGAAAGCTTATGGAGATAAATTAAGGAATGATGTATTTTAGAAAAATATAATTTGAAACTTTTAAACTCTCAAAGCTTCTGATTTTGTTGAATTTTGAAAATTTGAAGTTTAATATTTTCAATATTGCTACAAAGAGTCAGATACAAGTGGAATTTCCATTTACTAACCTCGCCATTCCACGAAAATGTCTCTATATTTTTCATACAAAATTCAGAGAACAAAAAGATAGAAGAGAACTTAAATTTCTAGCTAACTTATTCTTAAGTTTCTAGAATATGTACCTATTTTTTTACAAATAAGTTATTTATCACATTTAGTAAAATATAATTTTTTAATAAAGGGAATATATTTAAAAAAATTTTCGAAATTTCCAATTGTAGCCTAAAGAGTACACCAACCATGAAGTTAACTTATCACTAATGATTAAAATTAGTTACTTTTTTTATTTTTCAAAATATACATATAGCAGAAACAATTTTTTGTTCGCACTTTTAGCAAGCATTATACATTACATTTAAAAATAATTCTGAACGTATTGAGATTTCAAATATGGTCTGATATTATAACTTGATAATCAAAACTCAATTAAATTCCTACATGTAAATTTGGAAACGTTTTGCTGTAGTTATAACTGAAATTATAATATTATTATCAGAAAAAAAATGTCTGGGAATTTAACGTAAGACAAGCCTGATGTTAAAATATAAAGTTATAGCTACATGATAAATGACATATTAAATTTTAGTAACATTTAAAATTATGTATAACACTTATAAATCAAAGATGAATCGCCATTGGCAAAGAATAGAATATGGAATATAAAATTTCAAGAATATTGTTTTATCTACATGAAATATATCTTTATTTTTCTTGTTTATCTTATATCGGAGGAAATTGGTTCGGAATAAATTCGATTGGTTGTCTTATCATTGATTGATAATCATAACGCACCATGTGTTCAAGTTCATGCTGTGTCTCATGAATTTGAGGTATGTCAAAAACACATTGTGAATATTTCTATTATTTTATTACTATGTGTATGTTTTTATTATTTTATTACTATGTGTATGTTTTTATTATTTTATTACTATGTGTATGCATCTATTATTTCATGATAATTAATTTATCAATTATGTATGTTTTTATTATATTTTAAAATTTATAATTATATTTCTTTTTTTATTTTTCAAGAAAATTTTGTGGTACTTGTAAACATTTCCATATTTGTATTTCATACTGTTTTATTAGAGAATGGATTTTTTATTAGAAGCTAAATCTTCTATTTTACATTTAATCGTTTATAAGGAATGTAATATTTTATTATCGAACTATTTTTTGCACGTAAATAAACTTTATTTATCTTTTTGAAAAGTTAAATTTTATTAAAAAACACGAGATGGTATTTAATAACTTTAATTATTTTACATAGAAACAAAAAGCATATTAGTTTTATAGCCGTGAAATACATTTTATCGTATTACATAAATAATAAGACAATATTTGTCAAATAATAATTTTATTTCTATATTTGTCACAATTAATGTACATGTCATTGATTAACATTGCTTGAAAAATTCGTTTCAAGTCATTATATTTCTTTTTTATATATTCTTAGTGGCATCCAAATCTTTACACGCATGGTTAAAAAAATAAATTCCTAAAAGTTAACTAAGCTCACAATATAAAGTTTATACATTGTATTATAATAGCACTCTTTCATTATAGTTCTTAATAACTACACTTTTATACTATCCGAAGTCATACATTCTCTTGCTGGTTGTTTTCGTCATAAATCAGTTGACTTTTCTCTTTCCTAACACGACGACCTACCTTCATACGAAGGTAGGTCGTCGTGTTAGGGCCTACCTCATCCTTTTCCTTTTCCTTACCTTCATACGAAAACATTTTATTATCATAAGAAAGTGTTTCCATATGTCACTATTCATTGAGTTTTATTAAAAGAAAAATTTGTGCTTTTGCTTTCCAAAAAAGAGGGAAAACACCCACCTTCTTTAAATTTCTATTAACTAATATATGTCACTAATATATGTTGCAGAAATTTTAAGAGCTAAATAGCATAATGAATATAAAAATTAATGTTTCATTTTTACAAGTTTCTTTCTGTACCAATATGCAATAAAGCATTTCATATTTTTAAAGTAAGGTTAAAGGCTTTTGACACATAATTTAGGATAAATAATAAAATTTAAGGTAAAAATTAAATTGATGGATGGATACCTACATAAATAGATGAAAAATGCAGTTAAATATTGTTATAAAAGAATTTTTTAATGGTAGTTATTTTTTTTACCATAAGAAAATTAGCCCCAAATGTTTAATACAAACTGTTTTACATATAATTCTATTTCATGATGGTCAAAAACTAATATATTTTAATAGAATATTTTGTAATCTTACAATCACACACATAAATGTATTATTTCATACATTCACGCTTTTGCAACAAATAAATGTATTAAAAACTCAATTCCCGAAATAATTTTTTATTACTGGCTGTTATATTAATTTTGTAAATATTTTTGCTATATACACAGCATAATTTTCTAAAATAGTTTAGCATTCAACTGCTATTGGAATTTAGATCAATGCATTGTTATTTAAGGGAAAACAAATATTTTGACATGAAGTCAGAAAATCCTATATGTCCTATCACTTTCGAGCACACATTTTACACAAGATATTTGAATATTTACTTGCTAAACAGGCTTTAAACATTGAAGATTTAAACCCCATGGAAAATGTTCTGAATAACAACACAGAATTGTAAGTAAAATGTATTCATATATTTTTAAAACTCCCATTGACATATGCATATTTCTTCTTCATCTTAAATTTACAATTTCTTAGCTGTTTTGTATATATGAGTATTCTGTAAAATTATTTTTATGCATTCTATAAAAAATGTTAAATATCCATCATACATTTTCCTCAAATTCTTTATATTTAATTATTTTTATAATATCTTTATATTTAATTTTTTTATTCTTTATATTTAATTATTTTTATAAGTTGCTTTAAAATGAAATCCAAGAATAAGTATAAAATTATTCAAAAAAGTATATTCGACATTGCATTTTGTGGCTCAAAATTAAATTTTTCAATATTATTTTCATGTCTTTCATACAAATGTTACCATAGTAAATACTAAGCAACATGAATCATATATACAAAACAATTCATAAAAAGAGAAACTATGTTAATTGATTCCTCAGAAAGATTTATTTAATTTTCGTAATATAAAATACTTCGATATTATTTAAATCGCGATTAGTTAAATATTTTTATTATTATAATGAGAAATAATGTATTATTATAATGAGATTATTATTATAATAAAAATTTTATAAAATATTATCAGGTAATTTAGATAAATTTGAATTACAATTTACATAGTAGACATAACTTTCTCGGAAGGATTAAAATTTATCAATCTTATCTTATATAAATTATTGTTGTTGTTGTTCTTGTGTGCCAGCTAGGCTGTCAAAAATTGGGGTGCGCTGCTCCACTTTTCCAACTGAACCGTATTTGGTGTGGAGTTCGACTTTCTCAGTACACACACATGCCATAGGGACCCGTTTATAGGGTAGGCATCCATTCGCACCTCATTCGCACAAGGAAAGGACAAAGACAGGATAGATAGAAGGAGAAGGTATATCCATACCTGAACCGGAATTCGAACCTAGAACCTCCCTATCCTTAGTCAGGCACGCTGACCACTAGAGAAGTTGGCCAGCTATATAAATTATTAAAATCTTTACATGAAATTCTAATATAATTTATGTAAAATACAGAAATTTATATAAAGGAACTATATATATATATATATATATATATATATATATATATATATATATATATATATATATATATATATATATATAACCCTAAGATTATTAAAATGCCTTAATTTTTAAAACTGGAGATTTCAACTTTGCCTTTATACTGCACGTTTGAGATACATAAATAAATAAATTTCAATTGGTTAATCGATTTTCTAGTAGTTTCATGATTCGATGATGAAAAGAAATGTAAAAAATATTCTTCGCATATCATAATTTCGAAAGTCACGTGACCATAAAATTTCGATAGTATAATCTTTTAATTTCGTTTTTTTTTTATTTCGTTACATTTGTAACTTAATAATTACATTAGTATACATTATTTTCATATAACGCTTGGATAACATTGTACATTTCTATCGCATTGAATCATCATTTGTGTACGGAATAAATGTAAAATTTTATTATTCAAATAACAAATTAGAAATGTCGGAGTTTAAATAAAGAGATATATTTTACAAAATTATATTATCAATACAAAATTATTTAAACTATATATACATTAATATCTTATAATTTTTTTCCAATGCCCGTCTTCCCTTAGGATTTAATCGTATTGAGCTCAACAAAGTGCGAAGGTATGGCATCTTATAAAGTCATAGCGGTACAGGCGAGCCCAGGATTGTTTCTTAAGTTTAATGAGTTTGGAACACTCGCTCATCATCAAGCGCCTCGTAATTTTGAACCAAGATAAGGTGACAAGGTCACAACTGAGCTGGCACCCTTCTCTCCACATCCACGTTACACCAATAGGAATTTGGTTGCATCTCATACAGTAGAACTCCAAGTGGGTGTGCCATTTTCGACCCCAAAGGGAAAGAATAAAGAAAATCACACACAGAGATCAAAGAATATCCATGCCCGAATCAGCATTAATGATATGGATACATTTTAATAAATATTTAATTTATTAAAATGTATCCATTTTATTATTGCAGGTCTGTCTGTGTGTGTGTGTGTGTGTGTGTGTGTGTGTGTGTGTGTGTGTGTGTGTGTGTGTGTGTGTGTGTGTGTGTGTGTGTGTGTGTGTGTGTGTGTGTGTGTGTGTGTGTGTGTGTGTGTGTGTGTGTGTGTGTGTGTGTGTGTGTGTGTGTGTGTGTGTGTGTGTGTGTGTGTGTGTGTGTGTGTGTGTGTGTGTGTGTGTGTGTGTGTGTGTGTGTGTGTGTGTGTGTGTGTGTGTGTGTGTGTGTGTGTGTGTGTGTGTGTGTGTGTGTGTGTGTGTGTGTGTGTGTGTGTGTGTGTGTGTGTGTGTGTGTGTGTGTGTGTGTGTGTGTGTGTGTGTGTGTGTGTGTGTGTGTGTGTGTGTGTGTGTGTGTGTGTGTGTGTGTGTGTGTGTGTGTGTGTGTGTGTGTGTGTGTGTGTGTGTGTGTGTGTGTGTGTGTGTGTGTGTGTGTGTGTGTGTGTGTGTGTGTGTGTGTGTGTGTGTGTGTGTGTGTGTGTGTGTGTGTGTGTGTGTGTGTGTGTGTGTGTGTGTGTGTGTGTGTGTGTGTGTGTGTGTGTGTGTGTGTGTGTGTGTGTGTGTGTGTGTGTGTGTGTGTGTGTGTGTGTGTGTGTGTGTGTGTGTGTGTGTGTGTGTGTGTGTGTGTGTGTGTGTGTGTGTGTGTGTGTGTGTGTGTGTGTGTGTGTGTGTGTGTGTGTGTGTGTGTGTGTGAAGTCACTTATAAAACTTACCGGATAATACACTTACCATTAAATCAAACATGATATTTATAATGATGACATCTCAAATCATTAAGTATTTTTCCATCAGTTGTTATGATTTGTTCCTTTAATACAAATTTAAATTTTTGATTCACAAGAAATAAATAGCATTTTTTTAAAACATTTTGTTAATGTATTTTAAGATCATCTTTTTTAGATGGCAAAAAATCTATAAAATTGACATATTGCTTTTTTTTAATTAGGTACAAAATTCTCACAAACAAGTGTCTGGAAATATTTGATTTCAGATAAAGATGATATAAGATATGGTGTGTCAAGTTATATTTATATTTTGATTGTATTTTATTTAGAATAAACTCCTTATAAACATATACAAATTGAAAATTTAAGTATAATCAATTGATCATTTAGCATAATATTGTAAATAATCAATATTTAATTTATTAAAATGTATAAAATTTTATTTGCTGAGTAGTATTAGAAGGAAGGCCCTTTAATCTTATGCTATAAAATATTTTTTTAAAAGTTGTTATCAAAGGATACTTTACTGTATTTAAAATTATACTTCTAATATAATTTAAGCGTAAAAAATTACAGTTTCAAAATCAACAATTTTCGTGAAATTAGTTTTTAACAATATATTTTATAATGAATGTACTGTTGAAAACTATTGTTACAATAAACAGAAGAAATTAATTTGCAAAATTAAAATTAAACTGAAATGCAAAAATTAGGACTTTTTTAAAAATGTGTTATCTAAATACATATTTTATGTAAAATCTCTGCTTTTACAAAAAAACTTCTGTAGAATACTTAACATTCAAAACGTAATACTGTGGGAATGTAAAAAGATTTCAAAATTGGTAAACGTAACAAGAATTTCATTCCAACATATTTTGAAATTATACTTTTATAAAAATTTCTACTTGAAAATAAAATTATACATGCTAAAATTGTCTTAAGATAAATGAATGATTAAAAAAAATATGTTACTCTTTGTATGCAGTGTGATTCTAAATTATTTTTGCAAATTAAATGGGGTGATAATACCTATACAGACAAGCAATAATTACAGAGGAACACAGGGTCGCATTTCACTTTGAGAGGCAGGAAAGAGGAAAGTAGAAACGCATCAAGAATCTATCACTAATTTACTGTATGCAAATTTCCACTGAAAAGAAGTAGCATTTTGCTCTTATTGGTTACCGGAGAAAGCCAATCAGAGTAGACATTGTCCTTTAAAAATACTATCAACACTTTTGGTCTCACAACAATGTCCACTGTACAACCCCTCGTAGACACCACAGAAATTTTCCGTAAACATTTAGGCAGGTATCTTTAGTGATGGTAGGCCCTTACATCATGTCAGATCATTTGAAAGGCATAACATACCGTATCTTCTTGGAATATGGGGAGTGGAACAGCCTGCAAAAAACCGTAATTATACAGTTCATTGCAGGCTGTTCCACTACCCATCCTGAGAGACATGTGACTTATGCACAATGAAGCCCCAGCACATTTTTCCATTACGGTCTGTAACTTTTTGAATGCCACATATCCTGCACGATGGATTGGACGTAGCGGACATGTGGCATGGCCTCCTTGCTCACTGGACCTAAATCCGCTGGATTCACATGAAATCTTTAGTGTATGAGATGCCTATGAACTCAACTGAAGATCTCGTGGCTACATTCATTGTTGCCTGCCACAAAATTAATACAGCATCAGGAATCTCTTCGAAAGAGTGCGCCATTCATTCTTTTCCCGGAGTCAACTGTACAAAGACACGCGTGAACGGCATTTTCAGCATTTGCTGTGAGGTTTTCACTAAACAAAAAATATGATTGTGAAACTTTTGGTATTATTCACTTACCCATCACTGTTGTAAGCGTTGGACAAGCACTGTCAGTAGAGAATTCCTCCTCCCTGCCTCTCAGAGAGGAATGTGACCCTATATAATTATTGCTTGTCTAGATAGGTACTATCACCCCACTTAATTTGTAAAAACAATTTATAATTACCCTGTATAAATAAATCTTAATTTAAATGACTTTTTAAATTATAAATGAGTAAATTTGCAATATTTAGAACATGTCATTTGCTTTCATATTTTGGACTTATTTATACTTAATAAAATTAGAAGTGTAAACATATTTGAAAATAAACAAAACTAAACAAAAAAATTTTGCTTACAAGAATAAACAAAATTTTTAAGTTACAAATAAACAATTTTAATTTATTTCCAAAACACTGTACAGTTTGATAGCATAAGAAAAATTATGGTATTGCATGAACATAAATGATTGAACACATTGTTTTATGTGAGCGCCTAAAAATAAAAATAAAAGTTAGAACAAGTTAGGCAAAATTTTAGAGGAACGCAATTAATTATTCAGAATGCTAATAAGAAACAAAAGCCTGCGAAAATCGAATCTATAATTATTCCGAAACTCGAACAGGTACAAGACTAATATTGCAACATATAAAGCAATGATTTAGTAACTATTTTCTACTGTTTCCATTCTCTAATGCAAAACCGTAATTATACAAACAGAACCCGTGTAGTAGAAATATACAGGAGGATATAATGGAATTGAGCAATTCAAATTATAAGACAAGACATAAAACAATAAACTCTCCCTCATTATGGGATGCCTCCAAACTCTAATCCTCTTTCTTGGATTTAACTCTTCTTTGGATTTACCCAATTCACAAGAAATTATTCCATTTTCTAAATATTTTTTAATTTGGATCTTTCAATGAAGATAACTATGAAAAAGAAGATTGACATTTACATATGTCAATCTTGTATGACATTTACATAATTGAATAATTACACAATCTGAAAAGTTTATTGACAAAGTTCTGTTAAAATAAAACTATAATAAACTCTATAAAAATTTATTATAAAAGTTAACAATTATTGAATTTATACCTTTCCTAAATTTTTAAAGCAATATTACTTTAAATTTTAGCAAATATGATATTTCTGGCTTCTATCATTCTGAATTTTGATTTGTGTGATCAATTAATCAATCATTATTCTTAATTCTGAAAAAAAATCAAAGGATACTCAAACGGTACAAAAGCCCATCTTTAAAAAATTTTAATAAAATATTAAGTCATTCTTCTGAAATATATAAATGTTCATGAGCCATTTATAACAGGTTTGTGATATGGATTATATTTGAATTCTCTCTTTTACACAAGAATCTTCCTGTGCACCATTAATATTTTAATGCTAAAGATCAGATTTTAATACGTATTGCAAGCTCATAAAAAATAGTGAGTATTAGACTAACATGTTGATAACTTCATTCCCTCAAATTTCTAGAGATCATGAATTTCTAAAATGTGCATACATAAAGAGTTACAAGAATAGTAATACCTCTTTGCAAATTACTTTCAAGTGACTTTCCATTTGAAATAGAAATTTCTAGAATTACTTCCTACAATAAAATCATTACAAAATTAACATTTTAAAAAACGTTTGTGATAAAATTTATTTTTATTTAATATTGGAATTTTTCTACAATACATATCAAAGAAGATGATAAAATTTTGAAGTTTCTCAGCTCATAAAAATGAAAATAATTAAACTAGTAAATCTTAATGTGATTATTCTTTTAATTTTCAATTGATCATTTTATTAAAAACTGACATTTATCTGAAACAAAGTTAAGATTAATAAATATATTTTACAAATGGGGAAAATTTATATATGTAGTTACTCATTGTTAAGATATGCTTGTTACTAAGGTTTACCACAATCTCAAGGATTATTTTTCCCTTCGAAATAACAAAAATCCCGTTTGAAAATTTACATCCATTTATGTGATTCACTAAATAAATTCTTAAACTCACATAAAAATTGAATTTAATAATTGAACATAAAACTAAACTCGTTCTCTTAATTCTGCAAATGATTTCAATCTAGTTTTTAGTCTTCTGAACTATATCACGCCATACTCAACGAGACATTTTGACAGCGATATGTGAATGAAAACATGTCACTTCTGGCTGAAAAAAAATTAATTTTTCGGCTCAAGAAGAATATTATTTTTTTTTGAAGGATTCAGATTATTACAACAGATTCTGCTTGGCTTCATAAATACAGCTTTTGAATGGAATCACAAATATTCCTTGTAATATTAATCTAATATTAAATTCAGCACTATAAAAAGTGTTCATGTGTTAATTTTATTTAATCAGCTGATTTGACTTTTCCCTTTGTCATTTAAAAATTCTGAATGAAAACTTAGTTCACTCTTATTTATTCTAAATCTGCCTCAGGTGCCGTATAATCCACTGTTACAAATTTTTAATTTTTTTGGCAATGGCGAAATGTTGCCAAGATGACGTAAATCTGCATGATTATATGTTGTTATTGTGACGTAATGAATTTATTTTTGAAAAACTTTACGTATCTAAATATTAAATTTAAAATTAAAGAGAGTAAATATATATTTTTAAAATAATACGATTTTTTTTTTTTTTTTTTTTTTTTTTTTAAGGAAATTTTTACGAAGTTTCCTCACAAAAATTTCTAGTAAAATGCGAAAATGGAACAAAATGTTCTAAATCTCGTCCGATGACGTAAGCACTAGGGTTGTCAAAATTGAATTTTCAACATAATTCTTATCGGTCTTCATCTGTATATCGTCTTAAAAACCAGGTTGCCAGATAAAAAAGGAAATCAGCCAAAAAAATCGCCAATCTCAGAATTTGGCATTCTGGATTATACAGCACTTGTGCCCTAAATCTGAAAATAAATTTCCTTTATTGAGATGTAGAAAACTTTAACGGAAACTAAAATTAAAAAACTACTGATTCTGCTAAAAGTAACAAATAGAATCAACTACCAAAAACTCAGTTTGCGGTGATTCAGTGTTGAATTATTTTGTTTTCCTTCAATACACATATTTTTTTTCACAAATCCATTAAAATAAGATTCTAATTCAGGCAAAAAATAAAAAAGTTACTGTTGAGCAAGCTTTTCTTTCATTGTAATCAGTGTTTTCGTATCTTAGAAACAGCTAATTCAATGCTTATTCCTTTACTCTTATATAAAAAAAGATACATAAAAAATAGATTTTATGTTAGATGGTCCTCTAATTTACATAAATCATAATTACAGTAAGACTTTAGAGCCATTGTTCCCATATCATACTACAACTGCATTTGCATTTTATTACTTTTCTTACATGAAAAGACGCAACTAGCAACATTATTTAAATTACTTGGTAAAATAGAGACATTTTTTACTGCTGCATATTTCTTTAAGCAGATTTTAGGAAAGCTTTTTATCCTAAAAAATAAGATGTTTAATATTTTATTTCGGTTTAGATTTGTTAATGTTAAAAAATAAATAATTTAAAATCTAACAATTTTCCTTTCAAAACATGTTTCTCAATCTGATAGATGTTTTCTAAAATCTTTGACTACTCTCAGTTTAAAAAAAAATAAAAAGTTACGAAACTTCTTCGAGTAACAGATTCTATAAACTATTTGTCTAAAAAAGTCTTTTGATCAAATAGGATTAATAAAAATATTTCTGACAAATTTCTTGGACTTTATTTATCTTATTCTTAGTTATAAATTCTTCTGAAACATTTTATGAATCAAAATAAGGAATGACATAATTTGGAATGTTTAATACATCAATAACATTTTAAGGTTCAAATAAAATTCATGGTGATGGAATTTTCGAACTTATTAGTCTTTTCTGAAAAAAAAATTCATATTCAAAATTTTATGAATTAAAATAACTAATCACTTTTATTGAACTTTATGAACACTATTTTTTTTTAATTTTAAAAAAAGTAGCTATATAATAAACACAATTTTATTTTAAAATATCTTTAATTTTTAATCAAAAAAATTTTAACTTCTGAAAAATAGTAAATGTTTAATATAGAAAAAGTATAAATATTACTTCAAAACATATGAATATTTTTATATTTGTTTAAAAAGGTGATTCATGATGAAAACTTATTTAAAATAGTTAATGTCGTACATAGAATTCATTTCCTTATGATCATGACTTTATTGTATGCAATAAATGTCCTTCTATACTTACGTATGACTTAGCATAACTTTTTTACTTCTTTAGATTGCTTACGAATTGACAGTACTATAAAAATATTTAATTCATCTCAGTTTCTTAACTAAAATCTATTGACTTGAAATTTTATTATTCTTAATGCGTTATTTTGATACAGTAATACTGTCTTGTTTGTAAAAAAATTTCAATGAAAGTAGCATATTACAAATTATTTTTAGGTTACACTAAAATATTAATTTAAAACCATTTTTATAAATACATTATCATGGTGAAATAGAAACTATTGTGGAGCCTATTGAACAAATTTCAATTCACGACCACTCTTTTGTAAAAGCTGTCATATTATCAAATTCTAAAAGTGCACTTCAATCCCTTTTGAATAATCACATTATGTGTCTCAAGGAGTTTGAGTGTATAAGCTTGCTTAAAGCACAAAGCTCACAGAATTCTATTATAATAGATTCCTGCCCATTGTGGAATTATGGACAGTGGAAAAGCTGAGGCATTGGCTAAGAAGGCAAATTTGGATAGAACAACGTATACATATCGTCCCCTTTCTTTTCCCGCAATTATACATATATATATATATATATATATATATATATATATATATATATATATATATATATACATATATATATATATATATATATATATATATATATATATATATATATATATATATATATATATATATATATATATATATATATATATATATATATATATAAACTCTTTATTAACCTGACCCTAAGAAAAACTCTTAAACAAGACATCATGCAAAGAATAAGAGATAGAAGATTCTGGGGGAGAAGAGAGCTATTCTAAGTTTTCCAAGAAAGACTGCGGTGGCTCTATTTAAAGGACTGACTGAACATGACTAGTTACAGGACCACCTTCATTGAATGTAGAGTGGTGAATTCCAGAAATTGTGTTTTGTATGATTTTAAAGAGCCAATGATTTTTTAAACATTTAACATATTGTATTGTACTTTCTCAATATGAGAACATTGTCAAGAAATATTGGACAGCCCGTTAACTGATGGCTACCCATAAACTAATGGCCTGGAATTTGGCAATTGTAAAAAATAAATAAATACACAATCACACAAAACATATCTTTTAAAAAGTTATCTAATAATATAATAAGTAAGTGTTCTACTTCATTTTTGGAAATTAATAAGTTACTTTTCTTATTTTTTTAAATTTCGATTAAATTAAATACGATTAATGCAATATTATAAGTTGATTAAAAAGTCCCTTTTTAATAAAACTAAAAGAATATATTTTGATAAAAAGGAAACTCTTAAGAGACTAATCTTTAATAATTGACAATTTTTAGAAAAAAAATTTAAAGTCTTTGATAAGTAAATGTTTTTATAATAATTTTATTGATTATATAATTTTTATGTATACTATTTAATCTTAAAATATTTTACATTAGAAACAGATGAAAAAATAGTTTTATGCTTAATAATAATCACACATGTACTTTAAGAACATTAATATCTTTAAAGTTTGAAATACAATCATCAAAGTTTATAAGTTAATTTATGACCCAATATGAGCTCTTCCGCCAAGAAAGTTTTTCTCTCTCTCTAAAACTTAAAGATATTATTTTCTTCCTCTTATCTTGTTTGATGAAATAATAATCTAAACTATTAAGGTAATCAATTAAATTTTTACACGCTTGTTTGTTTTATGCTATATTTAATATATAGTTAAAATTTTATGCTTTATTTTCATTATAGATAATTTCTGTCTTTTATTCTATAGTTTTACAGAAATTCAGTAAATAAAAATCAAATATGAACTTTATAATGAATTTAGTAATTCTATTTTTTACAATGAGAACAAATGAATAATGTTAAATAATAATATTCGTTATTTTAAGCAATTTTATTTATATTAAATTTAAATTTATTAAATAAAATTTCCTCTTAATAGCATAAGAGTGAATTTGAATTAAGAATAATGTATTTAGAAATTTTCTTTAAGTAGTTCAATAAAATAACTCCACTGAATGTTTTTAATTTTTTGTTCTATTTCATTAAAGGATTTTTAAGAAAACTATTGTTTATTACAAAAATTTTAGAAAGCATACTGTAAAATTTTGATATTTGAAATTAATTAAGCTTTAGCTTCCTAATGCTTGCACTAGTGATCATTTCATGATTAATATTCATTTAGTTATCTTTCTTTAACACTTAAAAACTGCATTATGCATCCACTGAGAAAAATTATTCTATTCAAGGTATTCAATCGTAAGAATCAAGTGACATATATTCATCACATTACACAATCACATTCAAGGTCAAAATATTATTTGAAGCAACACATATTTGAGTTAAAAATATTCAATATAATTGAAATTAAATTGTTTTTTACTATAACAGTTTTAGTAAATACATTAATAAAGTGAATGATTTAATTCTCAGCGATTTATACAGTTCGTTCAAAAATATCCTAAAATAAATCAGTGAAATATGTGAGGAATGTTTAAAAGTATTTGCAGTTGTGTTTCATCCAGACACAGCTGTAGGTGCAGGAGAATATCACAAGTATCACTAACAGCTTTCTTCACTGGATATTCAGATAAAATTAAGCGAAAAGGAAGTATCTTCATATTTTGCTTCTCCTATATTTTCAGCAGTCAGGATTCAAAAGCACTATACGTACTCCACCATCCCTTTTCTCCAGATTTATCCCCACGTGACTATTTCGTACAGACATTAGCTCATAAAGTACCACATTTCGTGGTAATATAAACGTTCAAACGGAAGTAACAAACTATTTGACTGTTAGAATTAGCAGTCGAATGATTAAAGCTTAATTTTGATGTGATACCAAAAGAAGCTGAAACAGTTTTAAAAGTATTCGTATACCTAATGGTTGCTTAATAAACTTCTTTTCACTTACTTGAATAAGTTAAATTCAAACATTTTTATCGTGAAATCTGGGATATAATAAATTTATTTACATTACAGGATTTCCAACTTCAAAAATCTAAATCCAGAAGGTTTTTCTTTAAAAAAAAACAATTTTTCCAACATTTTTTAAATAAAATATAATTACATTCTTTTATTTTAAAAATTAGCTTTTGACATAACTGAATTATAATGATGAATATTATATATAATAATAATTTATAATAACAGAATTATATTAAAAAAAGATACCTAAATGCAGTTATTTCGAATGAGATAGATTTATACCAATTTTAAATAATAAATTTTATAATTTTGAAATTGGGGGATGGCACACATACTAACTGGCTGCTCTATTATAAGTTGCTATCACTTTTGCCCTTGTAGTTCTGAAAAGGTGACATTAGAAATAAAAAAATAACAATTTTCAAATATTCCAGAAATTTACAATTTGTAAAAGTATATTTAAAACACATTAGTTATGCAAATTTTGAAAATAAATGGACCTTAAATAAGTTCAGTATAACCACTTTTTCACTGATGACGCACTATAAATATCAAAACATTTGAGTGGTTTATAACATTTTTTAACGAAATTTGAAGAAAAGAGTGGTTTTATATAGGTAACAGTCAAAATTAAATAAAATATTTTAAACATTTCAGTCATAACATTGAAAAGTACAAGAAGTTCGGTAAACATTATATAATCATTATATTATGGGAAATATTTGGCGATTGTATTACTTATTTCACAATCCGCAAAATAAAATAATTCTTATTTTATAGCATTTCATGCTTATTGCGTTACTAATTAATTTTAAAGAACATCGAAAATATCATAACGCCAGAAAAGTTATCAAAATTAATATTAATTTTGGTTACTTTTCTGCTTCTAATAAAATTCAAGTGCTCTAGATGATTAATGATATCTAATAATTCTTTTATTTATGGACAGTTGTTGTTATTGTTCCTTTGAGAACACTCAGATATTTAAATATTTATTTTATTTAGAGAAATCAAATGTTGGTGTTAAGAAATTTTATTCGTTAACTTAGTGATTTTTGCAATCTAATATAATATTATTTATTTAAACTTAATAACGTAACTCATATTTTTTATTAATCAAAGTAAAGTTCTCCAGTTATAATTGATGTATACAAACTGAGAGCAAAAGTGAAGATATTTACAACTGCAAACATATTCACCTTCACAATTAAGAAATATGGAACATGAATATGCTATATAAAGTTAATAGAGAAACACTATTATACAATTTTAATACGTATTTTATCCTCAAACGCGTTTAAAATAAATTAATATTACCGCAAATTTCTGCTATATTAATATTTGCGAAGTTTAATGTTGCCACAAATACTATTGCATCAATTTGTAGACTTAAAAGAAAACTGGTGTAGACATGACCAGTGTTCTTAAATCACATTTATAATTCAAAAATACATTAAGCCGCATAATAAATAGTCAAACAGTTGGGAAATAAGTGCCAAAATCAGAACAAATTTAAAATCATATAACAGTTTTAGGTAGTTACTTAAGACAAAACAAATAAAAAGTCCCAAAAGAAAGGAAAGTATTTTAACTATCACTTATCAACAGAATTCACTAAAAACTGAGAGTCTATGTTAGTCGTGACAAAAAAAAATCATAGGTCAACAAAAAGTTGAAGCCTCACAAAAAACGATAACAGAATTCATTAGATGCTAAGTCACCATAATTCCCACAAATAATATTTCATTTTATAAGATTTTGACTTATAACAGCATGTATTTCCAGCAAATCTCTATAGCAATAAATGTATAGCAAAAAGAGAACCTCTATATTAACTTTTTTTTTGGAAGAACTTAATCGTGTTTATTTATACAGTAGAATTCCAATTATTAGAATCAGTTGAGATGGACCTCATTCAGGTAATCAAAAATTCGGTTTATTGGAATTTTTCGATAAAACCGTCAATTTTAATTAACTATTCCGTGTTGAAAAATGACAGAAAAACTATATATTTCCAAAGAAAAACAGCTTTTAATTAATTAAAAGAAAAATAACACTTTAACATGTTAAATTAGTTGCAAGCGCTGTTCATTAAAAACGTAATGCATGTACAGTGCTGTAAATGAAAGTCATAGTTGAGCATCTTGGTCAGAGAAAGCTTTTTCACCACCATCATTTAACCAAATCGCACAGCTCTTAACAGAGAGAATATGTATGTTGTCCCATTCACTGGCTGAAGCTCCATCTATTTCAAAGCAGTTTCAAAGCTAGAAATTGCATTACTAGTTGATAGTCCAGTATCTACTTCAACTTGGACATTAAGGTCATCTTCCTAGACATTTTCAATTAGTTTACCATCTGTTACACAGGGTATCATAAATTATACTAATCAACTATTTTTCATAATTTAGTTATTAATACACAAAGTATAGAAGTTGAAGATTGCCGCTTTTTTACATGCAACCTCTGCCCCTCAAGCCCGCATAACATTTTATATTGCCACAGGAGGCTCACTCACAATTGAAGGTCAGAACACCACCATTTGCAATTCGAAATCAGAATCTGATTCATTATGCATTTTTCGACATTTTCAGTACTACCTTCTGAAAATCCAAGACTTTTCCAAAGAATGTTTCGAAATTCTTCAAGAGACATATTTCCCTTCTTCTCTTACTTTCCCTTTTCTTGAGCTAATTCCATTTTCCTACTCTTCTTTATTTTATTTATTTTTTTTTTTCGGAAATTCTGGAAATGATCCATATAGTTAAAGATTCGGATAAATGGAGTTCGGGTAATTGGATCTCTACTGTATTACTATTTGTCAGCTGTAATTAAAGTAATTTTTTTATTTTATAATATTAATTTTGATATTTTTTTTATAATACATCACATAAATTTAAAGTTGTTTCATATCGTTCAATATTTTCTGTTATTTTAAAGTTTTTGAGGGACAAATTTTTTATTTAAAAAAATGAATTTAAAATCATAGCAATGCAACAAACAAAAAATTTACAAAAATTCCCTTTGAATTGTCATGAGATGCTATCATTCAACAGAAAAATAAATTTTTAAACGAGATTTATTGTTATTACCAAAATATAATACAATAAAATTATGATGAATTCGCAATAAATAGCTCATTAACATGCATTTGCTTCTTTAGCCATTAATATTTTATTAGTAAATAGGAATAGATAAATAATTAATAACAATAAAGAGCTTATTCAATTCATGCAGTAAAAACTATTAGCATACTTCCTGGATTTTCAGAATAATGTTACTTAGTGGATAACAATGATTTAATCTTATTTGAATTTCAGCTTTTTTAATGTTACCACTCTTCTTGTTTTACACTTCTTACATTATAAGATTAACAATTTTCATCATACAGAAAGTTCATAACTTATATGCATTTTAGTAAAAAAAGAAATATTTTTAATTTTGACAAGGCAATGGAAAGATTAATTACATATTTCTCTATAGCACAGAAATTTTATAACCTGCTATTTCTTAATGCATATTTAAACTATTTCTACAAAGAACGTAGCACTTTAGTTATTTTAAACATCGTATAATTTTGATAATGGATCTCCAAAAAGATAAAGGATTGATCATTAAATATTATTAAGTCTAAAGCTGACTGACCTCTCGCCAAAGGCAAAGAATATATATTCTGAGATGATTGTAAATCGATCACACTCTCGTTATTAATCATATCCAAAAAGATTATTCAACCGAAAATAGAATTATAAAACTGTTATTGTTATGAATTAAGAATTTCTAATATAAAAAATTACATAACTGTATTTCAATGGGGGGGGGAGGTGATCCAGGTGTACTAAATTTAAAAAATAAATTATGCAGACAAATGAAACAAAAGCAACAATGTAAGTTGCACACGCACATTTCGTATACAATTATTCGCTTATTAAATAAAAATAATTAAGTACAAAAAATATTTTTATTTAAAATCATTAATACTTCATAAAAATAAAATCCATATCACCTTAGAAAACAGCAATTCGTTTCAAATAATCTGAAATATTAATCTGATTAGAGCATTAGTATTATATGAAATAAAACAACATCAACTTTTGTTTCGCTTGTTTGTCACTCAAAGGTCATATTTTGCAAATGAAGGCAGTCCGCGAGATCTACAGTTTAAAAAAAATTCCGAGCCACTACAAACATTCGTGTTAAGGTGGAATTCGAACCCACAAACTGTGAATCCGAAGGCTAAAACGCTAACCACGCGGTACCAGTAATTTGTCAAGATAGCTGAGTTAACAAATTAATACAAGGCGCTACACCTCCGAAAGACATCTCGGCGAGGTTATGTATTATTAATAGATTTTTTACTTTTTACAGCAATTTTATTTGAGGCTAAAGGTTGTTTAGGAGTTCTGCCTCTTTTCCTTAAAGGTACCACAGCAGAATGGTTTGGAGAAACATTCTGATAAGGTGTTAGTGACGAAGCATGTTATGTACCAAAAGGTTCCTCAGGCTTGTCATCACTGGCTATTTCAAAGGTAGTGGGTGATTTTTGGGAAACCACTGTTAGGTCCATCTTTTCAAGGCTAAATTTTGCCCTCTTATTTTGGCTTACTTTTTTTACAGGATGAAGTTTTATCTAAACCAAATCATGGGGTTTATAAACAGGATTTGATCTACGTAATTTATCAGCATATGTTTTTCGACCATCCTGACTTTTGATATTTTCTTTGATTTGTGACATATATCTTTCAAAACGTTTTAAATACAGAGTGTATTTTGGCACAAAATTATCATATGAATTACAGTGCGCAGATCAGTACTTACATCGTCTACAGTTCATAATTCTCTAGCAAAGTTAAGATATGCTGCCGTACAACAAGTAATTTCACATTTTGCGGTATTCATTGCAATCTTATAGCTGGCAGTTTTTCAGTCCATAATGTATGGTTGTTGTCTACCAACACTGCCAAACGAAGTTTCAAATATCTGTTTTTGCGTTCGACAGGATTGGCCTGTGGGTGGTAACCAGGTATGAGACATTGATTGATGTTCAAAACAAAACATAACTGTTGCATTACTGCACTGACAAATTGAGACCCATTATCACTTATTAGGCGACGAGGTAATCCATATCTTAAAAATACCTCATTTAATAATGTTAAAGCGCATTCTTTAGTAGTTTGCTTTAACGGGAATAACTCAACAATAAAATCAACAATAACTCAACAATCTTCAACAATAAAAATCCATTTCATGCCTTCACTCATTTCTGGCAAGGGTCCAAAAAGATCAATGGCGATGATTTCAAAACGTTGAATAGGTACAGGTGTTTGCAATAAACCGGCAGGTTTTTGGTTCTTTGCTTTGTATCTGATGCATTCTGCACAACTCTTTACATAATCTGAAATGTACTTTCTCATTCCAGTCCAATAATATCTACATGATAGTCGGAAAAAGATATCATCAGCTCCATAATGTGATGATGTGGGAGAGTCATGGTGAAGTTTTAGGACTTCTTCTCTTTGATGCGAAGGGACAACTAACTGTGCTTTCTCAGTTTCAGAGTGTGGAGAATAACGGTAGCGTACACCTTTATTCAAGAGGTACCCCCTTTCCGTCCAATTCGCAAAGTCAACACTTTTGTTAATATCTTCCAAAGAGTCTACAATCCTCTTTAATTCAGGATCTTTCAATTGTTCCTCTCTGAGTTGACTAGCTGTTCTTGATGGGACATCAATAACAATAGTTTTAAGTCGCAAGATTATTCATTGTTCTCGTCCATGCTTTCCACAGGTCTGGACACAACGTTACATTTTCCTAGAAAATAATCAGTCTTCAAATTGTAAGTTTGAATCTGAAGGGCCCATCTGGCTAATCTTCCAGTGGGTGACGTTAAAGTCATTAACCACTTTAATGGTTGGTGGTCTGATGCTACGGTAATATCTGAGCCTTCAATATAATCTCGAAATTTTTTTAAGGCCCATACGACTGCCAATGCTTTTCTTTCTGTTATGGAAGTTTTTTTCACCAGAGCTTAAAAGTTACTTGCATATTCGATTGGCTGTTCATGGGCAGGACTTTCACCTTGCAGGACTGCGCCTAGAGCATAACCACTTGCATTTGTTCGAATAATAAATGACTTTGTAGGATCAACTTGTTTCCAAACAGATGCAGTTATTAAACATCGTTTTAGAGTTTGAAATGCTTGTTGTTCTGGTTCATTCCATTTCCAAACAATGTTCTTTTTGGTCAAATTCCTAAGGGGTCTAGCAATATTTGAAAAATTCGGGATGAATTTTTTATACCCTGAACAAGTTTGCAAAAATGATTGCAACTGTTTAACATTTCTTGGACAAGGAATATTCTGTATCGCTGCTAGTTTATCTTGATCCACCTCTATACCATTAGGAGTGATCCACAATCCTAGATATTTTACACGAGGGCACGAAAATTTACATTTGTCTCTATTTGCAGATAGTTTAAATTTTCGAAGTCTATCAAACACCATTTTTAAATCTTGAACATGCTGTTTAAAGATTTCAGACAAAACAATAATATCATCTAAATAGACTTAGATATTCACTGATAGTAGTCCATTTCGGAGTTGATCCATAAGACGTTGGAAAGTGGCAGGGGTGTTTCTTCAACTATATGGCATTCTTTTGTACTTAAATGCACCAAACGGGCACACAAATGCAGTCTTGTCTTTATGTTGAGGATTAACCTCAATTTGACGATATCCAGTTTTTAAATCAAGAGTAGACATAAAAGTTGTGGATTTCGCATCATGCAAAAGAGCATCTATGAGAGGCAGTGGATACTTATCAGGAACAGTTATCGCATTTAGCTTACGATAATCTATACACAATCTAATAGTTCCATTAGGTTTAGGAACTAAAACAACTGGTGATGCATACGGCGATTCGCATTCTTCTATAATATCATTGGCCAAAATTTCATCAATTTCTTTTCTTAGAAGTTCTTTGTTTTTAGGAGACTGTCTATAATGTGTAGATGCAATTGGTGAATGGTCATCTGAATTGATATAATGTTTAACATAAGGAGTCGGTTCTCCCCCTAGCTGGAAAATATCTTCATTTTCCTTGATCAGAGCAATTGATTTCTATTTTCTGTATCCAGATTCTGTCATTCTCTCAAGCAAAGATTGTTAGCTTCGAGTATAACTGTAAGATTTCTTTGTATTGAACCATCATTTGTAATTAAATTCGTATGACAAGGACTACTACTGACTTCAACAGGAATGTCTTTTCTGGGTAGGGATGAATCTTTTGCAAACTGCATTCTGAGATTACGTTTATCACCAAAGTACCAGCAATTTTGTCGCATGTCCATCATAATTCCAGGTTTTCTCAAAAAGTCAACACCTAGTACTATTAGCCTTTGCATGTGGCAGAAAAATCAAGTCTATTCGGAAAGTTCGGCCATGAGCTGTAATTGGAACTGTTGTTTTTTTAACAATTGATGTGGATTGTTGACCATAAGCCAAACATACTGTAAGATCAACTTCTACAAATTTTTGTCCTCGATACTTTAAAAAGTTAAACATTAACTCTCCACCAACCGATTGGATGGCTCCTTTGTCAGGACTAACTGTCCCTGTAACTGCATAAACTTCAATGTCAAGTAAAGCTACAGGAAAGGTGAGACAAGTAAACATCTGTATGGAGTTGGCATGAGCACTGTCTTTTATTTGAGAACACTTTGGACATTTTGTTTCCATAAATCCTGGATAGCCACATCCATAACAATAAACGGAGTTTTCAAAATTTCGTGATGGCCTATAATTTGGGTTAGTGTATTTTTGTGGGTACTAAAAGCTTCAGTCCTTTCAAATTTAGGGAATTGGTATTTGATTCTTGATTGACTGCATTTCTATGATATTTAAGTTTATGTAATTCTTGGAATTTTGAATGTTTTACTAGTTTCTGATAAGGGGATTTTATATTTTCATACAAATCGAGCTTATCAGCTAACAAGACAGGGTGAAAATGTGCTTTGGGTCCCCTGTTTGGCGCATTTTCAAAAAGTCGCCAACTGGCGCGTTTTGCGTGTTGTCTCACGGAGTTGATTGCTCCGAGACACGACGCAAAAACGGTTTTCAATGGCGACGAAACCGAAATTCGTGTTTTTAACGAATTTCACCATTGGCATGGTAACGAAAACAATGGTTTTTTTACGAATTCTATAACAAAAAATACACATATAATTGTATAACAAAAAAAACAGGATTGCCACAAGGAGTGCATTTAGGATGAAATAGTCAGGGTTACCACGCTTTGCGCGTCTATCACCCATTTGGCGAGAAAGGGGTACCCAAACCAGATTAACCCAAGACAGGATCATTGAGCTTTTCCCAACTATCTAAATAGTGATTTTTATAATCTGGGGGGGGGGCATTTTTTCTTAATTTGATCAGCAAGAATAAGTTTTTTTAATTTGTCAAATGAAATTATTTCTAATTCACGAAGCCAACATTCAAAGTATGTCCTGAGCTCTAAAAAGAAATCTTTCCAAGTGGAATTTTCGCGTTTTTGATAGCGACTAAAAAGAATTCTTAACCTGCCTTCTGTCAACTTAAATCTTTGCAACAATATTGTACGAATATGGTTATAATTTTTAAACATTTCTTCAGGTTCTCTTGCAATTAGTTTACCAATACCACTTGGGAAGACACCTACTAAATGTGATACCCAACAATCAGTAGATATAGATTAAATATATCTATCTAAGCTATCATCTGCCTTTCAAACATTGTTAGAAATATTGTCATAGCATCTGAATCAAGATTAAATGTAGGCAAGACAGTTTTTAAATTATAGTTAAAGTTTATTCAGGAAAACTTTATAAAAATTACTTAAAATATCTAATTAGATAATAAAATATTCTTTTTTTAAAATAAACAACACATTATCCTAAAATTAACCACAATACTTTCAGTTAAAATTATTAAACAAGTTAGTTAAGATATTGCAGATATTTCGAAACTAACTTACCAAGTTATATATCTTGATAATCTATTAATGCAATCAGTAAGCAATTATGATATTTTTATAAAATATAAAATTTGAAAACATTTACTATGTATACCACAAATGAACACAACATACAATATCAATAGCTAAATAAATTTAAAATAATTGAAAATTGCAATTATCTCACCTATTAAACACACAATCTTTCTTTGGCACATTATTCGTAAAACTGGATTATTTAAGTAAAATTGCACAGAAACTTTAGCGGCACTTCACACACACTACACGATAGCACTTTAACACATATTATAGATGTAGAAAAAACGATTATTGGACGAATCATTTATTGGATAAGAATAATTTCTCGCCAAGCATCAGGGCGACACTTAAGCACATTCAGACTTGAGCTGATCTTTTCAAACAAAGCATGCATTCTTATTAAAAGAAATATGCATCACATGTCAGGATGACATTTTTTCTTTTAGACTACTGGCGAATCGATATTTCGATTTTTTTTTTTTTTTTTTTTTTTTTTTTTTTTGACGTTGGGCACCACTATATAAACAAATGATTCCAAATATAACTGTAAATAGGAATATAACAAAGCTTTCAGGAACATGTTTATTAACATTATTAAAGTACCACATCATAATATATAACAGTAACGGCACATAACATATATATTCACAAAACAGCTATACACAAAGAAAGAAGCAACGGACAAAACCACTTCAATATCTTAAGTCAGTTAATAGTAGTTTCCAACCTGTGGGGCGCGCCCCCTTGGGGGGATTGAGACAGTTGCAAGAGGGGCATGCAGTTTCCAAAATATCATTTTCGAATACGAACCAAAAAAGTCGAATAGGTGTCAAAAAATGAATCAGCAGTATACATAATCCACAATCCTTGCCGCGATTTTTCGAGTACAAATGCTAAAACATATTCTTCTTGAAACGAAATACCACGCTTTCGCGTTTGGAGCCGAGCACCTGTGGGGCGTGGAATCAAAAGATAAGCACTCCCAACATCCCAGGTATTCTCGTTCTTACTCACGCCAAACACGCCATTTGTAACATCTTACCTATGTGAAACTGTTTTCCTACAGTAGCTGTCTTAGAAACAAAGTATCGATCTCACTTGATTGAAAAGGAACAGAGAACCGCGATTTCTTCAATGATACTACGGTTTCAGAAAATTTGTGCTGAAAAACAAGCTCAACCGTCGCATTAAATTATTATGTTGTAGTACTATTAATTATATATTCTTTTTTTTTTATTCTGTTATTATATTTCTTATCATAAACATAGTTTTACATAATATTGTATATTATTTTGTAGCCCATTAAATAAATTATAATATCAGTTGAGTATTTATGAAATTTGATTTTTATATAAATTAACGAAACGCAACAATTTGTTTTTTAAAGGGGGGCGCACCATTTTTTTTTTTTTTTTTTTTTTTTTGAGGGCGCCGGTACGAAAAGGTTGAAAATCACTGTCTTAAGTGATCTAAAGTGTCTTTCGGGGAAATTCACTAGTTGCGCTTAGCGCCATCTACCCAGTTAAATAGGGAAGATAGCTGTAATTATACCCGCTACAATGCTAAAATTTATATATTTAAACACACAACATGTTTAAATATATAAATTTTAGCATCTAAAATCACTTTACTAAATTGTTTTACATTGGATTTAGTAAAAATCGCATAACTTAACGAAAATGCAAGTAAATATTTTCTTTAGATGAATAGAAATTTTAATTTAATCATTAAAGTAAAACTTAATACAATGTATTAACAAGGTATGCAGGAATATTTTTTTTAAAAAAAAACTTAGCTTTATATCGATTACAATTTCTAGCAATAAAAACTTGAACATCGAATAAAAAATGGCACATTTTTTGGAAAATTAAAACCATTCTTTCTTCTAATATATCTAAATTAGTTTTTCCAAGGTTTTTCTTAAAATATAAATAGGAAATTACACAAAAAATGGTACTCTTTAATAAATTAATTGGGATTATTTAGAAATTTAATAGAAAAGGACAACATATATTAAATGTCACACTACATCAATAATTATGAGAACATAACTTGTAATTTTCCTGCTTGCTCTTTCAATTTTAAAGTACGCATTTAATATTACACACACACACATAATGTATACATTTACATATAACGGATAGTATTAAAAATTAAGAAACAAGTTTTGTGCCCACACTATAAATAATTTATTTTCCACATTACTCTTCACAGTAGGCTCCTTTTTCAGATAAAGATTTTAAAAAATATGATAAAAAATGAACACATAAAAGATATATAAAATGTTTTTTAAGTATAATTATTTTGTTTTTAAGGATGTATATAATAATAGTTTCTCATTTTGATTTCATTCATATTTTAATTCGACAAATTAAAACTGAAATCATAATGCTTTCTTTTGCATTACTTTTACAAGAAAAACTATTTTTTGAACAAGGCAGATATATTCCTAATAGCACAAGCAAATATAATTAGCAATTTCTTATCGATGTTTAGATGAAATACTGCATAAATTAATCTCATAACTACTTGAAATAAATATAAATATATACTCATCTCTAAGTCTGGATAAACAATATACAAATGTCTTGTCATTATTTATTCCGTGGGATTCCAGATTATTGTAGAAAAATTTGCCTGTAAATCATGATCACGGTAACAAATAAGAATCATATAAAAATATATGTCTATAGTCACAAGATATGCCTATAGATACACAAATATATGCCTATAGTGAGAAAATACATGCAATCAACAAAACATTAAAAAAAAGAGCAGATATAATTTGTAATATAACACAGTTCCTAAATGACTGTTATACCAATTAACTGCCTCATAAGCACCATGAGTCGCCTGAATTTAATTTCTCTATTCATATAGTAAATTATTTTTCATTGCTTTCTTCATTATCAAAATTAGCCTTTCATATCTCTGTTAAGGACAGCTTTTCTTGCAACATTTTGGACAACTGAATTATGCATGCCACTACATGTTCCAGACTCTTTTTATTGTGTTTCTGACTTAAATGTAGAGTTTCGAACAATATTCTTGTGTTACCTTGATGTGTATATACAGTATTTAAAAAAAAGACAGTTTCGAATATAGAATTCAAAGAAATTTGTTATACATTTACCATGAAGTACACAAAGAAAATTATTTCCAATAACAAACAATATATTTGTATTCAATGGGTTCAAATAAAAGCAATTTTTGTGAGCATATGCATTTCTCTCTTGCTTTTTTTTATTATATAAGTAACATCTTTGTATACTTTATATTTAAACATATTTTTCTAGACAGGACATTAGAATATTTACTCTACACATAAACCAAATGATGAAGGATTTTATGTTTAGTAAAAGCTGCTAATAACAATAGGGAATTACAATAGAAATTTATTCATATCTTTAAAAAAACCTGCAACATCAACATTTCTTTTTTTTTTTTTTTTAACACACATACATGTTGGATCACTTAAGATATGCAAACTTAAGTATCGAACATAAAAAATTTTATATTTTCTTGCATTTCATTTTGTTATTTTGCACTCAAAATTTCCTCGTTTGAAATGAACTTTAAACTTAGACATCAAAAATTATGATAGAAATCAATAATCTATGCTAATTTTAAGGAAAAGCAAGCCTTATGAAAAAAATGCCTTTCAATTACAAAATATAATCATATAGATTACAATTAATTAAATATAACACTCACTGGAATAAATATTATTGAATGAATAAATTCAATTTAAAAATCAAAATGCATTAAATTTATAGAAAAAATAGAAATTGTTTTCCTCTACATTTGAATTAAAATGGATATTGTATTAATTTTATTAGAAATAAAATGAATTAAAAAACATAACACAGTATCATTTTATAGCAAATCTTTCGTAAAATCCACAATTGTAACAGATTAAGTAGAATGTTTATGTAGAATGATTTAAAAAGCTGAAAGAAAATCAGAATGGGCAAAGCATTACATAAATCATACCATTATAACTTTTATCAGATTAAACAAGGTTAATAGTAATTAAATCAAGAGATTTTTTAAAATAAAAAACAAGTGTTTACTGAATATTCATTTTACAACTCAGAAAGTTCTTTTAACTGATGAATAGAATTTACAGATGAGAGTTAAATGTGTTTGAAGACATTCAAATAAATATTACGAATAAGGCTATAATTCCAGCTGCCCTGCTTTTATGTACATTTTATCCTAAATTTAAGAACAAAGGATAAACACCCTTTGAATGGCTTCTATAAATATTTTTTTAATATACAAAAAAAATCTTAAGCAATTTTTATATTTTAGCAGATTAAGTTTTAAAAGAGAAATTATCCTTCTATGATAATAAAAAGTAAAACATTTTATTAATTAACTATTTTTCAGTTGTCTAATATTGAATAAATGTTTCAAGTATAGTTGGGAATAGGTTATATATATTTCAAAGTGCTAACCATCCAAATTTCACTTTGCAAGAAATTAACAGAATATTTAATTTTTCTCCAAAAAAAATATTTTATAACTTTTTTAAATGTTTAACGTTAATTTTTTCTCTTACTAGTGAGAACCAATTTAAATTTCAAATGTATGTTTACATTAATGTCAAGTTTTTAAAGTTAATATAAAATTTTTAATTTTGTAGCTATTCTACTGAGTATTTGCCTCCATAAAAACAAGAAATGAAAAAAGTAGTAAATAAACAAAATTGTTTTCATCAATCTAAAATTTAATTTGATATAAACGCATGTAATTAAAATACACTTCATAAGGTTTAGATATATTTTCATCAAAATGAGGCAAAGTAATACAGGAAATCGAACTTTTCAGAAAGTATTGACACTATTTCTGGTCTATACTTTCCAAGATTATTTTCATATTTACGAAGCTTGTCCTTCAAGATCAGTTTTGAGAACACTAATATTGAAAATTCAATAACTAAAGTCTATAATAAATTGTATGATAATAATTATTGTAAACTAATAAATTATTTTTAAGTAATTTAAAACCCTATAATGAAGGATATTTTTTTAAAAAACCAATAAATTCTCTACAGTTTCGTAATATATTGCATTTAAAGGGAAAAATGTCATGTAACAAAGATTATCATTACAATGGGCTTGTATTTTCTATGAAAATAGTTTATTAAAGCTGCTTAAATTAAAAATAAATGAAACTTTAAATATGTAAAAAGCTGATATTTCTAGATATTGAAAGTAAATTTTAGAAGTAAAATTTTATCCCATTTTCACAATTTCTGATACAAGTATATTGAAATATTATCAAATTAATAGTAAATTGCATGTCATTTATTAATGTTATTTCTATTTTGTTAAACATGATACGAATCACCTTCAACAAAAATATGCAATTATAATCAAAGAACATTTATGATTATTCCTATCCTTTAAAAAAACTAATTTTAGGGGTTTCAATTTTTCAAGAAGGGGTTTCAATTTTTCAAGAAGATATCAACATTCCCATGGTTCATATTCAAACAATTATTTAATCTCCAAGTTAGGTTATGTACACATAATATATTGCAATCACATTTTCAAATGATAACAGCGACTGATATTTATAAAAACTACTACAGAAAAAAAGCAATCCTTTTTTATGAACCTCTAATTTACAATCATTCATTTTATGAAATAGTAGTTTTACTTGAGCAACAAATTTAAATATATCTTTGCTAATTATAATATTATGGACACTTCTTATACTTTGCATGATGTGACGTATTTCCTAAGTTTTGAATATCCTATTATCAAATTTTTATTCGTAAAACATCTATTCTGTGAAAATTTGTTCTTAAAATGCTACACCATGAAAGAATAGCAGAAAGATATTATATCTAACAACAATAATTTTGTTAATTTAATTGTAATTAAAAAGAATGTTTTATTCCTAAAGCAAATGATCTAGTAAAATAATCTTTAATACAATTTTGGAAGTGTACTGATGATTTTATATATAAAAATTTTAAATTAATGGACTAAATGCTTTTTATGATTCATTTCTATAAGGCAACAAAATAATCCTCAAACATGATAAAAATTTTCTTTCATATGACACAATATTTTTCTTCTCTCCTTAATGTTCTTGATGAAACTATGTCTGATAGGATAGCTAAAGAAGTTAATACAATCTTCTAATAAAAGGCAGTCTAACAAAGTTAAAAATCAACAGAAGTTATTAACTTCCAAAATCAGTTTAAGTTTAGAACTTTCAAGAAACCTGAAAAAAATTTAAATATTCAGAAGTTTTAAAGAACTGTAAGTGCTCTGTTACAAATATTACACAAAATAAGATCAACACATAATATCAATAATTTTGATTAATAATTACCAACTTTTATATGAAAATACTTTGGATAGATTTGATGAATTTTTAAAAATCAGTTAATTAGAAAAAATTCTTCTTGTTAATTATGGAATTTTAGAATATGGTTAATTTGTAGGCAAAATTAATATTTTGAAAGTCATAAGCACAAAATTATATTAGCACATTTTATTAAAAATATATCAATTAGCCAATTCATATATATATATATTTTGCAAATGTGTATAACTCCAAGTCCTGCAGCTATATTATAATCAATAAAGAATAAATTTGTTTAATATATGAAAATTTTTAAATTTTAACGTATGTACCTAAAATGGAACTAAAAGTAACAAAAAAATTAACAAATATTACTGGCATAATAATTCTATTAAATGATATCACAATCTGAAAAATAATAACAATTAAATTTCAAGCAGATATAATTCTGAAAAAACTTTTATACAAGGAATTTCTCAAGACAACTTATGATCAGAAACCATAGTAAATACAATTTAAATGTTTACTATTTCCTTGTGGAAACAAACAATAAGAATTTTAAGATAATTAGTGATTAATTTGCAGTACACGGCAGTAATAATTAAGAAATTAACTTTGTAAAGGCTTTAGAGTTTATATAATTTTACTGTGTAAAATAATATACTGTGAGTTCAATGACTTATTTAAATAAAAGATACTTTAAAATCTTAAAATATCTCAATATTCATGTTAAAAAAAATTTTTATGTACTTCCAATCTAAATATTTGAGAAAATTAAAATTACAAGGACAAATACTAAAATGCAATTTTTATTTAGTACATAAACATGATGAGGCAATGATACAAAATTTTAATGGTAAGTGATTAAACAGAAGTAAATCTTTGAAGCGTTCACCATAATCATAAGTTTACAGAAGGAAACTCAAGACGCATCATTTGCGCCGCTGGAATAACGATCGAGCACGACCTCTTCCTCTAGCAGCTACAAAAAGAAAACACAAAATTAAAAACAATTTAAGACTGAAATGCAAAACACAATTTGCACATAAATGCATTTACTGATATTTATGATAAATTATTATCAACAATACTACATATATTTCGAATATATGCTAATAAAGCGTCGATGAATATATAAACAATTTAATTTAAAAATAATAAATTATATTTGCTATTACACTGATATAAGTCTAACTTGGAACACAACTTATACAAAATTTGGTGATCAACATAAAATCTTACACACTTTAAAAAAACAACCAGATTTAGAAAGAAAAAAAAATCAAGAAGTAAACAATATATTAATATTCTTATAATTGTCTACAGTAAAAACCACAATTCTCTCCATGAGATCTTTGACAAAGTCAACAAACATCAATTAAAGATTAGGTGCCAAGGCAAGCAATAAAATTAGCAAAACTGGCTTATAACGATGAAAAAAGTTTGTATCATGTAACTGCTTTTTAATGACATAACATAATTGTGTACATGGGCGAAATTTGTTTTATAAACTAGTAATCCTTGAAGCATTTAAAAGTAATGTGTTTTTATTTGATTAAAATTTAAGCTTGTAAAGTGACTGATTTTGTTAGAAAATATTGATTTTGTATTTGTTTATATTTTAATAGTTAAATTTAAGTTTAAAGTAAATTTTTTATTTTAAGGTAATTAAAGGAAATTTATTTTGAAAGCTTGATTTAAGTTTATAAACTTAAATTTCTTTTCAAATAGTTTCATTTTAAAATTTGTGGTTAAGGTATGTGTGTAGCTAGCAAAACAAATTTGGGGATTGTGATAAATTAAATCTGCATTTTTTTTCCCCTCCAAATGATAATAAGATAAGTACTATACTTTGTTATTCAATTAAATTTAACCTATTCGTATTATATTTAATAATATGTAACTCATTTATATTATTATTTATCTTTATTGCCCGATTCTCTTTGGGGATAGATTCCATTTTCACTTATGTTATTTCTAAAGTGTGCAACACTGCCCAGATAGTTAAAATTGTAGTTTTCATAAAAATGAATTTTATTTATGTTATAAATTAGCTTTTTGCATAGTTTAATACAGCCATAGATTTTTTTAAGGTAGGCACCACTGGTCAGTTGATTAAAATTCAAGTTTCCAAAAAACTGCATTTACATTACAGATTTAGCTTCATTGCATGTGGTGACAATTTAGGTTAATGAGATAACTGTGCAGTGCTTGGTAGGAAAATTAGAAAAGTAGGTAAATCTTGGTAGGAAAATTAGAAAAGTAGGTAAATCTTGGTAGGAAAATTAGACATTACCCAGTATTTTACATAGGCATCTTTTAAATAGTAAAGATTTCACATGCACTTAGAATAGCTAAAATTGGTTGAGTCATTGTAAACAAGACAGCCAAGCCTCAAGTTTGTCATATTTGATCTATCAATGCAAAAGAAGTGGTATTCAAGTTAAACTGTTATGAACATATTTTTAAGGTTCCATTATGCATAAATGCCTCATTGGATGGGGAGCAGGACAACCTGCAATAAATTGGGTCCAAATGGTTTGGCATGATGTACTCTTCAGAAAAAGGATACTCAATTATATACACAGAAAAACAGCACCAAATTGTCAAAAGTGGGAAATATAGCAGCTCCTTAGTGAAGTCACCCTTGTGCTTTCTCTTTTTCCTAGATGTGACACTTAAGGATATTGAAAAATCAATGTGATAAAAACTTCATCAGTCCAGAAGATGCTAAGCAAGCATTACAAATCTTGTGTAGTTTTTATGAAAGCCCATTTTGCAAATCAAACTCATAAACAGTTGAAATGAGGATCAGAGTACTAGCTAATCAGTAGCTATCCAAGCAAGATAGAATTATGAAATATATATGGTGCTCTACATTTAACACTAAAGTTTCATAATTATAGCTTTGAGTTTAGGACGGAAAGGATGCAAAGTTGCATTCAGGCAAATAGACACTATATTAAGCAACTGATCAATAAGGTAAGCCAAGGAGCTATCAAAAGTGTCCTAAAAACCATTGTTCAGCAAATGTTGATGTGCTAAAGCTCTGAAGCAAACACCTGGTTCATGCACCCATTCTGGCTGCTGTTCAAGGTTAAAAAGACTGGAATTTGCATGCAAGTACTGAAAATGCACATAAACTGAGGGAGAACAGGTAACGCATAAAATGTGATTCATCTTTCTGATGAATCATGTTTTATGCTCCATCAGACAGATGGACATTGACACATACAATGTGAAAACCAGAACTAGTTTGATAGCCTCTCCATTGGCGACCATTGTGACTTTTTTTGTTGTCAAGTTTAGCGCGTGTTTTCTAATGCAGAAATTTTCCTAAATTTTAAAAAATACACATTTTATAAAATTTTAAATCAGATTATAGTATAAAAATCTAAAAAAGTATTACTGGAAAAATTAATAAAGACTTTTTTGTTGAGTTTGCCTCCTCATCAAAACAACCAGTAAAAGAGACATGTAAATGAAAATGGACTTGATATGATGTAAGCTCACATGGCAAATATGCTCAGTGATATTATGGAAAAATATATAAAATATAATAAACAAAAATATATAAAAAAAATCATAATAAATAAAAAAAAAACAGTTTATGATGTTTGAGTGCAGGCGACAATGAAACAAAAAGTTTGAATTGAAAGTAACACAGAAACTTCAAATACTGTAGCAACTGAAAAGACCTATATCTGACGTAAAACAAAAGAAAAACCAAAAATGGCAACAAAAAATACAGAAAAGTAGCAAAAACTGAATTTTGCAACACTATAATCAAAATAAAAACTGAAATTGTCTAAACTATAATCAAAACAATGGACAATAGATTTGACGAGATATGACTTGGGAGGATATCAACTTTATACTGTGAAAGCTCCCCTGTCCAACGGTATCATTAGCTTCACATACTGCTGGGGCCTAAGTACCCTGACAACCATATGTCTATATCTGGAGCTATGTCAGCAGTAATTTAACTACTGGTAGAGTCTTCCAAGCCAGACTAAGTGGAATACCAAAAAGAGCTAAGACAGGCCTCTACCTTCAAGTGCTCTGGTCTCGTGACTAACAGAGACTAACTTTTTCATGTCCATGAAGTTATAAACCTGATTTAACAGTGCTACCAAAGACATGTAACAACAAGAAAGTGCAAATTCTAAAAGCAAACACCTTGCAATGATTGCTGGAACAGACATGGCTGACAACATTATAGTCAGGGAATGTTTTCCTGGCATTCTCTGGATTCACTCATCATTATGAAAGACAATAGATCAACACTAGTATAAACACCTTTAATTTAGGTATAATTTAACCAAAAATTAAAAATAAATATTATAAATGAGTTGATTTTTCAAACTAACATTTTTAAAAATGACCCAGATGAATTTTCTCTGAATGTTCACCTTTTGCATATAAGTGCTATTTAGAGCAGTATGGTATAATCATTGCTCAATGGACATTTTTTACACTCAAGATTTTCACTTGGACTTACAATTTAAAGTGGATTTTGTCTCTAATTAAAACAGGAATAACCCTATAGACAGAACAGAAAAGAAAACTATTTAGTTCCAGTATGTAAATAATAATGTTAAAGAAAATATCCATTTTAATTTTCTAGTCTCAGAAAATTCTAATTAAATTTAAAAGCTGTTGATATTTTTAGATCTTGATTATCACATAAAAATAGCATTTTATGAAAAAGAATTTAACAGAAAAAAAATTCGCAATTTAATGGAATTCCGAAACCACTATAAATAAACATGCCACAGGCATGAATTAAAAGAATTATTAAGTGAAAGATAGAGACTAAGTAAACAAATGCCAGCTTAGCCTCAAAATTAAAAATAATTCAACAATTAATATGGTAGAAGCAAAATTATTCAAGTTACATAAAATTTTGACCAAAATAATAATGGAAAAATATAAAATCCTGGGGATTTCTTTTACCTAGATAGAGCATAAAACAATCTCATACCTGCCAACCTTAGAGAGTAAAAAATCAGTAGATTCTATTGATTTTGAGATAAAAATTCAGGAGACACTTACTAGAGACGTTTTTGCTTAAATGTTAAAAACGGTAGTACAGCAAAAAGACAATTTTACTCCTTAGATTATACATTCTGAGAATGATTTATGATAAACATATTTTGTGTTTGCTTAATATTTGAATAGAATATCCATTGACCTCATAAAGGAACTATGAAAAATAAAAGAATATACTACTTGTAAAAATATAAACAAATGTTTATGTCCCAACATTTATGAGCAACTTTTACTACTCTGATGCAATATATAAATATTAAACCTACAAAATTACATAAAAAACATTAAATAAATTTAATTCAGTGACAAATATTTTCCAAATTAAATTACTAATAACTAGAAATATTTATCCTAACTAAACAGCTTATGTAAACACGCACCTGGTGTCTGCTCTGAATGTTAATTATATGATTGCCAACTCGTAGCTGCTTTTTCACTCAAGTGGTTAAAGCGTCATCTTACCACGGCATGGAGTTCCAAACTCAGAGGAACACATTTTCATGATATTATAATATCATAAAGTTATAGTAATTGTATTAGTGCACCATCTATTGACTATTTAAACTACTAAAACTAAATACTTTTTTTCCGGCAAAATTTTGGCTGTTTTTAAGTTTTCCATTGAAATTGCAAAAATAAGTAGATTCATATATTATTGGAACATTGGAAGAAATGCTGATAATTCAGGAGTTTCCTGATAAAATCAGTAGAGTTGGCAGCTATGCTATCTCCATGCTTGTTGCTCATAATAAGCAATTGAAATAAAGCCCTTAGTAACAATGTAAAATCATGCTCCTTGGTGATCAGCAACATGTGAACTATTTTTTTTCTTACAACTGAGTGCTTTTGATTCTCATAGTTGAATTTTGGTATTTAGGTCATTTTTTTAAAAATTCTTCTGTTATTTCATCCAGATTTCATTATGGGTAGATTATGTTATTTATTTTGCAAGTAGGTGATCAGTTAACAAACATAATCTGTTACATGAAAACATTCATTATATGAATAATTCATTAACTTTTCATTGATTTACAAAAGTTTTTTTTGTGAAATTCATTAATTTGTTCTAGAAACCCCAAAAATTACGTTTAAAAAAACAAATTCACAATTTCTTAGTAAGTTTATTAAAAAATAACACACACATATTAAACTTCATAATACATATGTATTCGACAGCCCTTTTCTTTTTTCTTTTTTTTTTTCTGTTCATGGGGTATTAAAGATCATACCCAACATTCATTGATTTTCTTTTTCAAGTCTTTTCAAAAATGATAAAATAGCATTGTTATTGTTATAAAGATCTCTAACCTTACTGCGATTAGCTTGGTTTGTGTGCCATTCTAAAACCAATTCTCTGATATTCTTCTACCTCTTCAACATATAAATAAGAGGGGTGCTCAAAATGAAATGAGTTTTGGTTTTAAATGAAATCAGAACTGAAACTGATGTTCTACTTTGGCTGTAAATATTCTATTGGAAATAAAAATTTTCTAGTACAGAACTTAGAAGTTTAACTGGCAAACAACATAATTCAAAAGAGATGAAAAATCAACATGGGTCTGCTAGGCTTCGCAACGCTGCACATCATGCTTCAAGAGCAAGGAAATATTTGCTATAGTTTGTTATCAGAATATGTTCTTTCTGTCTGAACACAAAAATTTTTCGTCAAAGTGATCATTGTCTGATTTATTTGTTAACCAATCACTCACGGTATTAGGATGCTTTTCCTGCAAATTTATTTTAATTTCAGAGAATTTTTTAAAGCTAAAAATCAACATTTTATAATTTATCTTTCGATTGGTGATTGGACAAAAAAAATTCATCAACAACTCCCAAAATAGAGAAACTAAAGACAAGGTGCAAGTGCAGACAATAAAATAGGTCTAACTGGCTTACTATGTCCAAATGTTTTCAAGTTTTTATGACATAACTTTCTTGTTTTAAGACATAATCAGATTGTGTAAATGAGCGAAATGTGTTTTGTGTGGTAATAGCCCTTAAGGAATTTGATAAGTAATTTTTTTTATTTGATTATAATTTAAACTTTTGAAGTGGATTTAATGTTTATATTTTGAAAATTATGTTTTAAATATTAGTTGGCTGGAATTTTTTCTTTTTTTTGTGTTTCTTAATTAAAACTTATTTTGAAAGTTTATAAAATAAATTTTCATATTGTTTCCATTATTTAGAATATTTATTTTCCTCATGGTGAATACATATCGCCACTCAATCATTCAGCAAATATGGTAAAATTTTTAGGAATCATAAAATCTATTATCAGGCTGGTGTTGATGAGTCTAAAAAATAGCAATATAACTAAGTGTACATATTATTTTATGTGTTTAATATTCACATTGTATCCAGACTTTCATGTTATATATTAAGTATCATTTATATTTCATATCATTCATATAGTTGAACTTTGATTTGTTCAGAATGGTAATATTGATTCATTAGAAACTCTAGTTTTTGTAAAAAAGTATGTTTACAGCATCGATTTAATTTTATTTCCTGGTTCAATGCAATCCAAGATACAGAAGTTTTTAAGCAGGGTGCAGTTAATTAAAATTTGAGTTTTAATAACAATGCATTTTATTTACACTATTGATTTAGCTTTATTACTTGATTCAATGCAGTTTCAGATTGTGATATATTGAAGTTTTTTAAAGGAGAATGGCGCTGCATGTTTAATTAAAATTCCAGTTTTCATAAAAATACATTTTATTTAATAATATATTTAGCTTTATTACGTGGTTATCTATCATTATTGACTATATGATATTTAGTTCATATTTATTTTAGGAAAGGTACTGTATAATTCCACGATTACAAATTCTGAATTTTTTTGTGAAGAAGAAATGCTGTCAAGATGACACATTGTGATGCAAGCCATGACGTATATACTAGGGTTAGCAAAATAGAGTTTTTGGCATAATTTTTATAGGTCTCCATATGTATGGCATAATAAAATGAGGTTGCCAGATACATAAGAAAATTCGCCAAAAAATTGCCAATTTTAGAATTAGGCTTCTTGGATTATACCAATTTCAGAATTTGGCATCCTGGAATAGTCCAAACTCTAAGAATTTCAATAATCCTAATGTTTTCAACTTATCAGAGTAGTTTTAAACATTACTTAATTATTAATAATTTATTAACTTGAAAGATTGTTTGAGAAAACCACATAGTCTTTACTGTTAATCACAAATCTTTTATATCTTCTTTGAATTAAAAGTCTCAAATATGTACAAATATTTTGTATTAAAGAATATGTAACTTTTTTCCAGCAGCAATTCTTAATACCAATTTTAATTGTACTTGATACTACCATCATAGTAAATATTTTTGCCTTATTACAATCAATTGATATTTTATTCTACAAACTGAAATATGTATTTAAATTTGCTTGTTTTTGAATATTATTTTAACTAGCAAAACTCTTATTTTACTTAAATTACATTTCATTCTTAAACAGCATTGATTTGTTCAAGCAATTAAATTTTTTTAGAAATATATTACGAACGATATCCAGACTATTATTGAACAGTAATTTTCTTAATATTTTACAAATTATGTATTTCATTTAATAAAGCACCAGTAATATTAATAAATAAAATAACATATATTTTATGAACAGTAAATAAAAGGATATATATTTAGAAGAATTACCTTGAGCTCGCAAAATAGCAGATTTTCCACGACCACTTGAAGGCGGTGTACCATACCTCACGGTCTTTTTGAACATCGGTGCATTTTTAAGCATGTCAGGTAAAATTAGAAAACGAATTTTGCTACCTCGTATATAAATATTTTCAAGCTTTCCAACTTGTCCATCTCTATAAGTTACCGTTATACTAGACATAGAACAATTCATATTATCTTCAGCTTCAACCAATTTTCCGCGATATACTTCACCAGTAATGGTTTCTAATGTGACTATATGGCCTTCAGCTTCATGCAACACTTTAACAGGAACTCCTAAAGACATTTTGAATCAGATTTTTATTAAATTCTTAAGATAAAATACCAAAAATATTATTCCAGACACGCTTTGTTTGCTAACCGGCTTAATATTTACGCAGTTACAGTTATAGATCTAAATATAAATTGATTGCAAAATTTAAGATCAAGCTGTTCAAACTGCATTATGAGCAACAATCATGATTGCTGGACACGGATGAAATGGGCCTAAAAGAGCAAGAACGATATTGGTCATTTTCCAAGTATTTTAAAAGTCACATATTATTTATTATTCATACATTCCGTCTTCGTTATTAATTGAGTGATTGTCCAAGAAAATTTTTGATAGAAGCTAACCTTTGTTACTTTTGGATAGGAAAATTACCTGTATTTAGTAATAAGTACTTATTTTATTTTATTTAATATAATTTTGTTTTTAATCAATTTTATTATTAATTTATTAAAATGCATACCGTAAAATGTAGCTTTATTTCTTGAAAATATCTTTGTAGGTGATAGGAAGAACGAACTAGCTTTTCGTAAGGGCAAATTTATTATTTTGCGATCCCAAGTAGCAAAATAACTTGGCCCTATGTAGACTAATCGTGGCTTTTTTTTTGATCCAGTGTTCCATACTCATGAAGCGCTATTGCATCAGCGCCATCTTTCTATGTGAGAAAAACAAAACAAAAAACTGTGAGAGTGGAGGGAGTCGAGTTAGTGCGTTTGAGAAGAGCAGTTGTAAAATGAGTTAGGTGAATCAGCTACGAAAATTAAAGAGTATTTTATTGCATAAGTTATGCAGCATCAGGTCCAGTTCACCGGAGATTTGACGAGATATTGCCTACAACGAGTGCAGGAATGATGAGTAAAAAATATTAACAACCCAACTGCTTTACAGAGCGGTATTAGTCGCTATGAGGTATGAGTTTGAGCTTTTTTAGTCCTTCACTCCCATGAGATTATTTATATTGCAAATTTGAATTAATTGTGTTGAGTTTAATAACTTATTTTCATAATTTGTGTTGTTGATTAACTGAATTATATATAAATTTAGAATTGAGTATTGTGTTCCATTTTCAAAATGTTTAAAAACGTGAATAAAATTGATTTTCAAGTTGCGGCATCAAAGTTAGGAGAGGTCATTACTGATAAAATGACAATTTTAGAGTTAGCGAACACAATATAGAATAATGTCACACTTAAAAATGAGCCCGACTATGTAGTTGATCTCCTAAAATCTATAAAAGAGAACCTTTTATTAGAATTAGAGACGGTTGAGAAAAACACAATTTCGTCCAGTAGACGTCGATATGACATTATCAGCGGGATGTACTCTAATCCAGTAGACGTCTCTTTTTGGTCCAGTTTAGATCCATGGCATGTCAAATATCCACCCATTTTACGTCCACTATACGCGTTTACGAGACATTGACATTGGAGGGTTTGTGGTGAAACACTTCTGCTCGGAAGTTGGCATCAGCAGCTAGAAAACTTTTCTACCTGAACATTGGCAACACCAACCTCCATAGAATAGCGCACGAGGAACAGGAAAGGAGAATTCACGTTTTTTTCCCTTAGAGATTTTGTACTCATAATGTTTTTAGGCATTTTCTTTAAAATTCGATAAATAAAAATTTAGTTAAGTTTTAATATATGGTGTGCATTCTTATTTATTCATAAAGGATTAATGAGCACACTATATCTGGTGACCATAATTTGAATACGCATACTTCGACGCGAATTCCTTTGGATCAACATCTACAGTTCTATGAGAATAAGTAATGTCAGTGCTGATTTGTACTCATCCATAACTTCTAGGATGCAGGTAGGATCTTTTTATAATTTTCTTAAACGTAACGTTATGCGCTTTTTGGTTATTTACTGGGGTCAGTTTCTTGGAAAAATTGTGTATATTTTAACGCAAAAGTTTTCACTTAAATAATTTGTACATATTTTTCTCCCATGAGCTACATTCTGTTAACTACTCCACAATTTTATCAATCCTTTCGCATCATGCTGAGTTTTATTATTTGATTTACTATATTGTATTATATAAATATTCATTACTTCTTTTATATTTCATAACCAATATTTTTAGTTTATTGCATTTTTCATTTATATATCTTGATATTCGAAATATACTCATTTCCCTATTATTGATTTGTATACTTTGTAATTATTTTTCTGCTAAATTTTGACCATGCCTTTATCTGATGATTCTTCCGTTGCTCAAAATTCTCCTCCGAAGACACATCTTCGCAGGTTACACGTTTCAGTAAAAATACCACCTTTCTGGAAAACTAACCCTTCCCTGTGGTTTATTAGGTTGGAATCACAGTTTTCCTAGCGAATATAACTTCCGATCTAACAAAATTCAATCATGTTGTCTCTGCTTAGATCCCGATATACTAAATTCGGTACACGACATTTTAGAAAAACCACCTACTACCGAAAAATACGATGCCTTAAAAAAACGTCTCATTTCTGTTCATTCCGAAAGTGAAGCATCTAGAATTCGAACGTTATTGCAGGAAGTAGAACTCGGTGACCAAAGACCCTCACAATTACTACATCGCATGCGTTCGTTAGCTGGAGATACCGTAGGTGAAGCACTTTTACGCTCATTATGGCTCACAAGACTGCCATATAACACGCAGACTATTTTAGCCGCTTTCAGTGAGGATGATTTGAATAAAATAGCCGCAGTTGCTGACAAAATAAGCGATTTAGCTATCCCTTCGTATGTACATTCTATCACCCCTAACTGTCATGATTCTGTCACGGTTCGCTTGGAACTCCAGGTAGCGCAGTTAACTCAACAAGTTAGCGAATTAAGCACCGCTCTGGAACGCAGTTCCCGTAGCCCTAGGCGTAATTTCCGCCGATCATTTCAACGCAGCAGATCTCGCAATAGTTCCCGCTCTCGCACTAACTTCAATCACTACAAGGAACGTACGAATGAACTCTGTTTTATCATGTCAATTTCGGTGATCAAGCGCGAAAGTGCCAAGCTCCATGTTCTTTTCATCAATCGAAACTAAACGGGCGATCGCTCACTGGCCAATCTAGCGACCGCCAAGTGAATCGTATCCTGCTGGCCGACCCGTTTTCAAAATTAAAATTTCTAATTGATACAAGAGCCGACATATCTGTTTTGCCTAAAAAATATGCTCCAAAAACCACACCCTCTGAAAATTTAGCACCGCTCTGGAACGCAGTTCCCGTAGCCCTAGGCGTAATTTTAGTGCCATTGGCTGCATATAAATGCCGCAAATGGCACTAAAATTTCTACTTTTGGCAACAAACGCCTCATTATTGATCTAAATCTCCGCCGAAAATTTTCGTGGTTATTCGTAATTGCTGACGTAAGCCAACCAATTATAGGTGTTGATTTTCTTAAACATTTTGAGTTACTTGTCGATGTCAAAAATAACCGCCTGATCGACTCTCTCGTCAAACGGCATATCTTTTAAAAAATTTTCCCTAGATTCCAACATATCCGTACTTATCGGCGATTCCAAATTTGAAAAATTACTCGGTGAGTATCCTGAGCTTACAAACCCCTCTTTAGTAACAAATGAACTTAAAAGTTTTGAAATTTTCCATCACATTGAAACTAAGGGATCCCCTGTATTTTCCAGACCTCGCCGTTTGGCCCCAGATTTACTCAAAGCAGCACGTTTAGAGTTCGAATACCTAATGTCTCAAGGAATTATTCGACCTTCCAAAGCCCTTGAGCCAGTCCTCTCCACATGGTCCGCAAATCTAACGGTGATTGGCGCCCTTGTGGCGACTATCGTCGCTTGAACGCTGTGACAACTCCTGACAGGTATCCTGTACCCCATATTCAGGATTGTACACAGGTTTTCTTTAGCAAAATATTTTTCTACCCTCGATCTGGCAAGAGCGTATCACCAGATTCCGTCAATCCTGAGGACGTACCGAAAACTGCTGTAACCACCCCATTCGGTTTTGTTCGAGAATACCTTAAAATGCCATTTGGACTTCGTAACGCCGGTCAAACTTTCCAAAGATTTATACATCAAGTGCTTTACGGATTGGATTTTGCGTCCCTATTTCGATGATCTTTTTATAGCATCGGCAACCGAAGATGAACATGTTAAACACCTTCGCACCATTTTTGATAAACTCCGCGAATACGGATTAAAATTGAACCCCTCTAAATGTGCTTGGAAAAACTTCCAGTAACATTTCTTGGTTGCTTAATAACACCCACTGGCGTAAGCCCTCTTCCCAAAAAGACCGCAGTAATTTCTAACTTCCCTAAGCCTAAAACACTGTCTGACCTTAAAAGATTTTTAGCTATGTTAAATTTTTATCGTCGTTTCTTGCCTAAGGCCGCAGCTTCTCAAGCCCCACTTCATTCACTAAAAAACTCTAAAAGAATGACAAACGACCTGTTCTTTGGACAGAGGAAACAACTGCCGCGTTTGAAAAATGCAAAAGCGATTTAAAAGAATTCAGTCACCCTTGGTTTCCATTCCCCTGATCAGAAGCTATCATTAATGGTAGATGCTTCCGATATCGCCATGAACAGTATTACACTCCCCAAAGTGCCAATGGCTTACAGCCTTTAGCTTTTACTCCAAGAAACTGACGCCAGCTGAAACCAAATACAGCACATATGATAGAGAATTATTGGCTATCTATTCTGCTGTAAAACATTTTCAGCACAACCTTGAAAGTCAAACCTTTTCTATATTTACTGATCATCGTCCACTTACATTTTTGTTTAAGAAAAATTCTAATTCTGCATCTCCTAGACAAATTCGACATATGATTTTTATTGCTCAATTCAGCACTGACATTCAACACGTCTCTGGATCCAACAACCCAGTTGCCGACGCCTTATCAAGGATTTTCGCCATTAATAGTAATGACGCCATCGATTTCGCACGTTTGGCTGAAATCCAGGAAAATGATGCAGAACTAACTCAATTACTATCAACTTCGGGTAGTTCCTTAAAACTACAGAAGATGGAACTGTCCCCAGGACTTAAATTATTTTGCGATGTAACCAACGATCGAATCCGCCCTTTTGTTCCTTCCCCACTTCGAAAAACTCTGTTTGACTCCCTCCATGGACTTTCTCACCCAGGGTACGAGCAACTAAAAGACTGATTCTCTCTCGTTTCGTCTGGCCTTCAATTTCAAAAAGACTGTGTTGCATGGACTCGCGCATGCATTGATTGCCAGAAATCAAAAGTTTCCAGACACAATCATAGCCCTTTGCAAGCCTTTTCTGTCCCCTCACAACGCTTTCAACATGTGCACCTGGACATTGTCGGACCTTTACCCCCATCGGAAGGATATTCTTATCTTTTAACAATGATGGACAGATTCTCTCGCTGGCCGGAAGCAATTCCGATACGTGACATTTCCGCAGAAACCATCGCCCGAACTTTTGTTACCAATTGGCTAGCAAGATTCGGAATACCTACCACCATAACAACTGATCAAGGTCGTCAGTTCCAGTCGAACTTATTCACGAATCTCAACAAAATCCTTGGCTTTCATCGAATTCGCACAACTCCATAGAACCCTGCCGGGAACGGATTAATTGAGAGGTTTCACCGATCATTAAAACAATCATTAATGTGTCACAATGACGTCCAGTGGACATCAAGCCTGCCCATTACATTGCTAGGACTTCGATCAGCCTACAAGGAAGACCTTGGTGGTACATGTGCCGAGATGCTTTACGGTACAACAATACGGCTGCCTGCAGATTTCTTTCAGGCCACAAGTGTCTCTACTTCCCTGGATCCGGCTTCCTTCTTACAAAAGTTGTGCGAGTCCATGAAATGTTGCACCAGTGCCCACTTCAGCTCATATCAACCCCAAATGTTTCGTGCACCCAGCTTTAGATTCGTGCACTCATGTGTTTGTGAGGCAGGATGCAGTAAAACCTCCATTGACTCGTCCGTATGATGGTCCTTATCAAGTGCTTAAACGGCTTAATAAAACTTACACTCTCCTCATTAAAGGAAAAGAATCTGTCATCAATGTCAACCGACTAAAACCAGCATTTTTAATGTCTGAAACCTCTGATTCTTTAGTTCCTGTTCCCATTGCTACCCAAGCTTCACCGAACTCTCCGAAAGCTATGCCTGGTCAAGTGATTCAAGACTCTGCTGTAAACGAAGATCTCCTGTGCAAACTACGCGATCCGGCAGAAGAGTCCGTTTCAACCGCGATATCTCTAACTCCTCGTGCCTTGAGCACTTGGGGGGAGTAATGTGGTGAAACACTTCTGCTCGGAAGTTGCCATCAGCAGCTAGAAAACTTTTCTACCTGAACATTGGCAACACCAACCTCCATAGAATAGCGCACGAGGAACAGGAAAAGGAGAATTCACGTTTTTCCCTTAGAGATTTTGTACTCATAATGTTTTTAGGCATTTTCTTAAAATTCGATAAATAAAATTTAGTTAAGTTTTAATATATGGTGTGCATTCTTATTTATTCATAAAAGGATTAATGAGCACACTATAGGTTCATTGACGAAATTTGGATGTATTCATACGCATTGCTCTAAAATAGGTAGTTTTATGGATGTATTCTAGATGTGCGAAATAATCGAAATAATCCCTCATCTGTCTTAGTGGCTAATATATTTTTGTCCATTAGACAACGAGAAAAAATTTTTATTAGCTTGTTACTTATGAAACTGCTTTTGCATCACATTTTTCTTAATTTCCAGTCAAATATCCTAGATTTTTGACACATTTACTGTTCAAGTTTAGTTAATGTAATAAAATTCTCACAATCGATGCATTAGTATTATTCTGATGCTCGTTATTTTATAGTTAACTTTTTGAAAATTTAGTTTCTTATTGTTTAAAATAAAACAATTTTTTTTTCCTTCGGAAAAGTTTAAATTACTTTTAATAAGTTTCCAGTGAATGCATAAATATATGTGAATTACTATTATAATTATAGGGTAACTATAAAATATCCAAGAATACTTTTATTTGTATAGTGTAAATTTTTTTTATATTTTAAGGTCATTCAAATAATTGTTCATAGTTTATTTCTTTAAAATTAATTTTAGTAAGAGAAATTTATAAGATTTATTTATTTCTCAGCCTGATGTTTTAACTTATTGGATATAATTTCAACTATGCTTTTTTTGTTCAAGTTAAAAGATATTGAAATAATATTTACAAAAGAAATTAACTTTTATTTAACTAAAATTTTCCACTCAATTGAATATTCCAAATTATTAAGACAAAAAATTCTGAAAATTACTTATTTCATTGTTTAAAAGCTGAATTATTTTTCCTTGTAAAAGCTGATTTGTTCAAGAAAACATTCCAGCAAGAAAGAGTAAATATTAATTCAAGAAAAATATAAATAACTTATAGAATTTATTTCTAATGCACACAATTTATTCTAATTACTTACATTATACAGAAATATTAGTTAACTGAAATATTTCTTTCATTGATAAATCTCGCTTTTGCATGACCTAACCAGTTCAAAATCGCAGTTTTCATTTCACCATCGGTTGTCCTAGAATACTGTGGAGTTCACCGCACAGCATCTAAAAATAACATAAAGTACATTTAAAATAATTAACAATAACGATTAGCATTTTAAGATCATTAACCTGAGACAAAATAATAGTAAAAATTCAGAAGACAATTTTCATGAATATTTAATTTTTATCAATCTCATTAATTCATAAAACTGATTGGATTTAAATCGCAACAGTAAAAACTGCGTAAATTAATCAGAAAAATACCAACAATTTCCTTTACTAATTTAAGACATAACTTTATGAAAACATTGTTGGAAATATTTATATTTTTAGTTCAGTAAATGTTTTAAATATAATTACCAATTCAATTGAAAAGAAATATCAGCTTTGTAAATATGGTAACCTTTGTGTTTGATTAAACAATTTAAATTACAAAATGCTTAAAATATGTTTCAAAAACATTCAAATTATCAGATAGAATTGAATATTACTTTTATAATGGGAAAAGTGTTTAAGGAATCAGAGAATTGAATTTACATATTAGCACTTATATAAATATACTTCATAAAAAAATTTTTATGAGATATGTATTTATCCACCTTTTTTACAAAAGAAAATTTTCAATGACATGCTTATTCAAACACTACATTTACCAAAAACAAACTAATTCATATTTAGTCCATTAAAGGGTTTCTTATCCCTAGCACCAAAATAGCTGAGCTCAGATGCAAATTCATTGGTCATCAATTTTTCATGATGCTTATGTTACAACTCCCGGAAGAAGCTTAAAAAGTGGCACTGAAACAAAACAAAAATATTTTGTAACTAAAATCATTTCATAATTTAAAACTGAAATTACTGTATCAATTTTAGTAATATGTATACATTATATAGTCATAATAATAATTATTATTTAATGCATAAAATGCACATAAGTTTTAGAAAAATAAATCTGTAATATATTCCTACATTTAAAAAAAGCATTTATGAAAAAAATAACTATTAAAACAATACAATATCAAATCAGCTATAATATAATAACAGTGACATACGACACAATTTCATCCAATAGACGTTGAAATTACATCATCAGGTGGATGTACTTTAATCCAGTAGATGTCTCATTTTAGTTCAGTTTAGATCCATGGCACGTCAAATATCATAATACCAATTTTAGAAATATTTATCTTATTAATTACATATATGCTAAGCCTAAGGGACTCATTTCTGGAAAAAATATACTATTTAATCTTTAACCCTTTGGAATTGATTAAATAACTGTAATTACAAAATGTTTAAAATTTTTAATGAATCTTCAAATTAGCAAAACCAAAGTTAGATTAATAGGTAAAATTTAACATTACGATTAAAAGAACAGAACTTAAATAATCAAATAAAGACTTGGATTTACATAATAGTGCTCAATATAAACAGAAATCCAATTTATTAAGGGATATATTAATTGTTTTGATTAAACATTTTTATCATTTTTACAGCAGAGTAAATTCTTAACAAAATTTAATACATGAAATGTTTATTTACAAATTGCACTCAGTAGAAACAAATTGTCATGTTTTTAATCCTTTAAAAGATTTATTTTCTCTTGCTCAACATTAATTCCAAATGAGCTTAAATAATACAGAAAAATTTTAATTTTGAATAATGTGAAAAAATAATAAAAACTTTTCTTTTTCTGGTGAGATTAAATTTAAATTCTTTTTAAATTTGTTAATTTCAGATTTAATCTCATTCTCAGGTATATAAATTTGTTATTCTCATTTAGCTGAAAAGGAAATCAAAATTTAAAATTTATAAATCAGGTGCATTTTATCTCTGAAAATAAAATTCAACTTTACTACCAAAGTAATTAAAGCATAACACAATAAAAATATTTAAATTTATAAATATAAAAGCTAACTATTTATAAAACAAATAATTTTTTCAATTTATTTGAAACTAGGTTCAGCCCATCATAAGCAATTTTTCATGCATAACAGAGCAGAATATAAAACACTTACTATAAAAGAAATGGATTTCCAATCAACATTTAATAAATAAATGATGAAATGTGTATATCTTTCTTAAAATACAAATGAGATCAATAAAGACAGTTTAGTTCTATTTTTAATAGAACTAAAAATCTGGTTATTGTGTGAAGCGTAGATGTCATTCAGTTTAGAAAGGTGAATTACTTCAAAATAATCTTAAAGGAATACAATTAAAAATAGAAGAATATTGATATTTCTTTTTAAAACTATAAATAAGAGCATCATTTATTAAATCAAATTAATCAACAAAATTTGAATGGAAATACACATATAACATTTATTCCAGAAAAGTTGCTCGTTGTTCTGTTTACGTAAGCATTTTGTTTTCAATTTCACTGAGAGCAAGCTTCTTAACTTCCTTCCAGGGTATACATATAGAAGCAAATGGTTTGAATTTCTGTTAGTTACTAATTTCTTTTTTTATAATAAACTAAATTTTTCTCTTACAAAAAGGTTTTAACTACATTATTTTAAAAATAACTTTAGTAGAAAGGAAATATATGTATTAAGAATTTCATTTGTGCTTTATAATTTATGACTTTTTCCTGAAAATGAGCATTCTTATATTAGTTTAATTAGATATATAAAGTGTAATTAAAAATTATTTATTTCGAAGATATTATGAGCAGATGGTTTTTGTAAGAGTATTAAACAGAATAATAATACAAAAAAAGAATATAGAAAATATTCATCATTACAAGCATTATGGAGGTAGAAAATTTTGCTTCTAAATTGAGAACAAATCTTTTAGAAAATCACATTCACAGATCACACACAGTCACATTCTAAACCACTGAAGATATAAGCATTTTATACTAAATCATTTTACATAATCTTAAATATCTTTTTTCATAAAAATAAAAAAAATGCTTACCATGAATCAGTACTTCAAATTCTAGAACCTTTAGAAGACAACAAATTTAAATCTTCCAGAAGATTCTAAAGGAAAGTAAGAGTTCCAGATCTGGTATAGGAAATAAACATCTTTCATTTAAACAACAAAATATAAAATTAAGTTTCAAGTATGCATTTTAATAGCTCTCCATTTGAAATATTAGTCCAGCATACGTTAAAATAATTGGGTGATATAATTTTCTCTTGCTAAATAGCATTATCATGAATTATGGATTTAAAATTTGAAATTCAATAAAAAAACACTAAGAATTTTAATTCAACAGTAAAAAGTATTTTAATTAAATATTAAATCTTAGAATTAAAACTATCCTAAAAATAAATTTTGCAAATTTGAATCAAATCTTAATATTGATTAATATTTATCTTGTTGAAGTCAAGAAATAAATATATAAGTCTTTGTCTGACGAAATACTAATAAAAATAAGTAATTTTGGAGAGAAAAATATTTTGAATTGCAGGACATAAAAATGATTTTTATTTAAGAAAATTATTTTGTGGTATAATAAATTTCCTTCCAGCAATTTTCATCCTAATTGCAATGTTAGCATTTTTTCAGGCTAAAAATAACTGGAAAGTTTAATGATATAAAAAAATTTTTACATTCTGCTATCAAGCACATTTTATTAATAAAATCAATGTTTCTCCATTAACGTTAATTTAAAATAGTTACAAATGTAATTTTTTAAAGTAAAAATACACTTAAGCATGGTAGGTTTTCTACTCTTAAATAACACTATTCAGTTTTAAAATCTTGTATCTATTATGACTTCGTTGGAATAAAAGGAAATCGATTTTTTTTTTAACTTACTTCGTTAAACTTACTACTTAATTCGTTACTTCTTAATGTAGCAATAAACAACTGTAGACTGTGAAGCAAACGATAATTAAAAATTAATGAAACAATGAACAAAAATAATTACAATTGCAGTTAAATACCTACTTTTAATATATGTCCAGATAACACCCATTATGAATGTCTTAAGTATATCCACCATGGACATCCAAATTACATTTATCAGTATAAAATATAAATTACATCTATTACAGATCCAAATGTTAATACTCCGAAACTCATCCATCGTGTATGTCAATCCTACGTTCATAAGCAGTCGATAGAAGACCATCCAGTTCACATTTTACCAAGGACGCCTTTGTGACATTCAAAAGGCATCCAGGGTGTCATTTGGACTGTGTGGATCTTTAAAAGACGTCTAATAGACGTGTGTAGCTTTATGGGAACAGAGTTGCAATTAGAGCAAATTAAATTAGAGAGAATGAAGGCTTAATTATAATTAACAAGCTATAGAGTAGATTAAAAAAATGTAGAAACTAATTCAAAAAACAAAATTGAGGACTGCAATTCTTTAGATTCCTTAAAGAATATTAAAACATTCACAATTAAAATACCGAGTAAATGAGAAGGTTGGAATATATTTTTTACTTTGGAGAGAACATTTGTTACAAAAATATTTAAAATAAATTTAAAGAAGAGATTCTTTTAAATTTGTTTTGTGAAAAAGCATCAAATGTAATTTCTTACATAGCCAACGATGAACTAAATAATTATGATAAAGTTAAAGAAATTTTTCCCAGAGAATTTGATCCCACACCATAATCATGTTTAGAGAAATTAAAAAAAAAAAAAAAAAAAAAAAACAATAAGACACCCAAATGAAACACTTATTCAGTTCGCTTCGCACTTAACAATAAGTTTTGAGCATTAAAATTGAGAAATGTGTCTGGTTTTGCGAAATTGAAACTATTAATTGCATCTGATAAATTATTTCAAACATTAGATAGAGTAATCACTGCTCATATCAGTATTAGGCAGTCAGATACTTGGTTTAAACCCATAAAATTAGCAAATAATAAAATTAGCGAATAAAATAGTAAATCCGAAAACTCAACCAGCAAAACAAAGAAGTATTTCTAGAATATTTTTATCTGATTGTATGAATTCTAAATGTCTCCTTTGTTCGGAAAATCATCCCTTACATAAATGCAAAAATTATATGGATCTGCCTGTTTTTGACAGAGTAGAAACAGTTAAGAAAAATAATTATTGCTTTAACTGCCTTGGTAAACACCTAATAAATAACTGCAAATCGCGGTTTTCATGTTATTTATGTCAAAGAGAGAGAGTCAAAAGTCTCAGAAAATTGCTTTTTGCATTTTCTGAGAACTGAGGAGTTACCGCCTGCACAAAGTGAAAGCGATAACCGACCCTTATCGGACCCCCGTGAAGAGTCTTCACTTTTCCTTCTTCTCTTTCTTCTTCTTAATTACATTTTCCCTTATAAGCAAAAACAAACCAGTTCTTTCGACGCGAGTCATAATCAGACAAAAACTGTTTTACTTATTACTGTTAATTGCTTGCTAAGAGATCATGGAGGAAAATTTTTACAGAGTGCGCGCTATTTTGGATCAAGCTTCAATGAATAATTGCATTACTAATGATTGTGCAAATAGTTTAGGCTCTTAAAACGAAATAAAACTAATTTGACAGTCTGTGCTATAGGTGATACATGCACAACAATTAAATCGGTTGCTAATACTACAATTTCTAATTTAGAAGGAAATTTTAAAAAAAGAGTTAGAATTTTTAGTTTTATCTAAAATTACTGGTTTTATGCAGTCAAAGATAAAAGATGCTTAAAGTTAATGTATCAGAGTTAAAATATGTAAAACTAGCAGATGAAAACTTCAATAAACCAGTTGCATAAATTTACTTTTAGGTGCTGAAATATTTTACGAATTATTATGTCTTGATCAGATTTTTCCTGTAAATCGTGATCTGGTTCTTCAAAATACCGTTTTTGTTTATGTAGTTAGAGAGAGCTTACCCACTGGAATGGAGGGATTGATTGATTTTATAAGGTTTACTGATGCAAGGTCCAAAATTGGACATTTCTACACCGTACAATATTTAAAACTGAAGGTAAAAATTCTGTGTTAAAAGACTAGTCAAATGTATACAATGGAATGTATTAAAAGTTCAAGAAAAGCATGTGTAAAAGATTATTTTGGATAAAAATCTTAAATACAATTCAAGAAACCTATTGCATTTAAAAATGCAAACAAATTTCTATGTGGTTTAAACCCAATCAAGTCGGATAAAATTAAATTTGTGGTATTAAAAAATACAATGCGTAAATCATTGAAATTAGGACAGACAATTAAAATGTGATGTACTGTATATGGTACATTACACATGTCACAGATTGGAGCACTCCGAGACAAGAATAAGTGCTTGTGTGTAAATCTAGTATGTCCGATACGAAGTCGTGTGAGTTTTACATCAACTCTTCACATGGGAGCAACTGGGAATGGAAGAATATGGGAGGATATACTATATAATTTATTGTTCTTCTGTACAAATCCTATGTTTTTTGCCAGTGGGAGGAAATGAAATCTTTGATAATTTGTTAATGTCAAAAAATGTTAGAGTTGTATGCAAAATATCAGAGGCATTTTTAGCAGCATTATCTGCAAATTCATTCCCAGTAATGCCAACATAACTTGGAATCCAACAAAACAAGATGTCAAATCCTTTATTCTTCAATATATTTAAAATATCCAATATTTCCATAATAATTGGATGACACTTATCCTTAAAATGATCTAATTGCATGACCACACTCATGCTATCTGTATAGATACAGTATTTTCGATGAGAACTGGATTTTATTATTTTTAGAGCACGTTTAATAGCAATAGCTTCGGCTGTATACACAGAATATGATGCATGTAGTTTATAGCTGTAAACTGTATTTCCAACAACAATACCACAACCAACATGACCACTTAATTTTGAGCCATCTGTATATACAGAGATGTGGGAGGAATAATGAGAATGAATGTGTGAAAATAATTATTGCAAAATAAGGGAAGATGTAGCTGATTTATTGTATCTAGTAAAGTATTTAATTACATTCACAACAGGAATATTCGAAGGAAGAAATATTAGAGCATCTATGACCTGAATATGTAAATTGGGAAACTCAGATGAAGACAGGAATGAATTTGTACGCTCATAAAATGGTAATATGTTATGTGGCCGTGCATTATATAGCCTTCTTAAAGAGGGACAAGTAACCATTGATCTCAAAGGGTGTTGCGATACTGATAGCATTTTAAAATAATAATGCAAAGAGAGTTGCTTACGTCTCACATCAAGAGGTATCTGGTTGCAAATTACATAAAGGCTCTGGACAGGAGATGTCCGGAATGCTCCAGAGCAGATTCGTAAGGCTGAGTGATGAACAGGGTTGCGCAAAACTGATGATCTGGCTGATCCATAAACTACGCTACCATAGTCAATTCGAAATAGAATAACTGACTTATACATTCGGAGTAATGCTTTACGATCTGCACCCCAAGAGGTATTAGAGAGAACTTTCAGAATATTTACTGATTTTTCGCATCTTTTACGCAAATCTAAGATATGTGGTAGGAAGTTTAACTTTTTATCAAATATAAACCCAAGAAATGATATCTGATTAACTACGGGAATAGTTGTGCCTGATATCTTAATTTCTGGATCAGGATGAAGCCCAGTTTTTCTGCAAAAATGGATACAATTACTTTTACAAGGGAACAAAGTATGCCCATTTTCATTACACCAAGCAACTAGATTATTGACAGCAGTTTGTAATTGCCGTTCAATCAGTCGCATATTGGAACCTTGGCAAGAAATTTTAAGGTCGTCAACATATAAAGTTCCATGGACAGATGGTTGCAATACATGAAGAATGTTGCTGATGCAAATATTAAAAACAGTAACACTTAACACACTTCCCTGAGGAACCCCATCACATTGGATAAATGGATTAGATAAAACAGATCCTATACGGACATTAAAAATGCGAGAATTTAAAAAACTCTGAATAAAAATGGGTAAATTTCCTCTGAAATTAAAATTATACAAAGTTTGAAGAATTCCATAACACCATGTCTTATGTCAAAAATTATAGACACCAAATGATGTCTCCTTACAAAGGGATTCCTAATTTGTGTTTCTAGATATGCAATATTGTCCAGAGTAGATCGACCTTTCCTGAAATCACTTTGATCAAGTGATATGTACTGATTGTCTTCAATTACATAAACAAGACGGGCATTGATCATATGCTTCAAAGTTTTAGAAAGGCAACTTGTGAGAGCAATTGGACTATAATTTTGAGGATTAGCTGGTTGGTTGGTTGGGTTTTATGGCGCAAGGTCCAAATATGGACAATCTGTGCCAAGAATGAAGTTTTGGAAGAATATATATATTTTTTTCATTTTATTATATTATATATTTATATATATATATATATATATATATATATATGTTTCATTTTTTGAAAACCCAAGCAACATTAAAATTTTAAAAACAAAAATCAGTGTATATATAATCTTAAAATCTATATATAATTGTAGAACATAAGATGAATAATATATATATATATATATATATATATATATATACGGACATTAATATATATATATATATATATAAAATTTTAAAATGTATAAATATAAATTATATAAAATTAGAAAAATCTATTGCTCTCAAATAAGCAAATAAGTTTCTGTGGGGTGGTTCTCCCACCAAATACAACATAGTTAAAAGGTTTGTTTTGAAAAATTTAAAAAGGTAGATGTTAAAAGTAGGATATGAGATTAAAATATGATAGACAGTGATTGGTTCATCACACGCTTCACACCATGGATTTAGTTCATTTAAAAACAAATGTCTGTGTGTGAAACGTGTTTGTCCGATACGAAGGCGAGTCAATCTAACATCAGCACTTCGTAAATGTAAAATTGATAATGAGATGAGGGATGAGAAAATGGTATGTAACTTGTTGCCGACCTGCATATTCTACAATTTCTGCCAAAGACCATGTATAAAAGTTTTTATACCCTTTATCAGATCTGAGAGCGGAATCGATGGTAAAATTGGATCTTCAGCAGCCTTTGCAGATGCATCCGCTCTCTCGTTTCCATCAAGACCTACGTGACTTGGTATCCAACAAAATATTATTTTGTATTCCTTGCCAGCAAGGGAGTCCAATGTTCTGAAAATTCTTGACACAACAGGATGACATGTAAAACTATTGTTTCTCAAAGTTTCAATAATACTCATGCTGTCAGTATATATACAAAATTGACGATGTTCCTCTGTATTCACAGGCTGAAGCGCATAAAAGATAGCTGTGGCTTCAGCGGTAAAGATGGAGCAGGACGAATGTAGGCTGTAACCAAAAGCAGTATTATTGATAAAAACTCCACAGCCCACATGTCCTGCTGTTTAAGAACCATCTGTGAATACAGGTTTATAAGATTGATACAGACAGCGATGAGAAGAGTATAGCTGTTGAAAAACAATAGGTGTTGTGTCAGATTTTCTGTAGTGAGCAAAGGTATTAATAAACGTGTTTGTTTGGTCATACCAAGGTGGATGAGCGAATGGTTTAATACTCTCTATCCGAATATCACATAGGTCTGTGAGACACAGTTGTGATTTGGCTCGTGTGAGAAACGGTGGGATGCTCAGTGGACGAGCATCATAAAGTCGCTTAAGAGAAGCTTAGGAAACATGGATCGTAACGTATGGTCAGGAGTCGCGCGCGCGACATGATCTTAACATAATAATTGAGACATTGCTGCATTCGTCGCATGTCCAATGGTGATTATTGGCAAATTACGTAATTACGCAACGGTAATTATTGGCAAATTACGAAATTACGCAACGGTAATTATTGGCAAATTCTATCAGGTCCTGGACTGGTATCATGGGCCTGCTTTAATGCTCGTTTCAATTCCAAATTCACAATTGTACGGTAAGACTTGTCGATTGTGGAAGCGAATTGGTACTCACTCAGCACAGCTCTTAGTCCTCAAAAACGAAGGACTGTAAGAGTTCATACTTGAGACGTTAGCAAATGCTTCACCAAGAACATTAGCAATATCCGTAGGAGAAGAGTATACAACAGCTCCGGATTTTAAAATAGGAATGGAAAATTCACTATAAATTCCATTGGCTGCTTTCACTTTTCCCCACAACTGCTTACTGGAAGTTGAAGATGGTATTGTAGACACATAGCAGGACCAGGATTCCTTCTGACTTTGGCGACGAGCTCTGCGAGCTAATGCTTTTGCTCTCTTAAATGCGATAAGATTCTCCGTTGTAGGGTACTTCCGAAACAACCCCCATAATTTCCTTTGTTTTTTGTAAGTTTGTTGGCACTTCTTAATCCACCAATATTTGCAACGCCTTTTCTGTATAGAGCAACTTTTAGGTATTGCTAAATCAGCTGCATTTATGATTGTTTTAGTAACATTTTCAACGGCTTCATCAATACTCTCAATCAAGACCATTTCATTAACAATATCTGCCAATTGTGTAAATAAAGTCCAATCTGCCCGACTGTACACGTAAATATGGCAGTGATTGTACTACACTATTACCTCCAGTCTGGGAGATGACGAGAGGAAAATGATCGCTGTTGTATAGATCATTTCCTACTCTTAAATTTAACAATGGCAGCAGTGATGGTGAACAAATGGCCAGATCGAGAGAACGAAATGTTCTTGTGGGTATGTGAAAATATGTCTTCTCGTCGGTATTAATCGGACAGAGACTATTATCAGAAATAAATTGCTCTATCTGACGACCGAGAGAATTAGTATCATCACTTCTCCACAAAGAATTATGGCTGTTGAAATCACCTAACAACAGGAATGGGGTAGGCAGCTGATCAACTAATTCATCAAGTTCCTCTTGTCGGATGACATCACGTGGTGGTAAATATAACTACAGACTGTAATTAAGCACGAAGTATGTATTCTCACAGCTACAGCCTGTAGAGTAGTATTTAATGGATGGACAGTGCTGGGGAAATTATTGGATGTTAATATGCAAACACCTCCAGTCACTGCAACATCATCACCACAGTCTTTTAGGAAGCTTTTAAGCCCACGCATGGTAAATTCATTGCAAGGCTTCAGGAAGGTTTCCTAAAGTGCAACGCATGCGGGGTTGTATGCTGAAATTATGAACTTGATTTCATCATAATGTGAACGCAAACCATGGCAGTTCCAACAAACAAAGGAAATTATTATTTAAATATAAAAACTCCTACCCCTGAGCTAGATGATGGATCTTCAATCGATTCTTCGAACGAAAAATCTTCGTCCGAATGGTGAAGAGACACGGCATCAGCTTCTAGGGATAAAATGGCTTTACTGGATAAAATGGATAATGTGGATTTAGGTGAACCCTCTTTTGCAGTTTTAAGTTTAAGTGCTTTAAGGGCTCTTGATCTCGCCGATGTAGCTTTTCGAATTGTAGGAGGTATTGATTTTAACGCTTGAGATGTTAATTGGGGTAATCTCATTACAGGAAGAGAGAGAGAGAGAATATCCGTTTGAGTACTAGTATTTTTGGTGACTTTCTTTGCAGCCGCCGCATAACTCTTTCTAGGTTTTGGTGTCCGTGAGGTAATTTGTTTTCTTGCCGCAGGGTAGGAACATTTGTTTTTTACTTTATAAGTTGTAATTTCTTTTTCGAGTACCCACATAGGGCAACTTCGAGAATAGGAGGGATGATTTCCCTTGCAGTTAACTCATGCCTCCTTTGCTGTGCAGTTCGAACTATCATGGCCAACTGCTGCGCAGCGAGCGCAAGACAGTTTGCCTTTGCAAGCATTTCTCGAGTGCCCAAAATGTTGGCACTGAAAACAACGCAAAGGATTTGGTATATATGGCCGGACGGGTAGATTCATATAGGCAGTTTTAATACTATCTGGAAGGTCTGGAGTCGCAAATGTCAGAATGAGATGTTTAGTATCTATGATCTTATCAGTTCTTCTGACAGTAAGGCATTTAACTGAACAGACCTTCTGACTCTGCAAATTTTCGAGAATCTCTTCCACCGGCGTATTCAATAAATCTCTTGCGGAAACTACACCCTGTGAAAAATTCAAATTACCATGAGGCGAAACAGTAACCTCAATGTTGGCTAAGAGTTTCATGTTATTGATTACAGCCGCTTGGGTAGAGTTTGCTACCTCTACCAATAAGTCACCAGACCTTATTTTACGGACACTTCTCCGATAAATCCAGATATTCCTCTTTGTATGAGGAAGGGGGATACTTGTTCAAAAGAACCCTCCTTCCTTTTTATTATAAAAACTTATTATCTTTGTTTTCTAAATGATGCTCCCGTGGGAGAGAAGAAAAGTTTTTGTTCTGCATTAATTATTATTAAAAGTTCGGGACCTGACCGCACCACCCACCACCGAGTCCAACAAGGGGATTCAGACCAGCTGCACCAGTGCTAGCGAGGTCCTATACGCTCACAGTAGATCCCTGAAGAGGCCTCCACCCTTAACAAGTCACCCAGTAGATGTACCGATCGCTTGATCCATAAAGCCGATTGATGTGCTGAGGACCACAACACACCTCCCGTTTACCTGAAGCAGAGGCCAAAGTAATGTGTTGGTCTCAGGGGGTCTCAATTACCAGGACCCTCCTTTCCAGGGACACGGGTCTCAACGCACGGCAAACATGTGGGTGATTTAGTCCTCAAGAGTAGCTAATAGCAACAGAGCGGCGAAAGCTACTCAAGGGGAGCCCTCAACCTCTTTCGTGGTAACCACAACGAGGGAGAAAAAGCAGAAGAGCAGAGGAGAGAGGAAAACAAAGAAAAGGACAGATCACTAGGGTACCTCGGGATTGTGACACCCGTGTTTACCTAAAGATGGTAAACACCCTGAGGGGTGAGGATTAGCTGGATCTTTCCCAGGTTTAAGAATTGGAATAATAATTGCTTTGCTCCAGAGACTGGGATAGACATGTTCATTCCATATTTTATTAAATAGAAAAAGAATGTTAATTAAATTCATGATTAAGATGACAAAGCATCTTATATGAGATACCATCTTGTCCTGGACAAGTATTTTTATTTTATGATAGGGCTCTCCGCAATTCCAGCAAAGAGAAATTGTAATTATATGAATGTATAGTTTTATCATTAAAATTTAAAGGATTCTTTTCAGCTTGATCATTGGTTCTGAGAAATTTAAGATCATAAGAGGCTGGACTACCTTTGCAAAAGTTTCACCTAAAAGATTGGCAATATCATAATGAGAAGAAATTGTGTCATCTCCTGTGCATAGTATTGGAATAGAGAAGTCCCTATATAAACCACTGGAAGCTTTAACTTTCTTCCATAACTCTTTGCTGAAAGTTGATGATGTGATGGAGGAAACATATCTTATCCAAGATTCTTTTTGACTATTTCGCCGCATTCGATGGGCAAAAGCCTTAGCTTTTTTGAAAACCATGAGGTTTTCCATGGTAGGGCACCTGCGAAGTTGATGATGTGATGGAGGAAACATATCTTATCCAAGATTCTTTTTGACTATTTCGCCGCATTCGATGGGCAAAAGCCTTAGCTTTTTTGAAAACCATGAGGTTTTCCATGGTAGGGCACCTGCGAAAAACAGTCCACAACTTTTTTGTTTTTTGTATGATACTCGGCACTCACGGTTCCACCATGGTTCATGATATTTGCGTGGAATTGGGGAGCGCTTGGAAATTGTGTTTTCGGCATCATCTGAAAGTGTATCAGTTACTTTTTGCACAGCATCATTGATACTATCACTTCTAACCATGCTGTCAGTAATCGCAGTTAATTGAGTGTACAGAGACTAGTCTGCACGATGATAAGAATAAGAGGAGTGGAAGATTTGTGGTCTGGTTATACCAGTTTGATTTATAATTAAAGGAAAATGATCACTGTTATATAAAACCTTATCAATATTAAGATTTAATGAAGTTAGAATTGATGGAGAGCAAATAGCTAAATCTAATGAATGAAAAGTTCTTGATGGTTGATGTTAATAGGTTTTTTCTGTGGAATTTAGAAGGAGGATATTATTCTTAGAAATGAACTGTTCAATTATATTGCCACGAGGATATATATTACCACTACCCCAAAAGGTGTTATGATCATTGAAGTCACAAGTAGCACGCCATCTGGGATTCAGATGAATCTTAACTTAGGAGTGTTTCATTATCTGATGGGTCTACGTTCCTTATATTTGTCTTAGAGGCAGTTGAACTTCTTTTACTCATTAAATATCATTTATGGAGCCCTTGTTTTGCATTCCTTTATCTTAGGGATCTTTGGGACTTAGATTTTGCGAAAGACAGTGAAGAAATTCCATTCGGAATAGGTGAGATATTTATATTAGAAATATTTGAGGATAAGTTTGGATAATTTAAAAAATCTGTTTGGGTACTGCAAGATTTCATGACTTTTTTAATTACTTGTGAATAGCTGATACCTTGATTAGGGGTACGGGATGACACTGTTTGCCTAGCTTCAGGGTAAGATAAGATTTGTTTTATTTTCATAATAATTTTCTTTTCTAATATCCAGGTTGGGCATGATCGGGAGTACGAGGGATGTTCACCACTTCAGTTGACGCATTTTTCTTGTAATTGACACTGACTGCTGTCATGTCCAACAGATGCACATCGAGCACAAAACAAATGTCCCCTACAAGTAGTTTTTGCATGGCCAAATCGCTGACATTTAAAGCAACGTTATGAATTTGGAATGAAGGGGTGAACACTACAATTCAGGTAGCCAGCTTTAATAGACTGAGGTAATATAGGAGTAGTGAACGTCAGTATAAGGTTTTTAGTTCTTATAATTTTGCCCTCTTTCCTGATTGTAATGAACTGCACACGTTGTATTTTTTGGTCAACAAGATTATCCAAAATTTCCTCCTCTGAAACATTAAATAGATCATCTGATGAAATTACTCCCCGTGTAGAATTTAACCTACTATGAGGAGATACCATAACATCTATATTACCAAGGCATTTTAGTTTTAGGGGGGGGGCTTTGGCCTGTTCAGTTGATGAAACTTCAATTAAGAGATCACCAGATTTCATCTTGATAACATTTTTGACATTTCCAACTGTACCAATAAGACACTTATTAATTAAGAAAGGGGAGAAATTATCAAAATTACCCTCTGTTCTTTTAATAACAAAATATTCTTGATCCTGTGTCATTTGTTGCTCCATAGGGTGTAAAGAATTAGAAGTGCATTCCATAGAAATAGGTTAATTACTTCAAGGTCTGACTGTACCACCCACCATTGAGCCCAACAAAGGGATGCAGTATAACTTCACCAGTGTTAGCCAGACCTTATACGCTTTCAATATATCTCTGACATGGCCTCCACCCTTATCGAGTCACACAGCAGATATATGATAGCTTGATCCATGAAACCCGATTGGCATGGTGAGGACCACAACACACCTCCCGTTTACCTGAAGCAGAGGCCAAAGTAATGTGTTGGTCTCTGAGAGCTTCAATCACCAGGATTCTTCTTTCCAAGGATATAGGTTTCCACGCATGGCAAACACGAGGGTGATTTAGTCCCCAAAAGAAGCTAATAGCATCAGTGCGGCAACAGCTACTCAAGGGGAGCCCTCAACCTCTTACAAGGCAACCACAATGAGGAAGGAAAGGAAAAAAAGCAGAAGAGGAGAGGAGAGAAGAAAAAGAGAGAAGAGGACAGTTCACTAGGGTACCTCGGGATTGTGACACCTGTGTTTCCCTAAAGAAGGTAAACCTCCTGAGGGGCAATGGAGGGAAAAGTAAATTGTGTATTTATTAAAGAGAAAACATTGCTTTGCATGCTGCACTAGAGAGATTTTGGAAAAAAGAAAATGTTGAAACTAAAATTTATAAGAGTAAAGAAACAATATATAATATATGAAGAACATTTCAAAACAAATGCTAAGAGAGACAGCACATGGAGACATATAGTTAAAATGCCTTTAAAAGAAGACCCAAAGTGTTTAGGTATATTTAAAGAAATCGCATTAAAAATTAAATTAGTTATGGAATCGTTTTTTAAGGGAGCTTGAGTATTTAAAATCATAAAAGAAATTTTTGAGTGAGTATGAAAAATTGGGTGACATGACAGAAATTCCAAATCGTGAGAAAGAAGTAAGAACGTATTATATACCCAATTCAGATATTTATCACCCTGATAAAAGTACTACAAAACTTCGAGTAGTATTTAACGCGTCTTCTCAAACAACTTTAGGAAATTCACTTAAATCCTTTTTTCAATAATGGTGAGGTTTCCTAAACACATTTGTGCTTTTGAAGCAGATATTAAGCAAATGTATAGAATGGTTTTAATTTATCCTAATCAAACTAAACTTTTGAAAATTTTTTGGAGAAAAGGAGTGAATGAACCAGTTAAAACTTAGGAGGTCAAAACAGTTATGTATGGCACAGTTAGTGTACCATACCTAGCAAGTAGAGTGCTGTTTCAATTATCAAAAGATTAAAGGGAAAAGTAAGCATTAGCATCACCCGTTTTAGAGAGAGAGAGTTTAACATGGACGATGTGCTTAGTAGTGCTGCCACTATAGCTGAAGCCAAACATTTTCAAACTGAATTGTTAAATATCCTTAGGAGTGGAGGACTGACGTTACACAAGTGTTTGTAGCAATAATTCTGAATTAAAAACAGGCTCTGATAATGACTACAATTTCCTGAAAGAGACAAAAGCGTTAGAAGTTTTGTGGAGACACAGCACAGATCATTTCACTTTTCAAATACATCTTGAGAGTGCAATTCCTCCAACGAAAAGATCAGCGTTTTCTACATTTACAAGAAATTTAGATCCCCTTGGCCTCTTGGGAACAGTGATAACTAAAGAAATTATTTCCTTGCAAAAAATTTGGTGTTTGAATCTAGAATGGAATGATGCCCTTCCTGCAATGGAAACACAACAATTTCAGAAGGCAGAACTTTATTGAAACTTTGCTAATGATCAATGCTAAAATTAAAGGATGCATATTAATAGACAAATCAATGCACTTTCAGTTTCATGGATTTTCGGATGCATTTGAGTCTGTGTATGGATGTGTCATCTATTTCAATTCAACATCAGATACTGGAGATTCTGGAGTAACTTTGGTTTGTAACAAGTCACGAGTGGCACCTCTTAAGAGAATTACAATACAGAGGTTAGAACTGTGTGCAGCAGTTCTCTTAGCGAAGTTCATTACAAAATTTAATGATGTCCTACAGCTTAAAAATTCAGTAAGAATATCCATTTGTGGACTGATTCCATGAAAAATCTTTCGTGAATTCTCAAAGGAACCGTATCTGCTGAAGACGATTGTTGACAACCGTGTTGCTTTAATACATGACTTGAGTGAGATTCATCAGTGGCGCAAGTGGGATAATCCTGCTGGCCTTGTTTCGAGAAGAATGAACTAATTGAAAGCAAACTATGGTTTAAAGGCCCCATTTTCCTTCCCGAAAAAGACTATCTCAACCGAAAAATTCCTTCATTAGTCATACAAGATGAGTTTACCTCTGAACTTAGACATATACCTCAAAATGGCTAATCTGTGTTAACTCCAACTTCAAATTCTTTTATTTATGATTTACTCAATATTAGTAATAATTATACTAAGATATTACATGTTTTAAGCTATATTTTAAGATTCTTATACAACTTAAAGAGTTCTACTAAAAAAGAGGATAGGAGAATTGTTAACAGAAGAAATCAAGATAGCAGAAAAATTCTTAGTAAAAGAGGTTCAAACACTAGGATTTCACTCCGAAATTAAATGTTTGGGTAAAAAAAAAAAAAAAAAGAACTTGTACCTGATAAAAGTAAGATAAATTATATATGTCCCATTTTAGATCAGGATGGATTATTAAGAGAAAATGGTAGGATAAAAAATCAAGTATAAATTTCAATAGTAAATTTCCTATTATTCTTCCAAAGGGAAAAATATCACTTATGATATATTTATATAATGATCATAAGAATCATTATAGAAATATATCATAAGTGATATTTTTATTTAGATCCAACTGCTTTGCTGAATTAGGTCTGACAAAAATTTTGGCCGATACAAGGTAAAACAACGTGTCGAAAAATTGTTCATGATTGTATTACATGATATAAAGTTAAACCTATAGGTTTGTTTGTTTGTCACTCAACGGTCATTTTTTGCACACGAGGGTTAATTAGACAGGGACCTACGGCTTAAAGTGGATTCCGAACCACTACAAACATCCATGCCCAAGGTGGGATTCGAACCCACGAACTGTTGAACCGAAAGCAAGAGCGCGAACCATTCGGCTCCAGCTCGGCGTTAAACCTATACGAGTTGAGCAGTTAATGGTTGATTTGACTAAAGATAGAGTGACTCCTGATTTCTCATTTATTTGTAAAGGATTCGATATCTGTGAACCATTTAAAGTAAAATATAAACATCAAAGAAAAGGTGTCTTTCACAAAGTATACGTATATATCTTTATATGTTTGGTTACCAAAGCCATTCATATTGAAATGGTAACAGATTTGACATCAGAAGCATTCATTGTATGTTTAAAGAGATTTGTTGCTCGTAGAGGTTTGTGTTCAAAACTATTCCAATAAATCAACAAATTTCACAGCTGCAAATAAAGAATTGTCCAGATTGTACCATTTAGTTTTAAAACCAGATGAGAAATTTGCAAATTACCTATCAATAGAGGGAATTGATTGACATTTTTTTCCTCATAGAGCCCAAAACTTTGGTGGTTTGGGGGAGAGTGGTGTGAAAATATTTACATTTCATTTTACTAGAGTGTGTATCAATGCTAAACTTAATTATGAAGAGTTGTTAACTGTCATTAAACTTAGATAGAGGCCGGCCAACTTGTCTAGTGGTCAGCGTGCCTGACAACGGATAGGAAGGTCCTGGGCTAGAATCCCGGATCAGGTATGGATGTAATTTTTCTCTCTCTATCCTGTCTTTGTCCTTTCCTTGTGTGTGTGAATGAAATATGAATGATGCCTACCCTATAAACGGATCCCTATGGCATGTGTGAGGTGCGATTGTGGTGCACCCGGGGCAACGCCTCAGCGACTAAGAGATCGCTGCTTCTGGCCGGTTCCTTGGGTATAAGGGAACAATAGATTAATTGATTCTGTTGCAGTTGTAACTGTCTGCAATCTGCCATTGGATAAAAAAAAATACTTAGACAGATGGTATTCTTAATTCCAGGCCGCTTATACCTCAGATACTGATGTGTATGATGTATTAACACCTGCTTACTTCCTTGTTGGCAGACCTTTAAATGCTATTGCTGAACCTAATTTAATTGACTTTAATGAAAATAAATTGAATAACTGGAAAAAATTAACAAAAATTATTAAACTTTTTAGGAAGAAATGGCAGGTGAAATATCTTAATAATTTACAACAGAGGTCCGAATTGAGATCTGAGAAAGAAAATATTGAAAGCAATGAGATAGTGCTCATTAAAGATGAAAATTTACCTCTTCAAAAATGGCCATTAGGTAGAATAGTGTAACTCTATCTGAGAGATGACAAACGGGTCAGAGTTGTTAAAGTAAGAACTTTTGGAGTTTTCCAAAGACCCATTTCTAAAATTTATATTTTACGTATCAGTATATAATTTGTTATTTTATGTATTACTACTAATAATTTATGTTTATATTAGTTTTTGTGTGTAAATTTTTTTGATAATTTGTATGTTCATTGGTTGAATGTAACATTGCAACGTGGGGTGGAATGTTCCATACCTATGAATTGCTATTACAGCAGCGTCATCTCTGTATGTGAGAAAAACAAAACAAAAAACTATGAGAGAAGAGGGAGTCGAGTTACTGCTTTTGAGAAGAACTGTTGTAAAATGAGTAAGGTGACTCAGCTTCGAGAAATAAAGAGCTTTTCATTGCTTAAAATATGCAGTACATTTATTTAGATACTATAAAATATCCAATATAGGTGGTTTATATTGGACCAATCCTGGATATATTCGACATTTCGTTATATAGAACCAATGTGGGCTGTTTAGATAGGGCCAAGCTTGGCAGCCTACATTGAACCAATCTGGGGGGCCAAAATAGGACCAAGCTTGGATGTCGCAATTGATCCAATTTAGTCAGCCAAGATAGGACCTGTCTTGGCTTATTGGTTTGTCTACATTATAGGTAGCTCATAATGATAAGGATTTTATTACTAAATTGGAGGTTTAAATTACTAAATTAGAAATGGATTTTAAATTATTACAATATGTACGAACTTTTTTCATTTAAAGCAGTATTAGTACATCTTACATGAGTAAAATAATTGTCATGATTCAATTATATTTTGTATTCCATTTTGAAAATAAACTCAAGTGCCAAATTTGATATTCTTTTAAGCAATATTTAAATTATTTAGTGAAATTTACAAATTATATGATGAAAATCAGATTTTGTTGAAATTAAAGCTTATATTAGTTTAGTGTTGCCGATATTTCAGTTCGAGCAACTCCCGTAGTCTTAACATTGGGTGCAATTCGTTCTATACATCCAATAATATTACAGATTTTTTTTAACAGATGCACAGTTGGAATTTTTACATTACCCTAGTAGCAATTCAACACTGTGGTGGTGATTGGGTTTGCGACTTGAACCTATGGAAACTCAGCGGCTCCTGCGACAACACTGCATGGAACAGTACACTATTTGACACCTCGGCCGGAAAGTGGCTACGGTATCTCCCACCCGTTTAGTTGAAGTGCACAGTGTGATGAGTTTACGGTATATGGCCCTGTGAGTTTAAGATTCGATGAAAAGGGAGTGAGTGCAGGGATGAGACCATGTCATGCAATTTTGTATTCTACTCGTGTACCAATGCTGTTTTCTGGCTTAAATATCAAAAATACACTATCGCTTAAAAATAATTTAACGATAGTGTATTTTGTTACTAAGCCAGACAAGATTGAGGAAAACTTAATTTTTACGTAAATGACATTTTACTCATAAGTTTTTTCATGCATAAAAATACTTGTATTGGAAGGTAATTTTTAATAGCTTTGAATAAATTGAAAATGTAATAAAAAAGTTCAGATAGTATACTTAAATGAAATTGATATGAAACATGTTTTACCAATCATCTAATATTGTTTCCTTCTAGGAAATATCAGTATTTTTAAGCTTTTATTGAGGACACATAATTAATATTCAATAATTTCAGCATTCGAAATTTGCTTTTACTTTTTTTACTAATAGAAAAACTTCAATAAATTTTCTTTGAAAATATATCCACTAAAATTTTTTTAAATAATTTTCAGTTTCAGAAAAAATAAAATTTGAATTAGCAAATTGTAAAATTGTTTTGATGTTCTAAGTATTTTTTTTAATTTTTCAATGAATATTTAGTTATAAAAATATGAAAAAAAATTATTATTTCTCCTATAACACATATTTTTAAGAAGTCCTCATAAATTCAGTCAGAAGTTTGGTATACTAAAGATTAAAATAATAAGTTATTCAATTAGTTCTTCCAATGTATTTGTAACAATACAGGTATACTAGGTATATGCAAATGAAATAGCTGATTTTTTTAAAAAAAGACAAAAAAATTGCGAAAACTGTTAATATTTTTTATTTGAAATAATATTAATCGCTAGCTATACATTTTCCCGACTTTACGGGCAATTTGTGAATACCACACCAAAAAAATAATCGGTCTTTTGAAGCCAGCTAGTCATGAAGCCAAGATTTGACGTTTTCGTAAGAAGTGAAGTGCTGGTCAACCAATGCGTATTTTAGTAATGCAAATAGGTAGTAATCAGAAGGAGCAAAATCTGGAAAATAAGCCGCATGTGCTAATGGCTCCAGGCCGAGCGTCTTAATTATGTCCTTGGTCAGTTAGGTACGGTGGCAAGGGGCAATGTCATGAAGGAAAATCAATTTGTGGTTTCGTTTCTTGTATTGCTCACATTTTTCGAGTATAGCATCGTTAAAATCAAGTATTTGTTGCTTGCAGTGATCAGTATTAACGACTTAACAGGGTTTAAGAAGCTCATAATAGATTGGCCCCTCCTGGTCAAAGAAAATACACTGCATTCCAATTAGCAAAATAGATTGTCCTTATATTTGCTAATCGTGGCTTTGTCTAGGACCAGTATTGGCGGTCTATATTGGTTCAATCCTGGATGGTCTACATTTCATTATGTAGGACCAGCGTGGGCTGCCAAGATAGGATGAATCTTGACTGCCATAATTGGTCTAATTTAGGCAGCCAATAAAGGACCAAGCTTGGCTACCGAAATTGGTCCAACTTAGGCAGTCGAGTTAGGTCCTATATTGGCTTATAGGTTTGTCTATATCATTTGTAGCTCATAATAACACAAGATTTTATTTTGAATTACTAAATTAGAAGAAAGCTATTTTAAATTATTGCAAAACATTTTTTTCATTTTGACCTGAATTGTTGCATCTTACATGAGTAAACTAACTGTCATGCTTGAAAATTATTTTGCATTTGATTTTGAAAAGTAAGAACAAGAGCCAGATTTGTTATTCTTTTAAGTAATTTTAGCAAAATCACAAATTATTGTCATATGATAAAAATCACATTATGTTGAAATTAAGATGCAAAAAAGTAAGATAAAAGAAGTAAAAAAAGTAAATATTTACTACCAATTATGTTAATACATGGTCTTTTTATCTTACAGATATTAAAAGTATTTCTGTATTGCTGAACACATATCAAGACTAAAACAGCACATATAAATTTAACATTAAATACTTATGTATTCAAATTTTCATTTTCTGTGTATAATTACACTGTTTTGTTTTACAATATTTTTGTTTTACTAAATTAATATTTTCTATAAAAGGAAGTCCAATTAAATAAAAATTTTTTCTGCAAAAACTAAGTTGAGAATTATACACTTAAAATCATTTTTCTTCATATGGAGCTCTTAAAGAAAAAAAATTCTTAAATTTTATTAATACACTACTGGCCATTAAAATTGTTACACCAAGAAGGCGACCTGCTATAGACGTGAAATTTATACGAAAGTAAGAAGGTGCTGTAATATGCAAATGATTAGCTTTACAGCGCATTCAGACAAAGCAGGCGCCAGTAGCGACACCTACATGGTGTTTAAATGATGAAATTGTTCAGCCGGTTCCTCATACACAAATTGCATTTGAACGTTGTTGCCTGGTGAAAAGCTGTTGTGATGCCTCGTGTAAGAAGGAGAAATGCGTACCAGCACGTTTCTGACTTTGACAAAGGTCAAGTTGTAGCGTACCGGGATTGCGGTTTATCTTATCGCAGTATTGCTGCTCCCGTCGGTCGAGATCCAATGACTGTTAGCAGAATATGGAATCGATGGGGTCAGGACGGTAATACGGAACGCAATGCGGGATCTTAACGTCCACCTATTACTAGCAGCCGAGAAGACAGACATATTATCCACATGGCCGTAATGGATCGTGCAACCACGTCACGAGCCGTGAGTCAAGAAACGGGGTCGTTTGGAAGACAACAAGTGTCTGCACGAACAGTTCGACGACGTTTGCAGCAGCATGGACTCTCAGCTCGGAGACCATGGTTGCGGCTTCCCTTGACGCTGCGTCATAGACAAGAGCACCTTCAATGGTGTGATCAACGACGAACCTGGGCGCACGAATGGCAAGACGTCATCTTTTCAGATGAATCCAGGTTCTGTGTACAGTATCATGATGGTCGCATCCATGTTTGGCGACATCGGGATCAACGCACACTGGCAGCATGCATTCGTCATCGTCATACTGGCCCATCACCTGGCGTGATGGTATGGGGTGCCATTGGATATACGTCTCGGTCACCTCTTGTTCACATTGACGGTGCTTTGAACAGTGCACATTACATTTCTGGTGTGTTACGACCCGTGGCTCTACGCTTTATTCAAGCCCTGCGAAACCCTACGTTTCAGCAGAATAATGCCCGACCACATATTGGCGGTATTGTATGGACCTTCCTTGATACGGAACATGTTCGGCTGTTGCCCTGGCCAGCACGTTCTCCAGATCTTTCACCAAAAGAAAACGTCTGGTCATAAGTTGCCGAGCGACTGGTTCGTCACCAAACGCCAGTCACTACGGTTGATGAACTGTGGCATCGTGTTGAAGCTGCATGGGCATCTGTACCTATACATGCAATCCAATCTCTGTTTGACTCAATGCCCAGGCATATAACTGCTGTTATTACTGCCAGAGGTGGTTGTTCTGGGTACTGATTTCTCAGGATCTATCCAGCCAAATTTTTTGAAAATTTAATCAATTGTTATTTTTAGTATAATATATTTGTCCAATAAATATCATTTTCTTTGTAGGTAGCAATCTTCCTGGTGTAGCAATTTTAATGGCCAGTAGTGTATTTCCGACTTATAGCTATATCTCAAACAAAAAAGTTTCTAACATTGTATTACATTTAATCAAAAATATTCAGTTTAATATTAATTAGTAATTGTTTCTGAATTTTTTAACTTTAGTTAACATCTTGCTGTCAAATTTTGAAATATTATTTTTTTTAAACATAATAAACTACATAAATATGTATAAACTAGTGCATTATTTGTTTATTATTTTTTTCTATTTACTTTTTATCATAGATCAACAATTATTACCAACAAATGTTGCCAGGTGCAGAAATATTATAACCTGAAAATATTAACCAGACAATAGAACAACTTATTCTAAAATATTTTATTTAAGAAATTGCATATATTTTTGCAATTTAGATAGCACATTTCCGTTTAAGATTCAGCTTACATTGCTCGTCATCGTAATCATTGACGCTGCCTCTTTACTATAATTGGTCAAGACTAAAACACCACCTGTAAATTTAACAATACAAATTTATTAGGTATATGAAATTTATTAGATAGAAAATTATTCGAACAATAATAATTTTTACACATCAATACATTTTATTTAAAATGTAATCAAAATGCTTTTCTAACTCGAAATAATTTTTTAATTTTAAAGATTTCAAGATACAAATTATTTTTGGATATGACTTCATTTGTTGACTCATTCAACTAGAAGCATTTGATCTTATAATAAAATAATTTAATATTTGTTTATCTTAACTATTCATTTTAAGAATATTTGTAACTGTAAAATATATTAAAATGAACAGCTGAAAGAAAAAGATCCTATAAGGAAACTTTTTAAGCAATTTAATACTACAAGCTAATACACTATTGGCCATTAAAATTGCTACACCAATAAGGCGACATGCTACAGACGTGAAATTTATACGAAAAGAAGAAGGTGCTGTGATATGCAAATGATTAGCGTTACAGCGCATTCAGACAAAGCAGGCGCCAGTAGCGACGCCTATATTGTGTTTAGATGAGGAAATTGTTCAGCCGGTTCCTCATACACAAATTGTATTTGAGCGTTGTTGCCTGGTGAAAAGTTGTTGTGATGCCTCGTGTAAGAAGGAGAAATGCGTACCAGCACGTTTCTGACTTTGATAAAGGTCGAATTGTAGCGTACCGGGATTGCGGTTTTTCTTATCGCAGTATTGCTGCTCGCGTCGGTCGAGATCCAATTACTGTTAGCAGAATATGGAATCAGATGGGTTCAGGACGGTAATACGGAACGCCATGCGGGATCTCAACGGCCACTTATCACTAGCAGCCGAGAAGACAGGCATATTATCCACATAGCAGTAATGGATCGTGCAACCACGTCACGAGCCGTGAGTCAAGAAACGGGGTCGTTTGGAAGACAACAAGTGTCTGCACGAACAGTTCGACGACGTTTGCAGCAGCATGGACTCTCAGCTCGGAGACCATGGCTGCGGCTTCCCTTGACGCTGCGTCATAGACAAGAGCGCCTTCAATGGTGTGATCAACGATGAACCTAGGCGCACGAATGGCGAGACGTCATCTTTTCAGATGAATTCAGATTCTGTGTACAGCATCATAATGGTCGCATCCGTGTTTGGCGGCATCGTGATCAACGCACACTGGCAGCGTGCATTCGACATCGTCATACTGGCCCATCACCTGCCGTGATGGTATGGGGTGCCTTTGGATACACGTCTCGGTCCCCTCTTGTTCGCATTGACGGTGCTTTGAACAGTGCACGTTACATTTCTGGTGTGTTACGACCCGTGGCTCTACCCTTTATTCGAGCCCTGCGAAACCCTACGTTTCAGCAGGATAATGCCCGACCGCATGTTGCCGGTATTGTACGGACCTTCCTTGATAAGGAACATGTTCGACTGTTGTCCTGGCTAGCACGTTCTCCAGATCTTTCACCAATAGAAAACATCTGGTCAATGGTTGCCAAGCGACTGGCTCGTCACCAAACGCCAGTCACTACGGTTGATGAACTGTGGCATCGTGTTGAAGCTGCATGGGCATCTGTACCTGTACACGCAATCCAATCTCTGTTTGACTCAATGCTCTGGCGTATAACTGCTGTTATTACTGCCAGAGGTGGTTGTTCTGGGTACTGATTTCTCAGGATCTATCCAGCCAATTTTTTTGAAAATTTAATCACTTGTTATATTTCTAGTATAATATATTTGTCCAATAAATATCATTTTGTTCTATGCATTTCTTCTTGGTGTAGAAATTTTAATGGCCATTAGTGTAAATCAACAGAGCATGCTTTGAAAAATCTGTGATAAAAAAAGATTGAAAAAAATATGAACAGAGGACACACAACACAGTAGAAATCAGCCTAGATCTCAAAAGTACTTTTGACTCAATCTGGTGGCCAGGATTGCTAGATAAAATGGCCAAGCTTAACGGTCTCAACAATTTATTTAAGATATGGGTACACTTTCTTACCAATAGAAAAAAGTTAATTAACCGACTCAGCGGATCAGAAAATTTCAAGAATCTGCGAAAAATGTTCCCTTTTTAAAACCAGATGCACTCCTTTTTCCTTCCGCAGCCACTTCCCTAAACTATACAAAAATCGTCCCATTTTCATTGGGAATATTTCCTACCCCCTTAAAACTGTCACATCGCTCAATTTAGAGGGAGGAGATGTCACTTACCACTAACTACCCTATCTGGGGTTGTATGTATTTGCCAGAAAGAATTGTACATCCCAATAAAAGTGGTTAAAACGAAAACGTATATCTTATTTTTGTATAAAACTTAAAAAGAAAAATTATTAATAAATAACTATTTTTTGTGTAATTGAAAATGATTTAAGATATTCCTCAGTGTGTTTAGGTTGACTTAGTAAATAATATGAAATTCAAAGAAAAACGGTATCCACAACTTATGATGTTTTAGATTTCTTACGTAGTTTAATTAAGAAAGTTGCTTGTCACATTTTCTTTTATATTTATTATTTTCTGTAAAAAGGAAACTTCTCTTTTTGAATGAGACACAGAAGCTTTTCAAATTTTTATTTCTGTAAGATAAAATAATGTTAGTAAAAATACATCTTCTCACATTATATATTTCTTAACACAAATAATTTTTTACTTTATACGAATACATCTATGTAGTAATTAGTGTGGTGTTTATATGAAAATAAAAGGCTTAATTATTTTTCAATTTTTATAATGTTATTTTCAAAAACATTAAAGTTTTTCAATTAATTCATCTATAAATTAAACATAACATTAAACATAAGCAATTAAACATAACATTAGAAAATTTGCATAACATTATGAATAAATATGTGTAATATTTTTGGTTTATACTATGAAAAATTAATTTCACTTTATATTTAAATATTTGGAAAAGCTTTTAAGCCCAAAAAAATTAAATATTTACAAAAAAAAAGGATTAATTTTCATTTCTGTATTATTGTACATGAAAATAAAACTATTTATTGCAAAATACATGTAGATAAACTTGCATTAACATTGTTCTGTATATGAAATTTTAACACATATTTGCTGATTGTGTACTGTCTTATTTATGATATTTCTTATATATTTACATTCTAAAACTATTTAATAAAATCATTTATTATTATTACAATTTTTTTCTTTCATATTAAAAATTTTTTTAAATATTTTAACAAGATATTTATTAAATTAAAGTTATATTTTAATCGAAAAGAATTCCAAGTGATGGACGAAAAATAAATTGCCTAAAACACATTATTTGTTAAGTATTCAATATACTTATTCTCATTAACTCAAAATAATATTCTATTATTATGAAGCAATCTGGTGAAATGGAAAATGAATTTGAAACTCAAAAGAACTTGAATTAAATTTTTTCAATATATGCGACAACCTTTTTTTAAGAAAGTTTTTCCTAAGAACCTCTTCCCTTTTCCTAAGCACTTTAAATTATTTGAGAAAGGAAGAGAGACATTACTGTGTTCCGTCCTTATTATATATTTACTTTCATCTGGAAATACTCAATTCTTGGAGTTAAGCACTTTGATAGACCTCATAGTGATTTGAAATATATATACTGCTATTTAGTAATTTATACTAATAGAGAAGAGTTGGTGTGTTGCCTATAAGCTCAGAGGATATGTAACATGAAGGCGAACAATTGATATCATTAAACGATAAAAAAAAGTTAGCAATGTACTTCAAGCAACGTTATGAAGTCTCATTTATTCCCTTTTTAAAAGTTACAGAAGTAAAAATTTTATGATTATTTAATGCAAGTAATATTTTTCAAACCCTTTCAATATTATAATACTTTCAGCACACATAGCAAGGCTGATTTAGATTTTTTATATGTTTCTATAATTCAACAGTCGAAATGAATCAGAAATATATTACAATTATTAATTTACTTAATTTTTTTAGCAGAACTAAAAGCAGTTTCTCATATGTCTACTTCAACCAGAGTAATCGATAAAATCCCTTTTCATTCCATCTGTAACTAAATGGAAACATCTTTAACCACACAGGAAACCACATGTGCAATGAATTATCTTCATTGAAACGAAGTCTTGACGTACATACAGGGGATATATGGGAAGCTGTTTGAAACAGTACTGTTAATAGTCGAATACTTGTAAAAAGTTTAGAGAAAATAAATTTAATACCTCTTCCTATTCAACTATCTGTGATAAAAATCTTCGCAAGGTTTTAGGGAAAGGAAATAATTAATTGAAAAATGTTTGAATACTATAGGAGTTATTTATAACTACTGCTGCATAACAAAAAATATAGTAGTATCAATATGATAGAAACAAAATGATACAAAAAAATTTTGCTTATCAAATCATAAAAGATTACAGGAATCCTATAAAAATTTTCAACTTTATAACTATTCTCTTTTTTTATATAAGTAAGGTAGAATTTTGGATAGAAAATTTCCAAACAACAATTTATTTAAAATTTTAAAAATTCTGAAAACAGAAAATTTCAGAAATTGCGTTAATAATTGAAATTTAATATCCTTGATTGCATTCCAACCACATTTTATTTTTTGAAAGAAAAATTTTATTTCAGTTTTTGTTATTTTGAATTGTTAACATTAACATTAATAAACGATTTAATGACTTAACGGATAAATACCCAAATCCGAAGTTAAGTCATAAAATTTTAATTTTATGACTTAATTAACTATATGATTACATAGTTCCTTTTTTAAAAACTATCTCAAATGTTTTCAAAATTCAAAAGAATTTTACGTATAAAAAATGCAAATATTTTTTTTCTATATTGTAAGATCGTTGAAATGGGAGCCAGCGTACAAAAAATTTATATAAAATTTGCTAAAACAGTATTATGCTTTTAATATAATAAATATCACAAAATTATACATCAAGAATATAAAAATCGAAAAATATTATCAAAATTGAAAAAATAATCATTATTTCAATTGACAGAGGATATATTCTTAAGACTTGAAAAGCTAAACAACAAAAATTTTTATAAGCATTTATTTTTCTATTCTTAATATTTATCCGTATTACTACTTTAGAAAAACATTAATGTTTTAGATAATCACAAATTTACTTAAGGGGAAAAAAGTTATGTTTGGTATCGAAAGATTACTTTATTTATTTATTTATTTATTTATTTTATAAATTTAGAGCACGCCTTTAATTATAATTGATCAGTTTTATGAACGTTAATGAACACATTCAATAATGAATCTTTTTTTATAATTATATTTTTAGATCATCATATAACTATTGTACTATAAGTTTGCTCTGAATTTGTTAACTTTCTTTAATATGGTTTATTTTTACTCAAATTAATAACACCATATTCTTATAAAAAAGATTAGAGCAATTTAAATATTGTATTAATATTATATATTACAATAAACAATGATTATTTTGCGAGCTTAAATTCATATGTATTTTAAAAAAATAAGTAATTTTTTTCATAATTTGAACAGTTAATTAATTTATTTCCAAGCCAATATCTCATTTTGAACTTCATTTTATTTCTGTAATCAATTTTGTCCCTTTAATATAATTAATCATATTTATGCCAGCTATATCTTGTAATCGTTATTTCAGATTGTAACAACACAACTAAATTTAAACATTCTATGATTTCTATAGTCATATAACTTTAGCATACAGTTTCATTCAGATTGTTCAAAGTGAATGTTCTTTGTTTTTGAAACTTTAGTTTTTTAAAAAAAGAAGTTTATTTGAAATATATAATGCATTTATTATATTTTTAAATTTATATAACACTGTCAATCGTATAGGGAATATACCATTTTATGTTTCAAAGATAAACCAAAAAAATTATTTTTTAATTCATATATAAGAAGAGTAAAGTAAATATATAACCACATTTTACAACAAGAAATTCTCTGGTTAAGATTAATATATTTAAAAATTTCTTTTATACCTAATATGGATCGCGTTAACAGATAATTATTTGTAAAACTAACTTATTATTAATTTACTTATTTTAAAAATAAATTTAGTAATAAAATAATTATTTTCTGTAGGTTAAAAATTTAATTGCTTAGATTGTAGCATTAATATGAATTTGATTCACTAATACACTATTTCGATAGGATAATTCCATTTCACACACCTTCTAAAATAAAAGAGCTAAAAATATTTTTTGCATTGAAAAGTTTAGCTGATCTTTAAATAAAAAATTCCATTATTTTGCTTCTGAACAATTTACTGTTTAAAAATTTGATCATTTATATTCCTTATGAATCTATTTTGTTTTAAATCTGCAATAAATTTTTAATAAGGAATTTTATTTTATTAAATATTATCGATACGTCATCAAGAAAAAATATTACATGTATGCATATAAAAAATATATAGAATAAAATGATTTTCACAGCAGAACAAAGCTAATATCAGAAATATTGTAGTTTATTTTTTAATTGAGAAAATTTCTAATATAGTAGAATTTTTAAGAAATAGTATCTTTTTTAATATTGATATATTAAAATAATGACTTTAAATGGTGCAACAGTAAATAGTGTTGATATATTTTTCAATATCATGTTTCATTAAAAAGAAATAACACATGTATAATATTCTTGGCTACACATTTATGAGACAATCATGTTATACTATTGCCTTAAGATGAAAAGAATAACACATGTGTACAAACATTATTAGGTATTGTATTTGTTTAGCAAATACTTTTTATAATTTTAATAATAATTATTCAAATAAGGTGCTGAAAAAATATTTATTGACTCAACACAACATAATGCGCAATATTAGATATCCTAGTATACACATTGTTTATCAATTAGTAATTTTAATGTCCAATTTTGCATTCTAATTTCCTAATCATTGTAAGCCATTAAAAACTGAACAGACAATGCACGATTTTTATGTGATAAAATAGTGCATTGTATTATAGCGTAATTAGTAGATGTTTTTTATTATGTATAGATTATCAATGTTTTGTGCATATTTGCTATTTTTCAAATACAATCTTCATATGGTACATCACGTGATATAACACTTCCCTCTATCTAACCACTATAGATAAAACTGGGTGTTTATATTCAAGTTTGCATTGAATCTTCAGAAATACCCTATTTAGCAATTTTAGTGCAATATGTTAAAACAAAAGAGCAGTTCAAGCTTATAGCCAATATTAAAGTCTCAAAATTTGAAAATCCGTTTACGGAGCATTAATTAACTATTAAAGCCCTTGAGAAGACACAAGCCATATTTTTGGCAGCAGCAAGAAGTGCTTAAATCATATCCAAAGATTGAAATTTGTGGATCAAGCATTAAAAAATTAAATAAAACATTTAGGAGTAATTCTGAATTGCAAACTATTATGGCTCCCTCACGCCAGGAAAGACTCAATTTTGTAAACATCCTAAGACGAACAACGAATAGAAACTGGGGTGTAAATGCCGGAATTCTTAAAATTTGATATAAAACCATTATTGAAAGAATGATATGCTATGGAAAGTCAGTCTGGGTGGAAACAATGATAAGCAGAAAAGTCAGACAACTATCCAGTTTCCAGTAGCACTTCACATTAACTAAATCTAGATATTTCCGCACCACTTCTACGGCAGAATTAAACATCTTGGTAGGAGTCTTTTCATTACCTTTAATGGTTCAACAAGAAGCTGCTAAATCGAACATTCTCCGACATCAGGAAAAAGTCACTTTCCTGGATTTAATTTCTAACACAGACGACTTGTAAATTCCCTTTAAAACATTATTTCACCCCGCAACACAGATGGAACGGATAACGGCTCACGCTTCGAATCCTACACAGTGCCAATGCATTCACCAACAGTTTTTTAATGATGGCTCAAAAAGAGACGACCAAGCAGGAGCAACTTCATGCATTTTCAAAAATGTACAGGAGAGTGGTTATTGGTAAGGGCAACTGGGAGAAGCTAAAAGTAATTTCCAAGCAGAATTGATTGCGATTCATAAAGTGTTAAAATGTATAGCCTCTAATAATTTATACAAGGCAGTGATTTGGTCAGACAGCCAATGAGCTTTTTTGGGAATATATAAGCCATATCACAGAAGCCCACTGATTCAAAACATTCTAATCAAACTAAGGACATTTAGCATTTGATGAAAAATTTGTCTTCATTGAATTAAGGCTCTTGCCAGACATACTGGTAATGAAGGAGCTGACATACTGAAAAAGCACAGCCAAAGCATGATCAAATACGCAAGAAATTGTATTAAAATGGCCCAAATCATACTTGATATCTAAATTACTCTACCATTTATTAATGGCCTGGCAACAAGAAAAACAATGAGGCAGAACAAGTTAGATGGACATACACCCTTACACCCTCTGTCTCCCTTGATTTCCTGTCAAGGAAGAAAAAGAAGCTCAATTTCTTTCTCGACATACTCCAACACCTGAGTATCTGAAAAATACGGGAATGGCTCCAACCAGTGCTTGTTCATGTGGGCAGGTTGGGACCATTGTTCACAGCGAATTTGATTTCGCAAAACAATGGGACCTAAAAGCACCAGAAAACTTGGATCTTACTCCATTTCTCTGCTATGCTAGCAAAAATGCTTCTCTTTTGCATAAGATAAAGAACATAAACACCTTTATCTATGAAAAAGTTTCCGAATTTCGTAAGGATATTGCCATAAGTGAGCAGTGGACTTACTCATAACAACAATTTTTGTAAAGAGTAAAAATATTTGTAAGTTTTTCTCCACTTTTTGTTATAAAATATTAGGTATTGTATTTGTATAGCAATTATTTTTTATAATTTTGATAAAGATTATTACGATTAAAGTGCTGAGAATATATTGATTGACTCAACACAACGCAATGTGCAACTGACAAATTTAAACCGAATCAGCAGATTGCATTTTAAATATTATATTGTTTATCACCTTCAGCAAATGTTAAATGTTCAATAGGATACCATTCATGCCAAGGTAATATCTCAACTATCTGCGTGTAGGTAATGCAATCCTTTGGTATTGCGAAAATGCAATGTTACATTAAAGGACACGGTTAAAGCATGAGGGAGTTGCTAGTAATCTCTGAAAATCTGTAAAAGTTGCTTGCTCTTTTTTTACACTTTTACTTAAACTCAATTATATTGCTTGCATATTTTTGTTATAAACTACGTACATCGTCTGTCAAGCTCTTCGTCAAGATAATTAATTTCTATTTTTTACCTAGATTACATGGATTGTTAGGATAAACTTTTTTCACATCTTTATTCCCATATTTACCTCATGTTCTGTCCCATAGTGAAAATTTGGTAAATGTTTTCTTGATGATATCATATTTCTGTCAAATTTTTAATTTCAAATATTAAAGACCAATTGAAATTCAATTTTATTTTCAAATTCCGTAAACATTCTATCACCCCATAGATTTACGTGATGCAGTTATACCTGATAATATAAACTATAGACCAGCAGTTCCATTGCGTGTGTCTGTGTCTATAATGATTCAATTTTGAAACGTCACATTTATGACCATATCATATATAAAATAATTCACAAACATTAAATAAATTCAAAACATTCAGATGAGGGTTACTGTTTTTTGACAAAATAAAATATTGATAACAAATATTAAAAAAATTAAACAATAAGGTATTAAAATAAATCAAAATAAAAATTTAAAAACAAAGTATTAATAATTTACATAGCGAAACTTCGTCGTGACAGGCTTTGAATATATTTTAAATTTTTATTTAAATATAAGAATTACTTTAACAGTCTTTTTGACTGGCTGTACAATGAAATGCCACAACTTACCCAAGAGTATCATATAGTAGGCTTGCAAAGATATGCTGGTTATGGTTTGTGCCCAGACCACGCCCAAAAAAGCAGTTCCAAGATTAGCAAAGGGAGATATATGAGCATCCACTTTAATAATTGAAAGACTATAATTGCAATTTCTAGAAAATTAAATTTGAAGAGGTTACTGCATGGTTAAGTTTTTTAATAAGTTTATTATTTATAAGGATCAATACAGAACTTCTGCCCCTCCCACCCAATTTTTGGAGAAATACAAAGCGCTTAAAGAAACTCAATCCTTTTCCCAAAGCTTATGATATAGGTTTGTTTTCTTTCGAATTGGGATCACATTCCCTGATGCCTTTCCCTTACCTTCAAATGAACTCTTCTCGAATTCATTTTCATTCAGAGCTTTTGACTAAAATGAGTAAAAGTTCTAGTATTCCAGATTTTATACTGCAGATGGCTCTTGAGGCATTTAATAACATCCCTCATTCAAGTATAACAAATTTTACTGATATCAGCAAGGGTGACGGTGGTATATCTAGGAGCAGTGTGTATACTGACGATACAGTAAACACATGAATTAAAATTGCTAACAACAATTCAGTTTTTAGATCGGAACTATCTATGAGGGATTGAATTATATAGACACGACCTCTGAATTTGCTTTCAGAGATATTTGGATGCTAACGCAGATTTGTGCCTCTATACAGCACCTGTCTCATTGGATGACCATTTGGGTTAAAACAAGTTTGAATATTTTAGACATAACGACAAATCTTTCTACTGTCACTGCTGACGCCTTACAGGACAACGCTATTCTAACATTTTCTCCGAATTCCCCACTATTAAAAAGATGGAATTTTAAAAGCAATTTCGAAATTATTTACAAAACTCCAGGCTTTCTTTAATTTTCTATCTGATTTGCCATATATTTTGATTATTACAAATTATATGTTTTTGCCTTAATAAAACTAAAGAATGAAATTGAAATCTACCTTTAAGTCTCAAATACAAAAAAGTAATTTTTTTCTTCAATAGTTTTCGTCTGCAGATAATTATATCTTGATGTCTAAAAACAAAAAAAGCAAAAAGTTATTCTTGCACTTACAAACTTACTAACAAAAATTAATATTCTGTTCTTAGAAATAATTTCATCATGTTTCTTCCATATTCAATAAAAATGAAAATTTCGATTATCCTGAGAAATAAATATAGAAAACATTTTTAGATATTTTCCTGGTTTTCATAATGTCTTATTAAAAATTTATTAATTTTTTAAGAATAAAAATTAAATTATAAGGCAATAATTTATAATCAAAGCGATTAACTAATGATGCAGTTTAAGAAAAAAACGAAAAATTCTATTGCTAATAATTATTTTTAATTTATATACATTGAATTTGGTCAGTTTCGTTGATACATACGTTTAAAGTTTTTAAATATGTGTTTACCCGGGAAAGATAGTTGAATTTAGTATATAGAGAACCAATATCTAAATGATTCGATTATTTGCATATAAAAATTTTTAGTCTTAACCAGGGTCTGTCAAACACACAAGAAATACACGCCTAGATTATTTTAGATATTATTGGTTTTACAAGATATTTATAGTATGCATTCACATAAATAAACAGTAAATAATTTGTATCCAATTGTTAATTAAAGAAAATGGAAAAATTGTTAAATATCTCGAATTACTTTGCGCGTATGTCATACCTGAATCGCAAAACCCCTTTAATATTCTTTATATTTTGTTCAAAATTTATGAAATTTATCTGTGTTTACTATTATTTTCTATTTGCCTTAAAAATCCAAATAAAAAATAACAAATTAACGCCAGCTTGGATTTTAAAATAAAATACTCAACTCGTTTATTGAAGAGAAATCTTTAAAAATAAAATAAAATGTTTAATAGCACGTTCTATAGGTAATTTGAATTTTCACATTAAAAAGATCTTGCAAGACAAGTATTTTTTCTTATAATATTTTGGGTCATCTGTGGAAACGTTTTTGTTTTCGTAAAGCAATTTTCATCGAATATTTCCAACTATACTGTTAAACAGAAATTTCTATTAAAAATTTAGAGTTAATTGTGGATCTTCTAATGAACATAAGCCTAGAATATAATGTGTGTTTAAGTCTATTTTTCATATGATGGATCGAAAGTAACTTTGCCGTCATATGGACAGTTTCGAGGTCAATGTCACTTCTGACCAAACAGTTATACAACTTTCGAAAATATATATAAGATTTAATGAAAAGAAAAGTGGTAGTTAATTTCGAATTGAAAGTTATATTTATCAAGTTTCAATTTGGAAGAGCGTTAAAAGTTGAGGGAAGTGGACGTGTTTTTAAGCTGTTATACCATTGGAAAGATCTCAAATTCAGTTTCAAAAGGATATTTATTTAAAAAATTTTATTTAAATAGTGAATCAATTAACGATTTTTAAGTGTTACATGTGTAGTGAACTTATAAAAAATTTTTATGTCACGTCCGAAAACCGGTCCTTATTGGAGGGGCTTATAATTGCCTTCGGAAAATCATCTCCTTTCTACCGGCTCGAGGGGCGAGCAGATGCCGCTAGGCTTAGGCGCATCTTCCCGGTACCTCTGACCGGTTACGAGAGCACCTCATTGGACTAATTACTTTATTTAGAGAATTATATAGCACTTCAATCAACAGATATTTCTAGAACTGACTGTAATTGACCACTGGCTTTAATTCAACTACTTGATGTATGGCGGCCTAAATTATCAGTTACTTGGACACTTAACGTATTATTTTGACATCATGGCCTTTAGAGAAAAATATTCTACTCGAAGAAAAGTTGTAAATTATAAAGAACCAAATACGTCTACGAGCTCAACTGTTGCAGAAAATGGAGCTTCAGCTATACGTGATTACAATAATACGCCAAGTTGGGCTGTCAATTTAACAAATGTTAACCACTTCTACCTCTATACCGAAATGCATCATGAGGATAATGATAATTACATCTACGGTTTCTTCTATTAATCAAGATGTACTTATTTGTCCACAGAATGCAGCAGATGGTCTCTGCAAAAAATTCAAGAATATTACCTGATTGATTGGTTGGGTTTTATGGCGCAAGGTCCAAAAATGGACATGCTGCGCCAAGAAGAATTTTCTTACTATTTAAATTATTTTCAAAACTTAAGCAATATTAAAAGTTTAAAAAACAAAAATCAGTGTATATGTAATTTTAAAATCCAATGAAAAGCATAAACAAAAAAGTATATGACTTTAAAATTTAAGATAGAAATTAAATATCATGTAAAAATCCTATTGCTTTTAGAAAAGCGAATAGGTCTCTATGGGGTGGATCCCCTATTAAATCAAATAAAGTTAAAATATCAGTTCTAAAAAATTGTAAACGTTGTTGGTTAAAATCTAGACATGAAATTAAAATATGATAAACAGTAAATGGTTCACCACACGTCTCACACCATGGGTTTAATTCACTTAGAAACAAATGTCTATGTGTAAAACGTGTGTGTCCAATACGAAGGCGTGTCAAACGGACATCAGCACTTCGTAGAGGTAAAACTGATGTTGGAATGACGGATGGGAAGGTGGCATGCATATTGTTGGAGACCTGCAGATTCCAAAACTCCTGCCAGAGAGAATGAACAAACTTTTTAACAGCCCTACTCACATCGAAAAGAGGGACATTTGAATGAATTACATTCGATGTAGCTTTAGCAGCTGCATCAGCAATTTCATTGCCCTCAAGACCTACGTGACTTGGAATCCAACAGAAAAGGATTTTGTAACCCTTGCCAGCAAGGGAATCCAATGATTCAAAAATCTGTGACACAACTGGATGATAATTTTTCGAATTTTTCAACGCTTCTATGACAAACTGTCAGTATACACGACAAATTTATGATAATTTGCTGTATTCATGAGCCGAAGAGCCTGGGATATTGCAATGGCTTCAGCTGTAAAGATGGAGCAGGATGCATGAAGACTGTAACTATATGTTGTATTGTTTATAAAAATACCACAGCCAACATGTCCTGCCGCTTTAGATCCATCCGTGAATACAGGCGTGTAAGAAGAATACTTACAGCGATGTGAAAGATACAGCTGTTGAAAAATCGTAGAAGTTGTGTCCGTTTTTCGAAACCTAATAAAATCATTGATGAGGATTATCTGTGGATCATACCAAGGTGGATGTGAGAATAAGTCCGTTTTTAAAAAACGGACTTCACATAGGTCTGTCAAATAGAGATGACATAACGTTCGAGTGAGAAAAGGCTGGATGCTATAAAACCGAGCATGATATAATCTCTTTAATGCAGGAGTAAATGCCAAGGAATGTAAAGGATGGTAAATATTAGACATAATCTTGGCGTAATAATTGAGAGATAGCTGCATTCGTCTCAGGTCTAATGGCATTTGTTGGTAAATCGCATGTAGACTCTGGACAGGTGATGTGCGGAATGCGCCTGAGCATATCCTCAAAGCTGAGTGATGCACAGTATCCAATCTGCGTAAAACAGAAGACCTAGCAGATCCATATACAACACAACCGTAGTCAATACGAGATAGAATTAGTGACTGGTAAACTCGGAGGAGAGACGTGCGATCAGCACCCAAAGATGTATTAGAAAGCACCTTGAGGATATTAAGCGATCGCTCGCACTTCTTCCGCAAATGTAATACATGCGGAAGAAAAATTAATTTTCTGTCAAAAATCACTCCGAAAAATTTTACCTCGTTCACCACGGGTATTGGTGTATTGTTTAAATGGATTGCAGGGTCATTATGAAGACTGGTCTTCTTGCAGAAATGGATACAGCAGCTCTTACTAGGAGATAAAGTAAAGCCATTCTCTGCACACCATGCAGCTATTTTAGTAACAGATGTTTGCAATTGTCTCTCAATTAATCGCATATTTGTCCCTGGAAAGATATTTGCAGGTCATCCACATACATTGTGCCATTAACAAAGGGTGAAAGTTGATGGAGAATTTTACTTATGTACATATTAAAAATGGTGACACTTAAAATGGATCCTTGAGGTACACCCTCAGATTGGATAAAAGTATTGGATGTAAAAGATCCAATGCGCACTTTAAAAACACGGGAGCGTAAAAATTTTTCAGGAATATCGGAAGATTTCCCCGAAAGCCAAAATCATATAACGAACGGAGAATTCCATATCGCCATGTACGATCATATGCCTTCTCTATGTCGAAGAAAATGGAAACTAAATGATTTCTCCGCACAAAAGCGTTGCGGATTTGAGTTTCCAAGTGTGTCATATTATCAAGAGTGGATCTTCCTTTACGAAGCCACTCTGATTTACAGGAATGCAATTATTTTTTTCCAGGACATATACGAGACGGGCGTTGACCATACGTTCGAGTGTCTTACATAAGCAACTCGTCAGAGCTATTGATCGATAATTTGAAGGAACAGAAAAATCCTTACCAGCCTTAAGGATCGGAATCACTATTGCTTCGTTCCAAAGACATGGAAATTACTTTTCAGTCCAGATCCTATTGAACAAAAACAGCAAGTTCAAAAGGGAATCCGGACTGAGATGACGAAGCATTTCATAGCTGATACCATCAGGTCCTGGACTGGTATTATTGGCCTGCTGTAACGCTCTCTTCAATTCCAACATCCGAAATTCACAGTTGTAAGGCAAAGTTTGTCTATGGTTGAAACGAATGGGTTTTCGCTCAGCACGACTCTTTGTCCTTATGAACGAAGGACTGTAAGAGTCGTTGCTCGAGACGTTAGCAAAGGTTTCACCAAGGACGTTAGCGATGTCCTTAGGAGAAGAGTATACAGCAGCTCCGGATTTTAATACAGGAATAGAGAATTTCCTGTATATTCCATTGGCTGCTTTCACCTTTCTCCACAACTGCTTACTCGATGTGGAAGAAGTAATTGAGGATACATAACGAGACCAGGATTCCTTCTGACTTCGACGACGAGTTCTGCGAGCCAATGCTTTTGCTCTCTTAAAAGCGATAAGATTCTCCGTTGTGGGGTATCTTCTGAATAACCCCCATAATTTCCTCTGTTTCTTATAGGTGTTTTGACATTCATTATTCCACCAAGGTTTGCAACGCCTGTGTGGTATTGAGGAACATTTTGGTATTGATGCATCAGCTGCTTTTTTAATGGTTTCGGTGACTCTATACACGGCATGGTCAATATCATTGATCGTGACCAGTTCATTATCAATAACTGCCAATTGTGTAAATATTGTCCAATCAGCCCGACTGTACACGTAAGTAGGTAGACGTTGTTCTACACTATTACCTCCAGTCTGGGAGATGACAAGAGGAAAGTGATCAATATTGTGCAAATCATTTCCTACAGATAAATTTAAAATTGGCAGGTGAGATGGTGAACAAATGGCCAGATCGAGAGAATGAAATGTTCTTGTGGGTGCATGGAAATATGTTTTCTCGTCGGTATTAAGCAGACAGAGACTGTTGTCTGAAATACACTGTTCTATCTGCCGACCACGAGAATTAGTATAATCATTTCCCCACAAAGAACTATGGCCGTTGAAGTCACCTAACAGCAGAAATGGTGTTGGCAGCTGATCTATTAATGTATCGAGTTCCTCTTGGTGGACGACATCATGTGGTGGTAAATATAAACTACAGACTGTAATTAAGCATGAAGTATGGATTCTCACCGCTACAGACTGTAGAGTAGTATTTAGTGGATGGACAGTGCTGGGATAATTATTTGATGTTAATATACAAACACCTCCAGACACTGTACCATCGTCAGCACAGTCTTTTCCAAAGCTTCTAAACGCACGCATGGAAAAGTTATTGATAGACTTCAGGAATGTTTCCTGAAGTGCAACACATGCGGGGTTATAGGCAGAAATAACAGACTTGATGTCATCATGATGGAAACGCAAACCATGGCAGTTCCAAGAAACAAAGGAAGCTATTATTTAATTTGAAAAGCTCCTCTCCCGGAGCTGAAAAGCGTGTCATCTGACATCTCCTCGAAGGATAATTCTTCATCCGAGGGATGTAAAGATACAGCATCCGCCTCCAGGGACATTGCTTTACGGGTGGATATGAAAGGTCTTGGAGAACCTTCCTTAGAAGATTTTAATTTTAAAGCCTTCATGGCTTTTGATTTAGCACTAGGAGCTTTTCTATTTAATACTGTTTATGATTTTGGCTTAATATCTGGTTTTGTGGGTAATTTTGGCATAGAAAGTGAGAAGTAATCGGTTTGTGTGCTACAGGAGACAGTTTTTTTAGCAGCTGCGGCATAACTCACTCCTCGTTGAGGGGTTCGAGACTGAACTTGGCATCTCGCCTCCGGATATGAACATTTATTTTTTATCTTTATGGTAGTGATCTCTTTTTCCAATAACCAAGTTGGACAAGTTCGAGAATAGGAGGGATGTTCACCTTTGCAGTTGACACATCTCTCCTTTGCAATGCAGTTATTACTTTCATGGCCATCTTCTGCGCAGCGTGCGCAGGTTAATTTGCCTCTGCATGCTATCTTGGAATGTCCAAAACGTTGGCAATGGAAACAACGGAGGGGATTAGAAATGTATGGCCGGACGGGTAAGTTCATATATGCCACTTTAATAGATTGGGGCAGGTCTGGTGTTGCGAACGTCAGAATGAGGTGCTTTGTATTAACAAGCTTTCCTTCACGTCTGACGGTTATACGCTTAACTGCACAGACCTTCTGATCCTTTATATTTTCAAGGATCTCTTCCGTCGGCGTATTCAACAGGTCCCCAGCGGAGATCACCCCAGAAGAAAAATTCAAATTTCCATGAGGAGAGACTGTCACCTCATGGTGTGCAAGCATGTGTATATTACTTATTGCAGCTGCTTGGGTGCTTGATGCTACCTCTACCATCAGGTCTCCTGAGCGTAATTTCCGTATATTTTTCACTTCTCCTATGCTTCCCGATATTCCTTTATGTATTAAGAAAGGCGATACTTTTTCAAAAGTATCTACCTTTCTTTTAATTACAAAAAACTTTGCAGTTATATTTTTCATTAGTTGCTCCCGTGGGAGAGAAGAAAAGTTATCATTCTCCATACTTGAAACATAAAATTTCGGGACCTGAGCGCACCACCCACCACCGAGTCCAACAACGGGATGCAGACCAGCTGCACCAGTGCTACCCAGGTCCTAAACGCTCTCAGTACATCCCTGAAGTGGCCTCCACCCTTAACGAGTCACACAGTAGATGTACCGATCGCTTGATCCATAAAGCCGATTGATGTGCTGAGGACCACAACACACCTCCCGTTTACCTGAAGCAGAGGCCAAAGCAATGTGTTGGTCTCAGGAGGCCTCAATTACCAGGATCCTCCTTTCCAGGGACACGGGTCTCCACGCACGGCAAACACGTGGGTGATTTAGTCCTCAAGAGTAGCTAGTAGCAACAGAGCGGCAAAAGCTACTCAAGGGGAGCCCTCAACCTCTTACGATGCAACTACACTGAGGGAGAAAAGGAAGAAAAATAAGAGTAGTGGAGAGAGAGGAAAAGAAAGAAGAAAACAGATCACTAGGGTACCTCGGGATTGTGACACCTGTGTTTACCTAAAGAAGGTAAACCCCCTGAGGGGAATATTACCTGGAGTAAATCAGGTATCAAATATAACCTACCTCTGACTTTTGGGTTGAATCAGAAAAAATAATCATTAACATTAGACAACAATATTTGTCACAAAAATTCAAATTCCCCTACGAATAATGAAAATACTACAGCTGTTAAGAACTTACTGGAAGAAATTAAAATTCATAGCATAGCTACAAAATAAATCATCGAAAAGACGTTAAGTTTAACTCCAAAGAAAGAGTTACCTAAGTACCCAGTGAAAGAGTGCGAAAATATAAAGAAATCTCGCTCATTGTCAAGCCATACGAGAGGAAAACAAAGAATTAAGATACAACCTGGAGGAGATAGAATGCAATATTAAACTAAAGAAAATAACAGGGGGTAAATTCGTAACATATATATCATGAAATAACGTCGAATCAAAGGAAACATTAAAATAGCAGTTAACAAAACATTCGATTGTGACAGGGGAGCCTTACATAGCCACGAGAAAACTCATAGTTCTTAACGTTTCCAAAACAATAAATGATTACAAAATAGCTCAATATCTTTCTGAAGAAATATCTACAGAAGATATACCAAATAAAATTAAAAATTAGGATGATCAAATAACATCGTAACAAAGACAACTTACAGCAGCTAAGAGTTGTGGAAGCTAACAAGGCTCTTTATCACGCTCTGATCAAAAGAAAATCTCTTTAATTCGGTCTATAAAAGAAACAATAGTTCCTGAATATAAAATCCTGCAAAGATGCTATAATTGCCATGACTTTGCGCACATAGCCAATAACTGTGTATCTTATCGTGCATGCGAAAATGCGGAGGACATAGCAGTGAACTAGCCTGTAAAATTAAAACGCTATGCTGCATTAATTACAGAGAATCTAATAAACGAGGAAAAAATTTCTCAACAAGTCATGCAGCTTTTTCCATACAATGCCTAACATTCAGAAATTTACTCACAAGAAAATGAAACCTATACAACAATCATCTGTAGCTGAAAAGTCAAGACTCGAAACTATTCCATTTAAGGAAAACTCAGGAACAGGTATTAAATTTTTACAAATAAATCTGCAAAAAGCTAAAGTGACAACACTTTACCTTACTACTTTTATCGATCAACATAATATAGATATTATAGGAATTCAAGAGCTACATAATATTTCGATAATATTGCGGGTTTTTCTCAAGCTTGGAATTTTAATTATTCATCAAAAATTTATTTTATCCCAGAGCAGCTACTGTTAGTACAAACAGTGACTAGAATTGGATCAACATTCTCACACACACATATCATAAGAGATGTTGCTGCAAATATTCTTAATTTTAAAGATTTAGAGCTATTCAATTTTAAAGCTCACGCATCAGCACTGGACGACATTCAAGTCATCTTGATCATCATCCAGAAACTGATGACTCATAATAAGCATCTCTTCAAATTTATTATCATTTTAGCAGTCATAATATTATTTTAAGCTACAACAGCAATGATGGAAAATGTATAAAAATGGAGGATTTCATAAAATCAAACAACTTAATTATTGATAGTACCTTTGGATGTCCACCTACATTTGTGACTAATCAATTCAAAGGTTGGCCAGATCTCACATTGTACACTGGACCAAACATCATATCAATTGAAAATTGGAAAGTACAAGATGAACTTTCCTGTTCTGATCAACTGTACATTTAGCACTGATATTAATGTTACTACAAACTGAAGATACAAAAAGACTTGCTGATTGAAAGCTTTCCAAAATCGAATTAGACTCTCTTCGAAATTAAAAAAAAATCCAAAATAGGAAAATCAGAGCAGAACTCAAATATATGGTCAAAGATATTAATAGCAATATTATTACAACCTGTGATGAGACATTAAAAATAAAAATTTCAAAATAAAAAGTGATATAATCTGGTGGACTTCTAAACTAAGGCAGATCCATCAAACAGTCAAAGCTTTGCGAAGACGCGTTAAATCAACACCTGAAACAGCTAAAGAAATAATTCAAGCCAACTCTCTTAGCAGATAATTGTAGAGTTCCACAGCGCAGAAGACAAGTCATAGCGGATAATATTATAAGCTATTTATTATACAAATTTTTCTAAAAATGGGAAAACGCCAATTCAACCTGGATCATTCAATATGTTTTCTGCTGGCAATAAGTAAGGTATTGGAATAGTTGCTGGTAAAAAGCACGAGTTACCATGTCGAAAATAATAATAAAATGAGCAAATTACAGTTTGGATTTCGAACTAAAATATAAACAGAGAATGCTTTGAAAAAACTAATAAAAAAGATTGAAGAAAATAAAAACGCAGGACAATTAACAGTACTAATCAGCCTATCTCTCAAAAGCGCTTTTGTCTCAAACTGGTGGCCAGGAGTGCTAGATATAATGGGCAAGCTTAATTATACATACTATTTACTTACGATGTGTGTGCACTTTCTCACCGATAGAAAGAGTTTAATTAAACACGATGCAGGTTTTGTACTACACACTTCCATAACAGTGGTTGTCCGCAGGGATCATTTGAGACACAAATGCTTTGGGACATATTTTAATGATTTCCTTCAACATAAATGACCAAATAACGCAACGTTGCAAGTATATGCCTATGATGCGTTGCTCATTTTTCCGGCAAAAACAAAAGTACTGTTCAAGCTTACAACCAATATTAAAGTCTCAAAATTTGAAGATCCGTTTACGGAGCATTAATTAACTATTGCCCTTGAGAAGACACAAGCCATCTTTTTGGATGCAGCAAGAAGTGCTTAAATCATATCCAAAGATTTAAATTTTTGGATCAAGCATTAAAAAACTAAATAAAACATTTAGGAGTAATTCTGGCTCCCTCATGCCAGGCAAGAAAATGTAAAGACTCAATTTTGTAAACATCCTAAGACGAACAACGAATAGAAACTGGGGTGTAAATGCCAGAATTCTTAAAATTTGATAAAAAAAAAAAAACCATTATTGAAAGAATGATATGCTATGGAAAGACAGTCTGGGTGGAACCAATGACAAGCAGAAAAGTAAGACAACTATCCAGTTTCCAGTAGCACTTCACATTAACTAAATCTAGATGTTTCCGCACAACTTCTACGGCAGAATTAAACATCTTGGCAGGAGTCTTTTCATTACCTTTAATGGTTCAACAAGAAGCTGCTAAATTGAACATTCTCCGACATCAAGAAAAAGACACTTTCCTGGATTTAATTTCTAACACAGACGACTTTGAAATTCCCTTCAAAACATTATTTCACCCAGCAACACAGATGGAACGGATAACGGCTCACGCTTCGAATCCTACACAGTGCCAATGCATTCACCAACACTTTTTAACCGATGGCTCAAAAAGAGACGACCAAGGAGGAGCAGCTTTATGCATTTTCAAAAATGTACACGAGAGTGGTTATTAGTAAGGACAACTAGGAGAAGCTAAAAGTAATTTCCAAGCAGAATTGGTTGCGATTCATAAAGCGTTAAAATATATAGCCTCTAATAATAATTTATACAAGGCAGTGATTTGGTCAGACAGCCAATCAGCTTTTTTTGGAATATATAAGCCATATCACAGAAGCCCACTGATTCAAAACATTCAAATGAAACTAAGAACATTTAGCATTCGATGTAAAATTTGTCTTCATTGAATCAAGGGTCATGCCAGACATACTGGTAATGAAGGAGCTGATACACTGCCAAAGCATGCTCAAATACGCAAGAAATTGTATTAAAATGGCCCAAATCATACTTGATATCTAAATTACTCTACCATTTATTAATGGCCAGGCAACAAGAAAAAGAATGAGTCAGAACAAGTTAGATGGACAAACAGCCTTACACCCTCTGTCTCCCTTGATTTCCTAGTCAAGGACGAAGATGAAGCTCAGTTTCTTTCTTGACATACTCCAACACCTGAGTATCTGAAAAATACGGAAATGGCTCCAACCAGTGCTTGTTCATGTGGTCAGGTTGGGACCATTGTTCACAGCGAATTGGATTTCGCAAAACAATGGCACCTAAAAGCACCAAAAAACTCGGAACTTACTCCATTTCTCTGCTATGCTAGCAAAACTGCTTCTCTTTTGCAGAAGATAAAGAATATAAACACCTTTATATATGAAAAAGTTTCCGGATTTCGTAAGGATATTGCCATAAGTGAGCCGTGGACTTACTCATAACAATTTTTGTAAAGAGTAAAAATATTTGTAAGTTTATTCTCCACTTTTTGTTATAAAATATTAGGTACTGTATTTGTATAGCAATCTTTTTTTATAATTTTGATAAAGATTATTACTATTAAAGTGCTGAAAAAATATTGATTAACTCAACACAACGCAATGTGCAATGTTAGATGTGCTAGCATAGTTTATCAATTAGTAATTTCAATGTCCAATTTTGCATTCTAATTTCCTAATTATTGTAAGCTATTAAAAACTGAACAGACAATGCACGATTTTTATTTGATAAAATAGTGCATTGTAATATAGCACAATTAGTAGACGTTTAATTATGTATATATTATCAATGTTTTGTATATATTTGCTCTTTTTCTAATACAATCTTCATATGGTACGTCATGTCATATAACACTTCCCTCTACCTAACCATTATAGATAAAACTGGGTGTTTCTATTCAAGTTTGCTATGAGTCTTCAGAAATATCTTATTTAGCAATTTTAGTGCAATATATTTTCATTACTATTTCTAGTAATACAAGAGTGAAGTATTTTGCTATATATTTTATTTACTTTTGGAAGCAGTTTTACTATTTATTGTTTTGTATTTATATTTTTCTTCAATAATTTTCTCAATCGTGGTAACTACAGTGCACAAACTGACAAATTTAAACTGAATCAGCAGATTGCATTTTAAATATTATATTGTTTATCACCTACAGCAAATGTTAAATGTTCAATAGGATACCATTCATGCCAAGCTCAACTATCTGCGTGTAGGTAATGCAATCCTTTGGTATTGCGAAAATGCAATGTTACATTAAAGGACACGGTTAAAGCATGAGGGAGTTGCTAGTAATCTCTGAAAATCTGTAAAAGTTGTTTGCTCTTTTTTATACTCTTTTACTTAAACTCAATTATATTGCTTGCATATTTTTGTTATAAACTACGTACATCGTCTGCCAAGGTCATCGTCAAGATAATTAATTTCTATTTTCTACCTAGATTACATGGATTGTTAGGATAAACTTTTTTCACATCTTTATTCCCATATTTACCTCATGTTCTCTCCAATAGTGAAAATTTGGTAAATGTTTTCTTGTTGATGTCATATTTCTGTCAAATTTTTAATTTCAAATATTAAAGACCAATTGAAATTCAATTTTATTTTCAAATTCCGTAAACATTCTATCACCCCATAGATTTACGTGATGCAGCTATACCTGATAATATAAACTATAGACCAGCAGTTCCATTGCGTGTGTCTGTCTATAATGATTCAATTTTGAAACGCCACTTTTATGACCATATCATGTATAAAATAATTCACAAACATTAAATAAATTCAAAACATTCAGATGAGGGTTACTGTTTTTTGACAAAGTAAAATATTGATAACAAATATTAAAAAAATTAAACAATAAGGTATTAAAATAAATCAAAATAAAAATTTAAAAACAAAGTATTAATAATTTACATAGCGAAACTTCGTCGTGACAGGTTTTGAATCGATTTTAAATTTTTATTTGAATATAAGAATTACTTTAACAGTCTTTTTGACTGGTTGTACAATGAAATGCCCCAACTTACCCAAGAGTATCATATAGTAGGCTTGCAAAGATATGCTGGTTATGGTTTGTGCCCAGACCACGCCCAAAAAAGCAGTTCTAAGATTAGCAAAGGGAGATATGAGCATCCACTTTAATAATTGAAACACTATAATTGCAATTTCTAGGAAATTAAATTTGAAGAGGTTACTGCATGGTTAAGTTTTTTAATAAGTTTATTATTTATAACGATCAATACAGAACTTCTGCCCCCCCACCCAATTTTTGGAGAAATACAAAGCGCTTAAAGAAACTCAATCCTTTTCCCAAAGCTTATGATATAGGTTTGTTTTCTTTCGAATTGGGATCCCTGATGCCTTTCCCTTACCTTCAAATGGACCCTTCTCGAATTCATTTTCATTCAGAGCTTTTGACTAAAATGAGTAAAAGTTCTAGTATTCCAGATTTTATACTGCAGATGGCTCTTGAGGCATTTAATAACATCCCTCATTCAAGTATAACAATTTTTACTGATATCAGCAAGGGTGACGGTGGTATATCTAGGAGCGGTGTGTATACTGACGATACAGTAGACACAAGAATTAAAATTGCTAACAACAATTCAGTTTTTAGATCGGAACTATCTATGAGGGATTGAATTATATAGACACGACCTCTGAAATTGCTTTCAGAGACATTTGGATACTAACGCAGATTTGTGCCTCTATACAGCACCTGTCTCATTGGATGACCATTTGGGTTAAAACAAGTTTGAATATTTTAGACATAACAACATAACTTTCTACTGTCACTGCTGACGCCTTACAGGGCAACGCTATTCTAACATTTTCTCCGAATTCCCCACTATTAAAAAGATGGAATTTTAAAAGCAATTTCGAAATTTACAAAACTCCAGGCTTTCTTTAATTTTCTATCTGATTTGCCATATATTTTGATTATTAGAATTTGTATGTTTTTGCCTTAATAAAACTAAAGAATGCAATTGAAATCTACCTTTAAGTCTCAAATACAAAAAAATAATTTTTTTCTTCAGTAGTTTTCGTCTGCAGATAATTATATCTTCATGTTTAAAAACAAAAAAATGCAAAAAGTTATTCTTACACTTACAAACTTACTGACAAAAATTAATATTCTGTTCTTAGAAATAATTTCATCATGTTTCTTCCTTATTCAATAAAAATGATAATTTCGATAATCCTGAGAAATAAATTTAGAAAACATTTTTAGATATTTTCCTGGTTTTCATAATGTCTTATTAAAAATTTATTAATTTTTTAAGAATAAAAATTAAATTATAAGGCAATAATTTATAAGCAAAGCTATTAACTAATGATGCAGTTTAAGAAAGAAACGAAAAATTCTATTGCTAATAAATATTTTTAATTTATATACATTGAATTTGTTCAGTTTCGTTGATACATATGTTTAAAATTTTTAAATATGTTTACCCGGGAAAGATAGTTGAAGGTAGTATATAGAAAACCAATATCTAAATGATTTGATTATTTGCATATAAAAATTTTTAGTCTTACCCAGCGTCTGCCAAACAAACAAGAAACGCACGCCTAGATTATTTTAAATATTATTGATTGTACAAGATATTTTGTATGTGTTCCATTAAATATACAATAAATAATCTGTATCAAATTGTTAAAGAAAAGAAAAAAATTGATGTTAAATACCTCTAATTACTTTGCACTTATGTCATATTTTTGTTTCATCAGCTAAAACATTAGAATTCTCGTAAGGCAATTTTTATCGTTTTTCTCGAAATGAACTATGAAACAGAAATTTCTATTCAAAATTTAAAGTTAATTACGGCTCTTACAATGAAGATAAGCCTAAAATATATTGAGTGTTGAAGTCTTTTTTTATATGATGGCACAAATGTAAACATTTACTCATATGTATATTTTTGACTGTGTGTTTACCTTTGTGCAATGTGTTTTGCTAATCATGAAGGTATATACGATCGTAATCAAATCTGATTGTGGTAGTTTTCTTCGAATTTAAAGTTACTTGTCTAAAGCTTCCATTTGGTAATGATACATTTATGACTATAGTACCTACAAGTTGATCCACTGACATTACACAAATTCAAATCATTATCAATATTTTAAAAAATGTTTTTAAAAAATCCATAAATTTGTGGATCTTAATTATTTCTAGTATATGCCAGGTTAGAATGATTTGTATAAGTTTGAATTCAATCGAAGGGATATTTAAATTTTGTTTACCTTTTTATTGGAAGTTGAAATGGAAACTTGCTTCACGTTAGGCATATGACATCTGAGTATTCTAGCATATTTTTAAATTTAAGATTTCTTGTCCTTTCTGAACAAACTACATTTTCTCAGATCAGGATGTTTTGACAAAGTAAAAGGATTGATAACAAACATTTAAAAAATTAAGGAAAAGCATTTCTTTCCTTAATCTTGGCATATATGAAATTTTGTATTCTATAAATAAAATGTTAATAATTCACATAAACCGAATTTTTCGTTACTCGTTTTATAAATATTTAAAATTTTTAGGCGAGTATAAAAATTACTATACCTTTTTTGTGACTGGATATGCACTGAAATGACACAACATATCAATCTCCAATGTATAACAGGTGTCTACAATTATGCTGGTCATCCATGCTATGGGTTCTGCTGATACAGCGACAGAAAAAGCCGTTCTATGTTCTAAAAGACGACATGTAAGACCATCTAGTTGGACAAATGAGTGTGTTAGGAGTTTTTAGAAAATTTTCAATTAATTGACAAAAAAATTAAAAGGATGATTTGGATTAAAAAGCCAATTAAAATTTTTCGATTTCATCATAAATGTACAAAATTATAAATCCATACCTTTTATATCTCTTTTTCGCTCACTATTATACAATGAAGTCGAGAGCTAGAGCCATATAATCATAAGAGAAAAGAATGGTATGGTTTTCGTAAATGAGAACCCAGAACATTTTTCGGTGCTGTGTTTGAAATTAAAAGGTTGTGCACTCCTTACGATTTCTTGATTAGAAAGGCAATAACCAGCCACATATTGCTCATTTTAATATAGCTAATCTCATTAAATGGCTAGATTAATAACAAAGATGTTAAAATCGGATGAAACCAAAAGACATTTTTAGAACAAGATATAAATCGATTCCTAGCAAACTCATGAGGGGTTAGAACAACATCATAAAAGACTTCCGAAAGATTGAATTTAAAGGTAGGGAATTCATTTACTGGACAAAATGGCAAAAAACTTTTGTCAAACCTACTTGCCCTGTGTTAAGGCACCGAATATTTGCTTCCATATATAGAAGATATACATTAAATATTTTCGTAAAGTAATCATTCAAGGGAACTAGTTTGTTGATGAACTCTGCTGGGGAGTTCTGAAATTAAATTTTAAATCATGCAATTTAAGTCAAAAATGCTCTATTTGCCGTATGTTGAATGCAAAAGAGTACTAAATATTGCGGAGTACTTGAAATGGCTTATTACTCAACAAGCTGTTTATTTATAAGTAAGTATAAATGCTCGTTTCGTAATTTCTACTTATAATCTTAGCTTATTTGCAAAGCTTTTAGGTGTACTTTTATTTGCAATCTGCTTTGCAGATGATTTTTAAATTTTATATAAACTGTGTTTTTGTCTTAATAAAACTTAAGTATGCAATAAAAATTTACCGTTCAGTCTCAAATATAAAAAAAAAATGTCTTTAGTAGTTTGCTGTGGAAACAATTATCTGGAGGTTTAAAACAAAATAAAAATGCATAAAATTATTCTTTAATAGTTACCAAATTGCTGACGTAAATTAATATTTGATTTCTAGAAATAATTTCGCACATCATGTTTTTCCCTTATACAATATAAATCAAAATCCTTCAAATCCCTATAACGAGCACTTCTGTAATTAAAGAGAAAGTGCTTCACCCACTGTATCAATAGAGACAAATTTGATATTGTTTGGTAAACGAGAAAACTCAAATATGTTTAATGCTGGGTACGAAATTAGAAGATTTTGCGTATTGATAATTACATGAATACAATAAATTCTTCGCAACGTATGTAGTAAAATAATTCGTAGTTGTATCTTTAATTATAGAGATGAAATAAAATGTTGCTCTCACCCAAATAAATTTTTAAAAGAATGTTACGTAGAGGAGAATTGTGGTAAATAAGTCTTGATTGTATGAGTTGCATACAAAAAGAAATGTTTTTATAGAAAGTAATAAAATATATGCCAAATCAATTCATCCTGAGAAATAAATTTAGAAAATATTTTTACATATTTTTCTGGTCTTTATAAAGTTTATCCATAATTTTTAAGAGGGAATATTAAATTATAAAGCAATAATTTATAAAAAGAACTTTTCTACTGATGCAATTTAAGGAAGCAGCGGAAAATACTATTCCTAACAAGTGTTAAAAATCTAATTATATCAAATTTGTTCAGTTTCGCTTATGCATATATTTAAATTTCTAACTATGTATGACTCGGAAAAATAATCACAGGTAGTAATTATAGTACCAGCATCTAAAAAATATTTGACTATTGCGTATTAAAATTTTTAGTCTTCAACCAATGTCTGCAAAACATGCAGGAAATGCACGTTTAGATTATTTTAGATACTATCACTAATCAATCGAGCAAAATATTTTGTGCTTGCTATATGATTTCGTAGATATTAAAATAAAATGAAGAAATTTGCTTTTTTTTATCCTAATAAAATTGATGGGTAAAATTTAAATTTCAGCCTCATATTTAAAAAATAATTTTTTTAGTAATTTAATTGTTGAGATAGTTATTTAAAGTTCACAACGCTAAATTAATCTATAATAATAATCTTAGGAGTTAACGTATTTCAAACTTGAAGGAAAATTCGATTTCAAAAATTAATGTTTTTCCCTTGTACAAAATAGAGTAGAGGTTTGTAGCAATACCGATTTATTAAATAACTGCGTTTTTTTTTTTATTTTAAATATTGAACATTTTAATACCTACTCTTAGGGAGTAACTACAGTAATTAATTGTCAGCACTATAATTAAAAATAATATCTTATTAATATAGATACATAACAGTTGCCGACAAGAGCCCGTTATACATCTCTTTCTTCAAGTGGTAAAAGGAGAAATCTTTTGTTACAGGTGGTCCCTTAGGTACAAATACATTCATAATATTCTTTATATCACCATATATGAAAACTATAATTATAGTTTTAAAGTTAAATAATGTCTTCACACACATATGACTTGCAGTATTTTTTGTATTTTCTGTTATCAGTATTAGAATAGAACAGATTTTCTTGAAAACTATTAATTTAATAAAAGGGATTTATCAATTATTAATTTAATAAAAGGGATGGAAAACCGTTAATTTTTCCAGTTGCTGCGAAATTGCAGATATTCTGAAGTGCCCTCGCACCATAATGATTTACCAAAAAGATATTTTACATTATTTAAATAAGGTTTGAATTTAATTAAATAATCTGGGAATTTTGGAAAAAATTAGTTTATAAATTAAACCATACTTTATCAAATGTTTTCACGATATCTAATAGTACGGTTCCTGTATTTTCTTTACGTTTGAATCCCTGGTGTATATTTTCAGTTATTAATGTACTTTTGACAGCTTGGATTAAAACCTGAATTACTCTCGTATAAGAATTTCATTTAAGTTACAAGTTTTTCTCATTCTATCTAGTTTTACATCCTCTGTAATTTTTGTTAGTGAAAATAACAAACTTATTTGTGTCTATAACAATCAACTCTAAGTTTTATCCTAATTTTTCTAGTAGTATTACCTCTGTTAATTTCCAATTCATTTGGAAGTAATTTCAATGTAACATTGCATCTATAATGAATATTAATTAGACAATAAATTTTAAAGATAGATTTTTAACCATATTATTTATGCAATATTTTCTTGGCGCATTTTTAGTTTTAATTTTTTTGAGTTATTTGATCCAGAAACACAGTTTCTGTATTTTCTTTATTATTTAAACAAAAATTTCTATTACTTCAGCAACTACCTTGTTGATTAATTCTTTTTCTTCTATGTTATTTTTTTATTGTTTTTTAAGCTATTAGCTATTACTTCAACTTTATCCTTTTCTGAATAGTAGTTTTGTTAATTATACTATAGTCACTTATACTTATGGACGGAATATAAACTGGTTTTCTTTTAAATTTATGAGCAACTTACCAAACCTCTTGGGAGTCTAAATTTTCAAAGTATTTATTCCATTTATTTTGATTAAATTCATGCAATTGTTTTCTAATTTTACTATTAATTATATTAAATGCATCTTTATCTTGAATGTATTTCGTTTCCTGCCAAGATTTTCATGCCCTATTTCCTTCTTCAATAAGTAGTTTTATATTATTAGGTATTACATTAAAATTTTTAATTACAGTCGATGCCTCAATATGCGTTTTTTCAATTTTCTCTGTTGATTTCTCAACTGTATTATCTAATTTTGCAATATTTTTATAATTGGTGAAAAGTTTAGGACTTCATTTAAATTTTCTTGGTGCATTACTTGATTTATATTTAAATTACTTTTAAATCTTCTGAATTCGCAAATTCATATCAAAACAAACCATTACAGGTTTATGGTCAGACGAGAGATCGTTAACAGGAGCTGTTGTGAAATTAAAGTTTAAATCTCTGGTTATTGCAAAATGAATTACATTGGAAGAACTATTAGAACATCTATTTGGATTATCAAGTTCATTTAAATTTTATAGTTAGCTTTTTCAATAAAGTTAAAAAGATGGTTACCGTTTCTATTTGCTTTACGACAATCCTAATTCCTATGTTTACAATTGTAATCTTTGGTTAATATTTTGTTATTTAAACTCTTAACAGGTTTTTTATATCTATAAAAATATTGGATCTGCACTGGGTTTGTCATAAATAGAACTTGCTACAATATTTAAATCTGATTTCATTGAGATTTCAATTAAGGTAACATCTATTTGCTTAACGGTTAGTTCGAGATTTTTTATTGTATTTTTTTATTTTTTTATTATTATTATTATTTATGAGGTATGCTTCTTACAACAGATTGCTGAACCTCCGAATACAGATTCTGTTCTGATGTATGATATAAATAATAATTTGAAATTTTAAAGTTTTCGCCTGTACTTAATTTCTTGAAGAATTACATCTGGTTTTTATCATTTATGAAAATACTTAATTCTGAAATTTCATTTTTTAAATCGTTGCAATTCCAGTGACAAATTAAGAATTCATTTCATTTATTAGTTATTATTAGTATTAATATATTTTTCTGCATAAAGTTAACTAAGGTGAAAAGTTTGTATGCCTGATTACTTATACTTTCAAGATTGTTATTCATTTCTTTTAAGTTATATCCGATCATATTATAATTATATTACAGAATCTTATTACTCCTGTGAAACTATCAAAGGTAATTTCATTATTATTATTGAATTCGTATTACCAAGGCATAGCGAGCTTGGCTTGTCTAAGTGTCTCTCATTAGTAGGAACAACAACATATTACTTTGTTGGTTTTGATTAGGGACATTTAATTCAGTTTTTAAATACACATATATATATATATATAAAATACATATATATATACATATAAATATATATATATATATATATATATATATATATATATATATATATATAATATATATATATATATATATATATATATATATATATATATATTATATATATATATATTATATATATATTATTTAAAATTATTATTGTTATTTGTTTAAAATTCATAAATTTAGAAAGAAACAGGCTTTCATAAAAATAAAAAAAAACTGGCCAAAAAGTTCTTTAACAAGTATAAATCTTCAGGTTCCTCGAAGCTGCATAGATTCTAAGATATCCCCTCATCAGGATGATTTATAAATGTGTTTAAAGCAAGTAATTAAATATTTATTGGTAATTACATGAATACAAGAAATTTTTAGTTAGATGAGCGGTAAACTATTATTCACATTTACATAAAGAGATAAAATAAATGTTGCTCACACACAAATAGATTTTATACAAAAGTGATATGTAGAGGAAAATTATAAGAGAATAAGAGTTATAGTGATGTACAAGAAAAGGTACTGTTGTAAAAATTAACTAAAAAAATATATTAGAAATCAAACCAATTGACAGTAATTAATACTGTTTTCATTTTAATGTTATTAATTTAAATGTAAATTTTTTTACATATTCTCTCATTGTCTTTATTAAGTTATATTCATAATATTTTAAATTTTTAATAGTAAAACACAGAAATTAGAAATGCTGCAAATGTTATAAAAAAAAATCTATCAACTAATAATGTAATTTAAGGAAATAAAGAAAATAACAATACACCTTATAACTTTTTTTAATAATTTATTTATAGCGAAGTAGTTGAGTTGCGTTTTTCCATATTTAATTTCTTATAATTTAAAAGAATAACTTGCACATAAATGTAAGATATATTTAGAATTTCTTCTAAAAATGTATTACCTGGGAAAAATAAAAAAGATGCGCATTGATTATATTAGCAATGCCTACAACATTCGATTTGTTGTATTTTAGAATATTTTGCCTACAACCAACGGCTGCAACCTATGCATGAATTTTAAGATTAAATTATTTTTGATAATATTATATTTCAATCGTACAAAAGATTTTGTATGTTTGCATTCAATTTCAGTATAAATAATTTAAAGCTTGTCACTATGCAGGAAATAGAATAAAATAAAAACATTTAATATCTCAAGTTATTCCACGCATGTTATTTAACGACATAACTTTTCCAAAATTCTTTATATTTTGATCAAAAATTATTTGTAATTTTTTTATATTTACTATTATTTTTATTTACTTTACAAATTATGTTGATACATTGAAGAAGCTGGATTTGGCTGAAAATATAGAAGTATAAATGAAGTAATAAGTACACTTATTAGAGAAACTAGAGTATTTGATGGCATTGTTTGGAAAGATTGATTTAGTTATGACGTAGAATTTATATTACGACCAAAAGTTTGAAACATTAAAGTTCATCATCTAAACAAAAATAACCAAAATGAAATGCTGGAAATTATAGGTAGTATTATAAAAAAAAAAATTTCTTTGTAAAGTCAATTATTTTTCTATAATTTTAGTTTGTACTCCCCTGATTTTACAAAATTGAAGAGATGAGTGTGATTATACATTTTGTCTTCTGCATAAATGGAATGGAAGAAATTCAGGAATATTTTTTAGGCTTTATTAAAGATGTAGAGTTTCTGTGAGATATTGGGGGATATTCCTCTTGACGGTTGTGTACTTAGGGATATGACAACGACACAAATATGAAAGGGAAGAAAATAATCTGTAATCTTAAAAGCAAATATAATTTTGTGTTTAACGTTCTTTATGACATTCATATACTAAATTTAATGATTAAGGACGCAGCAAATGTGAATGCTAGTATACAGTTAATTTTTTTTTTTACCCTTCAATTAATTTTCTTCGCCTAAGCGACGGTAATTCATTTGAGAAGTATTTTACATTTAACATAAAATCCCTCTCAAACATTTGATGGAAAAGTAATTATGAAGCTATTAGATCTTTTAGATGTCAACTAAAAGACTTTTATGCCATTTTGTTTTTAAATATTTGAAGGTGGATGCTTTCGAAAAGAGATGCTACATAAAAAACAAAGTCCGAGCCAAAATTAAGGATTTTAAATTTGTTTTTTGAATTTTTTTACATGATTTTCTTAAGAGGGTTATACCTGTTTGCAGTCAAGAAAGACCTTAAGTATTACACTATCCTGAAAGACAATAAGTAATTTGAAAACAAGCATTGTGAATAATATAGAAGTGATATCAATTAGAAAATTTATTGTTGAGAAAGTCAATGAACTTAAGGAAGTGGTCTTGGGAAGTAGTTTAAAACTGTTGAAGAAATCCCATGAATAAGAAAAGAAATGTCGCTTTGAATACAAACATGTGAGCTCTGTCATTTCTCTTGAAAAAGGTAGGTCATGTGCATCTTTTTCAGAATTTTGAGAATTGTTTGTGCATTTTTTTTAGAATTTCTTGTACATCATTAAATGAAAGATTTGGTGCAATAAAAAAACAGTGACATATGGACTTAGAACAAATAGAGTGATTATATTCTATGAACTATGCTTACATATTTCTTCAGAATAGGCTTAATCCAAACCTTTGTTGAATGAATAGGAGCTGAATATTGCGTTTTTGCCTTCTGTCTCCATATATATCGTGATTTTTCAGAGTCTTAATTATTTTATTGATTCCGATACGTGAATAGAGTCCACTATGAAGGAAAAGTACTTTCTCCCGAAGTTATGTAGTATTAAAATTCTCAATAATGAACTTCAGCCTTCCGGCTAACAGATTCGTATTATCAAAACCTGAGAACATACTCTACCAAATATCATGATAATGAAAAATATTTGAAATAATAATGAAAAGAATGTTTCCTTGTGTAAGATGCCAATTATATATTGATTGCTGAGTTAAGAATGTCTCTCAAGAACATTTCAGAATAAAAATTTCACCCATAAAGAATGTTTTATGGTTGTTTAATTTAATTTCTATTTTAACAGATCACCGAATTTATCTCGTTTAATTTGTTAACATTCGAGACGTAGTAAGATGGAGCAAATTAAAACCTTAATCTGATATTTAACAACGTAATTCATTGTGTATTTTCAAAGTTTCTACCTCATGTATTTTCTTATTCTCTTGAATAAGCTATTTGTTTTAGTTTCAGAAAGTAATTGTTAGTAACTGTTAATTATTTTAGTGAAATATGTTCCATTAACTGTATCGGTAAAACATACAAATTGTGTAATTTAAAATACATTATCATTAATTTATTCATAATTATATTTCTTTCAGGTCCATAATTGTATCTCTGTGTTTTGTTCATAGTTTTATCCTTTCCTCAATACGCCAACCAATAAATTATATACATTTTTGTTATTTTTATAATGATTGTTATGAAAAGATATTTATACTATTTTACTGACTTTGCAGATTTAAGAAATTTAAAATTTAAGTAAACTATTGATAATAAGCCTATTTGTATTATTTATTTCTATAATATTAAATATTCAAATACGTTTAAATAATTTACAATCAGAGTGGCCACACCCAAGTTACTAATTAACTAATTTTAAGAGTACACAAAAAATAACAATTTTAAACAACTAACAAAACACAAAATAACTAATTATAAGAGTTAAGAATTACATTTAGAATTTTCTAATGCATTTATTGCTTAGAATACAGAAAAATTATTTTTATATATGAAACTTATGGAGCCCAAGTTTATTTGTAATATATAAATTTTCCAAATTGTTGAGACGATATGCAACATTAGTTTCAATGAAATAAATTTTTTCTTATTTATAACAAAACTCTTGATCTCCTCTTTGATCATACTTTTATCACATATAACAATATCTTTATTCTTACATTTACATAACCATATTTTTTTCTGAATTATATTTGACGTGTGGCTTAAAAATGTAAAGATACATATTCATTCGCAGTTTCCTTTATCTTCTGCTTTTGAAAAAATTAGCATAATTTACCTCTTTATTTTTATGGAATAAACAATTTATTAGAATTTTTATACAAAAATAACTATTACCACTGTCAAGAGACTATATGATGATCGCTACTTTCCTTAAAATGCTTTCTTTTATATTTAATGATTAACATGCTGAAGCAAGAAAAACCTGTTATTTTTTATCATTGGCGAAATTCATAGAGGAGTATTATCGTATTTTTCTACCTGTGATAATTTTATTCTAACATAGCAATTTAAAGATAAATATGTTGCTTTATTTCCATAATGTTGAAGAATAATGTTTTATTCATTTTAAATATAATTTTTTTTACATCACTAAAAAATGAATAACAAAAAGATAAAATGTAACATAAACTCTAATTCTACATTAAAACTGAATACTTTTAAAAGTCTATTTTTATACTGCAATTTATTACAAAATACAGAGTAAACATAGTATTGGTAGTTATAATTTTTTAGAAAAAAAATAGGCAGTTATTATCAATTTCAAAATTTTGTTGAATTTATGGACTCTGCATATATTTTTGCATTTGTAGCTATATTTGTATGCTTATTAAAATAAGGAAAAAATAATTTTAATACCAAAAACAGCTTATTTATCTTAGATTACAAAACAATAAATAAATATGAGTATGAAATGCGGAAATTTTCTATATGACTTATAATGTTTATGTTTTTTACTCTTTCATAGTTAAATAATTATACTTTTTTTTAAAAACAAACATATTTTCATATATGGGATGCTATTAAATTCAAGAAAAATTTTAAGCATTATTCATTTAAAATAATGAGAAAAAAAATGTTGTTTTTCATAAGGATAATACGACTGAAATCTATTGTTTGATGCATAAGAAACCAAATTTTATGTTGCAAAAGTTGTTAATGGCACAGTTAGGTGTTTGATAATGATTAATTTTTGACTAAACTCCTGATAATCGAGAAACGATTATGTAAAATGAGTAAGTACTTCTGTTTCTGATGGTTGAAATTTACTTTACTGAAAGTAGGAGAGAAAAACCTCATGGAACAAAAGATTATGTTTCTGGATTTTTGGATCAGGTAAAAGGAAGGAGTGAGATTGATTAGTGAAGCCACAAACCTGTTGTTTCTTCGTTTGGGAACAGTTCAGTTTGCTTTAAGCAAAATGTTAAAAATGATTTTAAATAATTATATTTGTATCATATGGTTTTCAGAAAATAAAATTAATCCAAAATTTATAACGTTAATTAGAGGTAAAACTAATCAGAATAATATTATTCCTAATTAATTTCACTATTAAATTCGTGTAAAGAAAAAAAATTGCAAGATTTTTTTTTATCTTCTTGTAATTGATTATAAAAGATGAAATATTTCTTTTTGGATAAAAAGTTTATTTCGTAATTTACATTTTAATGGAAAAGAATACTTATTGCAAAACTATATATTTCAAATAATTTCCTCTTTTTTAAATAATTAATATTTTCAGTCTTTCTTATATAAAAAAATTTATAACTTTCATAATAAATAAAAATATTATTTTACTTCTAGAATTCATATATATCCAAAATGGTCTAATTTTGTGTTGATATTTAGCATTGGTTATAAGCGAAATATTTACTTGAAAAATAACATTTTTACTTATAAATAAATGTTTACAATATTTGCAGAATGATTATTGTGTATTATAATATTCTTATGAATTTGTAACAATTATATTTATAAAAATAACATTTGTACTTTTACTATAAAATAACGATACTCAATATTTTCGAGATGATCATCGTATGTATAATTATAAATTCTAAGTAATTAGTCTTAATTTTAAAAGATTTCATTATTATCCAATGATGAACTTATTTAGCAAAGTGCTATCAAAGACAATAATAAGAACAATATTTTTAAAATGAGAAAATTTTGAATAATATGGGATATTTACCTATAAATTCTGTAAAATCTTAACACATTTTATTTATTTTTTTTCCTTAGAAATTTTTATTTACAATGCAAAACTTGATAAGTACAAAAATCTGTATTTTCAGAATAAGAAAGAAATGTTATTTAATAATTGATTATATAGCAGAAATTGTTAAAACATCAAAAATAAATAAACATTTTAATGGTGAGTGAATAATATAAAAATTTCCTTTAGAAAGTTTGGCAGTTTTTTTATGTTCTTATTCTTTTCATAACAACCACAAGCACAGTCAATGCAGTAGGAGAAATAAATGTAATAGCAAGAAAAAACTTTTAAAATTTGTTTTATATAGTTTAAATTAATATATTTTTGAAGATATTTTTGAAATATTTCATTGCTTAAATAATGGGTTCTGATAGAAAATGAAGAGAGTTTGCTCCTTACTATAGTTTACATTTTTATTAAATAAAGTTCACATATTTGATTAAAATGTTTAGATATTTAGTACCGTATTTTTTCAAGTACTATTCATTCTTGAGTTATAGTAAAAGATAAATTATATAGTAATTAGATTATGTGAAGCAATTTTCTTGAACGCTGGACAGGTCTCGGATACCATTGGTTTTTTATGAAGAATTTGCAAAAACACCAAGACACCCTGGATATTTTTTGAATAAATAGAAAACTTGAATGAGTTGTTTCACCAATCAACATTTCGATCTCAAAGTTAAAAGTTAGAAAAAAAGGAACAATGTCCTTGTTCCATATAAAACGTCTATCATCTGAATACTATCACCAAAGAGTGAGTAAAAATATAGCTGTCTTCGATAGTCGTAGCTCTATATGCCAAAAAATAATGCCTAATTACACCACAAAATACTTCATTGCAAATTAACATGAACACAAACCTGCGCAAAATATTAAATCAAAATTCTCTTGTGCCATTTATTCAAATCTTCGTTACAATTTGTAAGATTAATTTTCTTACAGTCATTTTTCTACTAATTAGATATATTTGCTGATACATCGCACCTTAAATATTCGTAAATTTGATGTTCATTTATTAAGAAGTTTGTGGATCGTGGCATTGAGAAAAACCTAAATCTCATGTTGACCTCGTCATTTTATCTTGATTCAAAGCTCAAGGTGTCTGATGTTGCTGAGACATGAGCAGCTGTCAAACAGGTATGTTCTATTGTTGTTCTTTTGATATGTAAATATGTGCAACTTGCGATAAGTTAACTAACATGCAATATTGTCCTCTCTTTTGTGACCAGATCATACAAAATTTTTGGCCTCATTTAATTGATTACAGAGATGTTTCCAATATGATTGAGGTATTAAGCCAGCTTCTACTCATCACATGCTGAGAATAAGTTAAATGTAACACTTTGAAACATCTGTAACGGCTGAGAAAATTATTAACATTTAAAGATACTTTTAAAATTGATACAAGGTTAAATGATTAGTTATTTGTATTTTCTAAAACGAATTCAGAAATTTTTGAAAGAGATTTTTCTTATAGAAAATAATATTTAAGTAGCATTCATAAACAGCGCTTTCATTTATTACGAATATTAATAATAATATTAATTTTTTCCAGAACATATGCAAAATACTTATCTTTATTTTACTTTCTATGTTTATGAAAGTTGATGGCTGTCTATACTTAGATTTGTATTGTAGTTGTTATACAATAATAATCCTTTTATTGGTGTCAAATGGTAATAATATGATGACACCAGAAGTTATAATTGTAACCGTGTCTCTTTCTACTTCTTATTTATGTAAATTAATTTTTTCTTTAAATTAATTTTAAGAAACTCTAATTTAACATATAAATAGAAATGGAACAAAAATGTGGAGTTCAAAAGAAGATTGGAATTAGTTTCAAAAGAAAGGATATCATGAATATGTAAAACAAGATAAAACATGTTTTTAATTATAACCCCATGAAGACTTCTCATAAGTCATCAGTAAGTAAACAACATAATTTTTTAAAAGTACAATATCATCACGTGAACTAATATAAAAAATCATTCTTTACTACATTAAATTACATTTTACTTCCGAAAGCATCGTTGATAAGTTTTTTAATGTTATTTGTCCCATATTTGTGTTCATCTTATACATTTTAATCACATAACTAGTAACAAGTAATCCATATTTATATTCCATAAATTAACTTATCAACTTCTCTCCTCACTATCAGGATTTACTTAAAAACAATGCAGATATGTATTCCATTTTACTTCCGTTTACTAACATTTTACTTCCGAAAGCATCGTTGATAAGTTTTTTAATGTTATTTGTCCCATATTTGTGTTCATCTTATACATTTTAATCACATAACTAGTAACAAGTAATCCATATTTATATTCCATAAATTAACTTATCAACTTCTCTCCTCACTATCAGGATTTACTTAAAAACAATGCAGATATGTATTCCATTTTACTTCCGTTTACAACATTTTACTTCCGAAAGCAACAATGCAGATATGTATTCCATTTTACTTCCGTTTACTAACATTTTACTTCCGAAAGCATCGTTGATAAGTTTTTTAATGTTATTTGTCCCATATTTGTGTTCATCTTATACATTTTAATCACATAACTAGTAACAAGTAATCCATATTTATATTCCATAAATTAACTTATCAACTTCTCTCCTCACTATCAGGATTTACTTAAAAACAATGCAGATATGTATTCCATTTTACTTCCGTTTACAACATTTTACTTCCGAAAGCAACAATGCAGATATGTATTCCATTTTACTTCCGTTTACTAACATTTTACTTCCGAAAGCATCGTTGATAAGTTTTTTAATGTTATTTGTCCCATATTTGTGTTCATCTTATACATTTTAATCACATAACTAGTAACAAGTAATCCATATTTATATTCCATAAATTAACTTATCTTCTCTCCTCACTATCAGGATTTACATAAAAACAATGCAGATATGTATTCCATTTTACTTCCGTTTACAACATTTTACTTCCGAAAGCAACAATGCAGATATGTATTCCATTTTACTTCCGAAAGCATCGTTGATAAGTTTTTTAATGTTATTTGTCCCATATTTGTGTTCATCTTATACATTTTAATCACATAACTAGTAACAAGTAATCCATATTTATATTCCATAAATTAACTTATCAACTTCTCTCCTCACTATCAGGATTTACTTAAAAACAATGCAGATATGTATTCCATTTTACTTCCGTTTACAACATTTTACTTCCGAAAGCAACAATGCAGATATGTATTCCATTTTACTTCCGAAAGCATCGTTGATAAGTTTTTTAATGTTATTTGTCCCATATTTGTGTTCATCTTATACATTTTAATCACATAACTAGTAACAAGTAATCCATATTTATATTCCATAAATTAACTTATCAACTTCTCTCCTCACTATCAGGATTTACTTAAAAACAATGCAGATATGTATTCCATTTTACTTCCGTTTACAACATTTTACTTCCGAAAGCAACAATGCAGATATGTATTCCATTTTACTTCCGTTTACTAACATTTTACTTCCGAAAGCATCGTTGATAAGTTTTTAATGTTATTTGTCCCATATTTGTGTTCATCTTATACATTTTAATCACATAACTAGTAACAAGTAATCCATATTTATATTCCATAAATTAACTTATCAACTTCTCTCCTCACTATCAGGATTTACTTAAAAACAATGCAGATATGTATTCCATTTTACTTCCGTTTACAACATTTTACTTCCGAAAGCAACAATGCAGATATGTATTCCATTTTACTTCCGTTTACTAACATTTTACTTCCGAAAGCATCGTTGATAAGTTTTTTAATGTTATTTGTCCCATATTTGTGTTCATCTTATACATTTTAATCACATAACTAGTAACAAGTAATCCATATTTATATTCCATAAATTAACTTATCAACTTCTCTCCTCACTATCAGGATTTACTTAAAAACAATGCAGATATGTATTCCTTCATGATGCTTTGAAGCAATATTGAGCATTCCAAATCATAACAAAACATTATTGATTAACTATCTTGCCTGGTTGAATGAGAATTAATTAAACCAGTCAATCGTTATCCAGTGTAGGAGTGTGGAAGGTCAACAGATAAATAGTTTCGGAATTTCAATAACTATGCGTAGTTAGGTATTATCAATGATGGTTACCACTTTAATATTAAATAAAATAGTTTGAGTTAAATTAGTTTAATTATATTATATTTTCAAAATTTTAATAATAAATCTATCGTAATCTTGGTATAATATACGCATAATAGTTCGTTAATTTATCTAAATGAGTTTTGATAACTAAATGCATTAAAATATTGTAAAAAAACTATAGTAAAATAAATGCTTTTAATACTTTAAGAAATTTATAGTAACATTTAATGCGCATCTACATAAATACTGAGTGAAAGTTTTATTAAATAACAGAAAAAGTACTAAACCTTAAGTTTTTAGTAATTGTATTGTATATTTATCTTTTATATCTTTTGAAAACTTTCTTCGTTAATATATATATTATTAAATTATAACTTGAAAAGCAAAAAATGAATTCTAAAAAGAATAATTTGGAAACACATAAACATTATGTAATAAATTAACTGATTTGTAGAGGGATCAGATTTAAAAGAAAAAAGAGATACGTAAGTTATATTCCTTTTTAAAATTTTCTTTAGTAATTAGAAAAAAATTGAATTTATTTTCACAATCCATCTAAATACTTTTACTGTTTTATCAGTAGATGAAATTAACTATCGGTTTCATCAAATATTTAATAATGAAACCAAGTTACTTTCCAAATCAATATATTTTGTAAATTTTAAGATCAGTTTTTTTGTAGTAATTATTACTAGAGAAATATTAACGCTCTTGAACTTGAAATGGTTAAGAATATATTGTATTTTTGAAACTGTGTTAAAAAGCATAGCACTGATATTTTTGCATTCAGATCAGCTGGGTTATTTTACTGTAGAAAAATAAAAATAATAATTACATTTTTATTTAAATGAATAAATATTAAATTTTATTTAAATAAATAATAATCATTTTTTTAAAAAATTATTGGTTTTATACAAAATTTAATTAGATCATATAAATTGTTGCTATGTTAAATGAAAAAGTTCTGAATTCTTTTAGAATTGAGGTCTAAAAATCTAATGCACATCACAGGTATAAATTTTATTTACAAAACTAGGAAGATATAAAAATAGGAAAAGAAAACAATTATATATTGGAAAACTAAAAATTTGGAAAAAAATATTAAGCATTTCTAATCAAAGAAAACTTCTATATTAGTTTAGAAATATAAAGTACTTGAGAATATAAAGAAATGTTTATTCAACAATATTACACTTAAAATTACAGTTTTAATTACAATAATATATACAATAATTTCGTATTACATTCAATAATACGCCTATTATTAAATATGTAATTTTTAAAAATAAAATCTTGTCGCTCTTTTATTCCATTTATCCTGAATTTATACTTTTTAAAGCCCTACATAAAATAAGGCAATGATTTGGTTTAATTTATAAATAGTTATTACAATTATTTTATACAATGAAAATTCTTCAAATATAAGGAACAATTTTTTCTATATTTCATTAAGTTTTTAATAACAGTCTCTACTCGTTGTGTACATTTTCACTTTTCATCGTTTATACTTAATATTTTCTGCTCATTATCCCATTTCCATTATTAAAATGTCCCACTAATGACAGTTTAATTAAAGCGAAGAGAATAATATTCGCTGACATGTACAACATATGTGACCTTTGCCATACTTTCATCATAAGTAACCAAACTTTCTACGAAACGTGTTTGTTGTAATTATTGTGCTGCCATCTATATTCATGTTACTACTTTTTACTACTTTGGTTGGAATTCATATATTCTTTACAAGAAAAATATACAGCCACAAATTTCTCACATCAAATCTAAATTACTAAATGCTTGCAAAATTATTTTGAGATTTTTTAATATTATTTAAGTCAGAATAGGAATTAATAAAATTTGTACACACATATAAAATGTGTCTTGTTTATGTAAACTATAACAGAATTTATTAACAGTATTTGTTTCAAAACAAACAAAAAACAAGTATTTGGGGAATTTTATATTAATGTACGCATTATAAATTATATACTCAATAGTTAAAAACATGTGTATAATGTAAATCATGAAAGTAGGGAGTAGTTTCGCATTTGGTTAGTATTTGCGGTGTTCATATTCATTTGTTTTGATGAAGAATTATGCTTGTCATTCATTTGTTTTGATACAATTTTCTCTCTCTCTGTATATTATGTTATATATATATATATATATATATATATATATATATATATATATATATATATATATATATATATATATATATATATATATATATATATATATATATATATATATATATATATATATGCAACATACAGGAGCTATGTTTTTTTTTATTGTAGTCATAATATATAACTTAACGTGCGCAACATTTATCAACAACTAAGGCATGATGTATTTTTTTTTCGTTAACCGATTTCCTTTTATCCTCTTTAAGTAACAATTTAAATCATTTTTACCACAAGTCACGTCAGTAAAATATTTAATAAAATAGATTTAAATCACTTTAATGTGAGAGAAATTAGAAGATATTGTTTCCTTAAAACTTGCAATTGTAAGCATATACCCATATCAGTATCTATATTTGACAAGGCGGAAAAATCTAAGAGTTCCGGGATGGTTTCTGGAAGGTTTTATGTTACACTCAGGTCTATAAATTAAGGATAATGCAAGTTCGAGCAAAGAAAGAGACAGAAGTAAAATAAATGTTACTTATTTGAAAAGTCTATTTATTAAACAAAAGGTAAAGAGCAAAAAAGATGATATGTGTTTGTCATCATTAGTAAAAATTGCGATTTTTACTTCCTGGAGCGAATTTCAAAGCAGAACTTATTTATAAAGACCAATATAACATATGTGGTATGGTGGTTAATATATAATATGCACCCCCAGATAATGCAATATAGACCGAGCAGCACCTAGGCATGCTGAATATCAAATCGATCTAATCTTGGGGAATATTACACCGCTCATTAAGCAATGCTACAGCTCAAATAGACAAGTGGGAAAGGGTTGACGGGCTGCAATTCATCGACCAAGCATATCCCACACATGCTCTATTGGATTCAAGTCCGATGAGTATGTTGGCCAGTTCATACAGGTCATATCCTCCAATTGAAGGCATTCATCTACAATGTTTGCACTGTGAGGATGACCGTTGTCACCCCTAAACAGAAATTATGCACCCATTTCGCCCCGAAACAATCGTACATGTTGTTCCAGATTGTGACATCCCGATAGATGTGACCTGTAGTTACATGCTGAACATGCAGGATAGTTCTGGAACCCAGAATAATTCCTCCCCAAACGAGCAATCCTGCACAAGCGTCTGTACACGGTCTGCCTTGAAACTGTCATATCGGTAACTGAAGAGAGCTGACGAGACAGGTCTGATGCAGAGCTCCATTGGTTTCTTTTGGCAGTAACTGCCAAATACCGGTCCTCATTTGACATTGTAACTCGGGGGCGAGCTGTGCTGTAACGTTTATTAACATTACCATCATCTTGGAACCGTTGCCAAAGCCTGGGGATGACATTCTGGGCGATTCCAAGTTCCTCGGATACTTCGAGCGGGATAGGTTTAAATTGCAGACTGCTGATAATTCTACAACGTAAAACATCATCCAAATTCTTCCTTTGTGCCATAACTATGCGGTTATTGCGCTGAAAGGTTATTACACTTGTGAACAGTTTTACATCTTTGCAACTATTCCTTCTATACTCCTCTCTTTCAATCTCGTCATTGCGACGTACATCCGGCGCCATTTGGTGGTTTCTTGTAATTTGCACATTATTTTTCAAGATATGTGTGATAATTCTGCGTGCGAAATTTTTATTTTTGAGTTCAATTTCTGTGTGATTCTGAATTATACTTAATTTATATTTATGGACATGAGTGTATTTTGCCTAATTTTGTCCCAGAGCTTTGATGATGAATTTTTCCAACAATATCTAACTTTTACAAAGTAGCCAAGAACCACCCAAAAAGTTCGAAAAGTCGCCAAATCCTTAGAACTGCTGTTTTTAACGTAGAATACTCCTAAATGGCACAAATTTTGACTAAAATCTGTGTATTCTTGATTTGCCTAAGATATTTTAAGACAAATACAAGTAATATTTATCAATTTGCAACAATATATTTTTTTCTCCATTATAAAATCTTGCTTCTAAAGAATTTAAAAATAATACTTATTCTGAACATGCATTCCTCCTATAGAGATTGTTGTGGTTCATGTAGTATTACAACAAAAAGAAGAGAAATAACAATAAATTCTTATTTAGTAAATTTGCATATGTTGCAAAAACACTTTTGAATAGAAAGCTTGAAAATTATGTTATGAAAACTTAATATTTTGCTTTGAATTTTGACTTATGTTATAGTTCCAAGAGATCACATTTAACTAGATTAAAATTTTACTAATGCTTTAAAAAAAACTGCAAGAGAAATTTGTGTGTTGATAATTTTGCACAAAAATGTTAAGAAGGAATGAGTGTATAAAATCTGTAAAAAAATGAATTTTTCAATGAATTTGAACCGTTTCAGAAAATTTTTAGGTGAAGCATTGATGCTTTAAAAAACTCAAAATTTATTTTATAATAATTAGCAGTTTCTTTAGTTTTATAAAACATTTGGAGAATTCTATTGGAGGACTATTTTCCATTAAAAATGTTTATCAAATATTCCCAGAAATTTTGTCTTAAATGGCTTAAAAATAATAACATTCTCCTGATGTAAATCCAAAGATAGTATATTTTTTGTCTTACTTGAAAATATGAAATATTCTTTAACCTCTCAAAATCTTTCAAAAATATAAAGATATTCGTTTATAATTTTATTATAAATAATTTATTTTAAGTTTGGAAGTTATGTACAGTATATATTTTTTGCATTTTTATGTAAGATGTAGTGAACGAATTTAACTTCGAAAGAGTCAAGATATTTTTCTGAAAGGGAATCTTATGGTTTTAATATTTTATGCAAAATATTTCTAAACTTTTCATGATAAGTTAGTTAAATTAAATTTAAATTATTTCTATGACTGTTATGTACTATTTCCGTATGATTAAGAATAAAATATTTTAATTTTAAATGAAATTATCGATAATATTGGGGAAAGTATAGTAATTTTGATTGTTACCAAAAAGGGAGGGCTCTTAGAAACAATCCATTACAAGATGAAAGATTTTGAAGAGAAAAGACTGCATATTATAATCTTACAAAAAAGTTTCACCTCACAGAATTGAAAGTAGCATTTAATTTTTATCATAGAAATAAATTCTATTTCTTAAAATTAACTGTTTTAACCTGTACTTGATTAAAAGCAAATATTTTTTTGCCAAAAAGGAATGGACATAAGTAATTTGGTGTTAATGTTTCCTCTTAGTTATTGTGATTTCTGTAATTATCAATGAATATATTTTATAGGTGTTTTATTTCTAAAAAAATTATTTTGAATATAATTTTTGTTGTTGATTTTTGTTTTGAATCGAATTTTTGCAAATAAGCATCATTTTTATAATTTAAATATATTTTATACATGAATCTGTGTTTGGAATTAAAGAATCATTTTTGCTTAGAAATAAATTTGCTACCAAAAACAAAATTATATAATTTCTAAAATCTCTAAAAAGAAATTTTAATTTGAATACATATTGAGGTTGCTTGTTTACTTTTTTTAATGTTAAAAACTCTTATAAATATGTCTGTTACTTTCTACAAGTAGCTAAATCTTATTTTGATAAACACGGTAATTAGTTTCAACAGTTTGAAAATAATGCATGTCTGTTATTAAAAATTTTGATCTTAATTCATCTTAAATTCTTATTATACTAATATAAAGGAAAGAGTATTTTTAATAATTTAATTTGTATATTTAAAAATGAAGTTTTATCAAAACTGTTGTCCTTTTAAATCATTTTATAAAAATTTAGAAACTAAAAACTTTAGAAAATAATAAACTTTTTAATAACAATTACTGTTATCATTATTATTATATATTTAATTTTTAACTAATATTATTTTAAGAAATAGAAGAACATTTCAAGTTCAGTTGAAAAAAATTCCACACGAAAGAAAATATTATTATGAAGCACTGCTTTTTATTTCTTTAACTAATTAAAATCAAAATATAGAAGTAAAGTGAAACATATTTTAAATTGAGTTATGAATAAAATGAATCAAAAAAGAAATTTTAAGTGGTAACTCCCACATAGCAACTCTCGTGTTCAAAAAATTTGGGCACTGATGCCATATAATCCAGGCTGCCAAATTCTGAAATTGGTGATTTTTTGGAGAATTTTCTTATGTATTTGCCAATTTGGTTTTATTACATCATATATAGATATTAAGACTTATAAGAATTTTGCTGAAAATCTTGTTTTGGCAACCCTGGTATTTATAACATCATTCACATTACAATAAGTCATCTTGCCAACATTTACTCATCGCCAAAAAAATTCAGAATTTGACATCTTGATTTGTGAAATTGATTTTTATATAAACACACCAAACTAATAAGATTGTGAGAAAATATTCTCTAAACAAAGAAAGTCAATTTTATTAAAAATAAAATGTTTCTTGTTTAAAAATAAAGAAAAAATTTTGGATCAAATCCAAATCAATCTAAGCAAATTATCATATTAAATCATAAATATTTTTTAAAAAATGTCTTCGTTTGACAGTAATCTACTACAAAAAGTTCTACCACTTAAAAAACCATAAATTTTTATGAGAAGTAACATCTCAAAACATGTATAGAGCAGTTAATTAATATAATTCGTTGCGTAGAAAAAAAGTGGTATTATTCAACAGTATCCATTTAGAGAATAGAGTAAAATTCCAAAGTATACTCAAAAAATAAATTTCTGCATTATTTTAATTCAAACATATAGTTCTTAAATATTTTTAATAAAAAAGTATTGCCAAAAGGGGAAAATATTTAAAATTTAATAATTTAATAATATTAGGCTTTTTTTTAACTAAGACTTCAAAATAACACCAATTAAACATGTGAAACTTTCCGCAAAATCAATTCATCCATAAAGTACTGAGATTTAAGATTAGTTTTTGTTAGCCCGATTAATAATAACTTTGCCTTAAAATAATATGATGATTCAGGTTGAAATTTTATGGAGGGGTTACATAAATTTCAGTAAATAACATGCAGCACAACAATGCATTTAATTCATTTTGTTTACCTTTAAAATTTAAAAATTAGTATTATTTGAAACTAATGGAAAATAACCTATGAGTAGCGTAACTTATATTGCTATGTAATACTCTTTCTGAAGCTTTTATGTATAAATATACATTTACAAATATTTAAAAACTCCCATGAATTAAGAACTCTAATGAGTCAAATTTCAATGAGTTCATGGAACAGTGTCCGATAATATCCTATTTGAAACATTATAATAAATGTTCACATTTTCAAGAATTCAAATATTGATATATATCATTATATTACATTTACTATAAAGTTAATTGCTTAACTAATTATTTAAAAATGATTTGACACATTCAGTATTTTAGACTTTTGTTGTTTGAATCAACGGCCCAGATGACGTATAATACAGGATGCCAAATCATGAGTTTGGTGATTTTTTTGGCGGATATTTTTAAGTATCTGGAAATTCGGTTTTTATTACCTCATAGATATGGAAACCTATAAAAATTATGCACAAAATTCTATTTTGACAATCCTAGTATTTACGTCATTAAGCACGTCACAATACGTCATCTTGGCAACATTTCTTCATCGCCAAAGAATTCGGAATTTGGAATCCTGGATTATACGGCATCTGTGCCAAATTAGCTTCATTTTGTAAAGTTCAAATCATCAAATTTTACCAGGAATGTCATTCAAATTGTTGCAAATAAAATATTATCTATACTTCCAATAAATAAATAGTTATATAACATATTTTAGTAAGAAAACTAATTTGTTTCCTAGTAAAATAATTAATCAAATATTTGTACTTAATTATCAATTTTCCATAAAATATCATTAATATGGACCCATAATTATTACATACATAATTGCTGTTTTTTTATATCAAATGTCAACATTAATAATGCATATACGTATTGTTTGGTATTATTGCTACTTATATAAAGATTTAAAAGGCAATAAATTTGAAATATAATAATAGCTTTAAAAATATATGTAGATTAACAAAAAGCACTTTTGAGATTAAAAAAATGTTGAGTCAAATAATAATAAAAGTTGTTGATGTAACTTTAAAAGATAAATTGCATAAGCTTTCAAACCGGAGTGGATTTTGCTGTCATTTCATTGATTTTTTGTTATCGTTTCATGAAGAAAACTGTTGAAGTCCTTCTGAGATCAGAGATTTTAGTTACTTTAAAGATCTCAAATTTTATTTTTATAAGCCTAAAATATTACGGCTTTCTACTTTAATACTGATATCAAAAAGTTTAATCAAAACACAATATTTAATTCAAAATTTTTTCTTGGTTGCTATATAAAAATTTTTGTAATAATTTTGTGAGAAAATTATTTTATCACCTGCAAATTTAATATTTTTATTGGTTATTTGTTACATTCGAAAATATAACGAATGTCACAAAATATTAATGAAAATAAATGATTCATGCTTTAAAAGGGCTTTTTAAACATTATACTTAATTTTCAGTTTTGCTTTTCGATGATTTTAATGAAGACAAAGCAAAAATATGAAAATTAAAAAGTAAATTTTTCTTAAATTTTCTTTTGTATTTTATCATAACAATGTTACGAGAGTAATTTCGATTCAGGCAACATATTACTTTAACTGTGTAAATAACAAATTTAACAAAAATTAAACTAATTATTAAGAATTTGGTTACTTAAATAAAATACTATTTTTAGACAGTAAAATTGGCTCAAAATGATATTTATAAAAATATAATATATTTCATGCATTCTTTTCATAAATTTCAAATAAACATTAATTTTTATTTTAATATTTAAAAATAAAAATCTTCAAAGAAAATCATTTCAATTCTAACTAAAATACTTTTCTATTCTGATTTACAAAATGCACTTTGAGAAAACTGTAAAATATTTTATTTTCGATTTCTGGTGACAAAAACAAATAGTTATATTTTTGCCTTACCTCATATTTCTCACGGAATCTGTATCGGAGTTAATGGCATGAAAATCTTATACATCCTATCATTTTTCAACATATATCTTTCCTTATATTGACTGATGGAATATTTACTTCATACGAAGACGAAAGCAACTGAAAGACTATCCGCCTCAAAAAAGCCTTCCTATATCAACAGTGAATTGTAAATGGTAAATAATTCAGAAACTCTAAAAATGCCTTTTTTGTACATAAATATAGAGTTCCTTTCTATATTTTAGGCTTTTCTTCAAATTTTTTACAGTGTCTGATGGAAAATTTAAAAAAATACTCTTGTTATAAACTTAATTATCCTTTTGTTTTGAATTTAACAATATCATTTTTATGTATTTATCAATATCAAGATCTAAGTAATTGTAATAAGCCTTTTTCAACATTACAAATATTTTAGGGATTTAAAGAATTGTTAGAATGCATAAGGTAAACTTTTTATATTTCATTTAAATTTTCTTCGAAAGTGAGACGAAGAGTTTATTTATTAAATATCCATTTATATATTTCTTCAAAACCTTAATGCACTAAGTAACGTAAATTTGCCTACTATGATGAAATATTCATCTATATGTTAGACTTTAAATATAAATTAGGATTATTTGTTCGATAAATGTTCTTTGTATTTTACAATATGTGTGAAATACGAGACAGCAATTATTATTGAATTATAATTTAATCTTATACATAAAATATTGTATAAATTATTAATAGCTTATATTTTTTGTTAAATAAACTGACAACGTTACTAATTAGCTTTTAATAATTTATTATCTAAATTATAAAGACGAAAGGATGAACTTTTAAACAAGGACTTATTAAATTATACCTATTGGAATATTTTTCGAAACCGTTTGCTTCTTTTAGAGACCGCATATAAATTTATTTTTTAATATGTGCTAAATTTCTTCTTTATTGAAACAATAAAATAGGTTGTTTAAAATGTGTTAATTAAGATATTCTTCTGTTTATACTACTACATTATTTATAGTATATTATTATACTATATAGATTGCATATATAATAATGTACTATAAATAATGCAGAATTTCCTTATTTATTAAATAATGTAAGAAATATTTTAATAAATAAAAATTTTTCCTGATATAAAGCAATTTCTTCATTTGAAAATTGCAGGTTTTAAATTTGCTTGCAATTCAAAACTCTATCAGCATATTTAATTTAAAAAAGAATATTATTCAATATATTTTATATGATATATTTACTGAAAGGCATTTGTTAACGATATAATTATTAATAAATTTGACCTTATTATTTAATAATAATATTTCTTCAATATTAAATGTGCATTTTCATTTTCTTTCAAATAAAAGTTCTTAAATAATGGAGAATTTTATATTATTTTTTTTATCACCTTACATTATATTTTTAACTTAAATTACAATTACTGTAATAAGTTAGGAAAACTTAATATTTTTTAGCTATTAACATAAAAAAACGCTTTTTTCTCCAGTTTATCTAGACGGATGTAAAAAAACATTAAGTACTCCTCTGGTTTTCTTCATCCTCTCTTAAAAATCTTGCGTTTTTTAAAATCTCAAACGTGATATAGTTTCTAAATATTTCTTGCCCTGATAAAGAGCTAGTTTCTCTACTTAAAAATATGAGAGATGACACAGATTAATCTGTTATTAAAGTGTTAAAAAAAGCCTTTTATAATTGCCATAACTTATTTAAGCCAAATTATAATCCCCTTTTTTTACATAACACTACATGATTCATGCTTTATTGAGACAATGTTAAAAAAATTTTTAATTCATATTAGTTTTAAATTTATTATAATCAATATTTGACAAATTGAAATAATTGCGATGTAAGAATACTTAATTAATAGAAATGAAATGTTGATTTTAATTAAATATGAAGACTTTTCATAAGAAATCGTTCATAAATATTTAAACGATTAATCCTTATATACAGTTCAATATGTTGATGCACCTGCCTGCTTCCCTGTACCTGGCTCTGAGTTGGATTCTACTAGTTAGAAGCAGCTGGGTGGAGTCTTCGTAATTTGAAGCAAGAACTAAGCAGAAGACCCAATACTTACAATACCACCCCAGAGATATCATTTTACTTGGAGGACATTGCGATCGTGGCTCGTTTAACGTGCCCTGATGCCTTTAGCTAACATGATAGATCTTCAGTTAATCAGGGATTTGAGCTCCCTACTTTCGTATAATGAGAACCATGCCCTTACAGTTCAATAATTAAACATTAAGGAACTGCTTCAGTGTTTTTGCGGTTTTCTCCTAGTGACAAGACAAAGCGAAGACCACTACTTAATATTCATTCAGTAACAGAGATTATTAAAATCATTGGAAAAATATATCTATTCTGTATAATGCATATTTTTCAACAAAATTAAACAATATCACCAAAGGAATTTTTAAAAAATAAATTAAACAAGAGTTTTTTTTAACTTGAACTTTTTAATTGTCTACAAAACCATTTGAACAAATATGAATATATAAGTTAATTTTTAAAAGAAATAAAAAGCAGTGATTCCAAAATTAAATTTTTCACAATTTTTTTATTAAATTTCTTATGTAAATTATAACTGAAAAATATTATGTTATTAAATTGTCTTATTTAGTGATTTACTAATACTTTGTAATAAAACATTTTTCCTTTGACATTAAGTTTCAAATATGTTTGACTGGTGTATTTACAGAAGGAAATACTGTTATTGTTTTTTAATTATACTTTTATTTTACCAATCATTCTGGGATTTAATTTTATTTGAAATTTTATTATTCTTATATATCTCATATATTCAATAAAAAAAATTTAATATTAAATATTTTTTTAATAAAGCAGAACTATAAACTACATAGAAAACTTAAGCTTCATTCTAAAAAACTGAAAGGCTGACTACTTCTAAGGACTAAAAATTTATTTAAAAAATTTTAAGTCTGTCGAAGTAGTTAAATAAAGAGTAGTTTAACGGACAGTTAAAGTTTAAGCAGACAAATATTTATTAATTTTATAAAGCAATTTTTTGTATATCCTATCGGGTAAAAAAAAACCAAGGTTTAATGTGTTGTTAAACTCTCCTGTGATCAATTATGGATAGAGTAACAAAATGGTAACTAGGAATGAATTTTTTTCGATTACACAAGGAACAAAAACAAATTATTCTCTAATTAACAACGCTGTTATAGCAGAAATACATCCACAACATATAAAGTGGCATTAAAATTCTGACTCTAAAATCAATAAATATAAATACGAATTTATTAAAATTTAAAAAGAGTTCTATATAATTCTATAAATTTTTTTTTCTTTTTATTTAGCAATGTGTTCATATTCAGTTTGTTCCCGAGCCACTGCGATGTTTTTGTACATGAGCAGGCGAAAGCTGACTTGTGAAAGACTTGAAAAATGACTTGCGAAAGTCATTGCAAAGTTGGCTCTTTTATGATCCAGTCAAATCCTCCTTTGCCTTTGCGTAACATCAAAAGCGTAATCCATAGTAAAATAAAGTATGGCAGAGTTTCCCTTTATGCTGATGCGGTTATGGTCAGAGAATGGAAAACTCTACTTGATGAGAACAATAAAATCTCTGGCTCCTTACCACGAGCTGTTGGTGTCGCTTGTTTCCTGGTACAACTAAATATGACTATCAACTTAGGCATCTGCATCGAATAGGTGTAACGGACTGTGCTCGTTGTCCACTGTGAAATCATGGTGATATGGATGCCACTCAGCTCAAGAACTGCCCTGAAGTTTTAAAGTTTATGACTGACAGCTCTTTTGAGGCTATTAAAGGATTTTATTCTTGTTTTTATACTTGTTCATCTTTTTATCAGGCTGCTCGTCAATTAGTGGCAGAGATGCTGAGGATGGGGGTGTAGGATAAAAAATATTCAGTTTGTATTCCGGTGAAAACCACAACTTCTTATTTGATGAAAGGCTTTGGATTAGTTTTATAAATTATTTCACATGTTGAAATACTTATATGAACCCCTGCCTGTCTCAGTTTTGATCACACTTGATAATAATCCAAGATATATTATTGTCCAATGATATGACTTAAATTTTCTTTTAAGATACTCATGGCACTGCTCTTTGGAACCATTTTTTAACAAGAAAGAGCACGAAAGTACTCAACAAGAATATAACAGGAATAAACTGGAAAAATCTTTTTGTTTTGCATCGATAGGCTATTCTTGAAGTTTTTCTTTATTTTGTAATCAAAAAAACACATCAGATATTCAGCTGGATTTCTAGATTGATTCAAAGACCCTTTTATACAATTTTTGTTCCAGAATTTTTTGACACTTCAAAATCCTGATATTCTAACATTATTGCTTACTTTTTCCTACTTTTACATTGAAGATAAAAATTGTATTGTTGCAGCAGTATAACTCAAACCCTCTTAGTATTTGAACTTTCGACAATAATGAAAGAATTTATTTTTATTCATTTAAAATTCCTATGATATAAAAAGCAAATAATTTCTTTGAAATTCAATCTTTGATGTTGGTTAGAAAATATTTGGAACTTAACTACAAATTTCGAAATATGATTTCACATTTTTCGAAAGTTCAATTTCGAAAACATAAATTTTTCAAAAATATTGAATGTTAGTATTGTATTAATAAATACTTATTTTAAATTCAAAACACAAAGCACAATTGTTCTGAATTTCGTTGAATTAATTGCTCAACTGAATTGAACAATTTAATTTAAAAGCATATAATTTGTGATAAAATTAAATGGATTTGGAACTCCCTAATTTAAGCATTATAATCATCATTTTATATCCATGGAGTAAATTGCCTTTCAAGAGTACTTTTTTTTTAAAAAGTGGGCCATATTTATGTGTTGCAAGGGAGAGAACCTTGAAAACTCCTAAGCACCCATTCCGAAAGACTTACATCAATAAATTCGAAATGCAACAACCATTACCTGCTTACAACAGTGGTTGGGATAGACTCAAGGATCTTATATAATGAGAAGAACCCTGACCTACCATTAAGCTACGGTGAGCCCATAATACATATAATAATCTTTAAAATAATAACAATATTGCAAAATATATTTCTAGTTAATTGTTGTTTGTTATGACATAATTATATTAAAACAATAATTATTTGAATTAGTAGCTATAAACTTTAATGATTAATAAATATGTTAAAAACAATTCAAAATGTTATTTTCTAAATGGGTGAAAATTTTATAATTATATCAATTTAAATTTTAAGGGTTTCAGCTATTTAATTTCAAACAAATTTAACAATTCATTTTAATTTTTAATATAAAGAATTTATTCCTAATTGGAGAATTTCAGACTTTTCATTTAAAAGTAAAACAAATTGAGATTTTACTCTTTAAGAGTATTGATATAGCTTTATAATATATCTTCAAATATATATTAATCTTTATTTAATACAATTGATTACTGTACTAGAAAATTATCAATAATAATTTTCTTACTGCCGAATAAAATATTTAACTTTGTAATAAATCATTGTGACGTGAATTTGGTGCGATCAATTTGCATAACTATTAATCTTCCTATTGAAGACTTTTTATCCTATTTTTAAATTTCTTTACAAATCACAAGATTAATTATACTTATTCATCCTTTATCAAATAAAAAATAGTATTTTTGTATTATATCTGCAAATTTCTGACCGTTATTTTTCTGAAAATTTTATAACAGTATTTAAATTGATATTTTTTTAAAATTCAATATTGGTATTTTCTTTCAAAGTATATACTTTAAAATTATTGACATAATTCATTAATGTCATTTTCTAGAAATTTTGCTGCTATATTTAAAAAATTTCGGAAAAATATAACTTAATTTCTTAAGTAAAAATATAACTTAATTTCTTAAAAGTAAAATTCCCTTTATTTATTTATTCCTATTTAGATTAAATATCAAAAAAATAAATTCATAAAATAGAAGTAAAAACTATTCTGTAGAACATAATTTATAGCACATTTTACTATTAGAAAAAAAGTATAAATAAGATTGAGACATTGATGTAATTTTTCACGTTTAGAAAGAAGCTATAAGATATTATTTTTCTAAAACATAAAATTTTCGCATTATCCTTAATGATTTTATGAAAAATTTACAACTACACTCAAGTTGAAATATTTATTTCTTAAATAACTCGAATTTTTGCTTCTGAATTCTTTCATTTCTTTCCTGTTTTTAAATATTTTTGGTATATTTCTCGTTAAATATATTGTAGTTAATACTAAATGGTGCTTCCTTTTTGCATATGTAAATTACTTTTTAAGACATATTTATATTATTTATAATATAACCTTTATATAAATTTTAAAAACAATTCTGAATATTATTTAAATTTTTTCTAATCCCTCTATATGTTTCTTTTATTTCAATTTTTTCTTTCTTTTTGAGAAAGCTATAAGCTAAGTGAGAACTTAATTTTTAAGTACACAAAATAAAGTCATATTAGCATTAATCGTAGTTATTCTATCATTTAGTTCTATACTTTAATTTTAAACTCAGCAAAAGTTTAGCAATAAAAATAAATGACAACAATGCTGCTGAAATATTTGTTATTGTGCGAGATATTTTTCTAAATCAAATTAATCAAGTATATAAATTTTGAAGTATTTGACATTCTATTTTGATAGGTGGTGACGAGAGTAAATATTTATTTTTAACGTGCTCACTATTTCTTACGGATACACTATCTGGCATAATGCTTTGAGAACCTTATACGTCTTATCATTTTTCAAGCATATATTCCTCCTTATATCGCTCGCTTTCTGAATATTTATTTCACACATGGATGAGAACGACTGAAGGGTTATATTCCGCAGAAAAGACTTTGAATATCAACCGCACGATATAAATAGAAAATTATTCTTAAGCTTAAAAAGCTTTCACATCGTATGTATATTGATATGCATTCCCTTTTCTTATAACTTCCTTAGAAATTTATTTGTCATTTTGCAATAGCTTTTTAAGGAATTAATTATAAATTAAGTTACTTTTCTTTGTATGTGAAGCAAATTTTAATGCTTTCAAAACTAACTAACTTATTTCAAACATTTTTTAAACTTATTTTAAAAATTAGAGTAAATTAACTGATATTATCAGTTGCTGAGGAATTTCTGCTACAATTATCATGAATTTTTTAAATTTTTACTCACGTTTAAGAGTTCCAAGTTCTGTACTAGAAATTAACACGTTTTTCACCTTCACTTCACATCTTAATTTAAATATGAAATCAAAATAATAAATATTTTGTTGAATAACTTATGTGAATATATATATATATATATATATATATATATATATATATATATATATATATATATATATATATATATATATATATATATATATATATATATATATATAAACAATATAGCTATATAACATTGTGCGTAATAAATAAAATTTATTTAAAAAAAAAAGAAATTTTATTTTAAATGCATATGTATTCGATTGCATTGAAAATTTGTTGGATTATTTATATTGCATATTAAGAAAGAAATTATCGTAAAAATAAAAAGTATAATGTAAATAATGTTTGAAAAATATAAAAAGTGTAAAATAATTTTTAAAATTTTATCTTAAATGCAGTGTATAGCTGTTACCTTTTAAATGATATTATAGACCAAAATATTTTTTGGTAATTATGTTTTTTATTTTGGGATATACGCTTTTCGCGTTTTAAAAATAATTTGATAATTCACTAAATTCTCATTATTGTGCTAATATTTGTTATGATTATATTAATTAATAATGTTATTATTAAAAAGATAATTATTAAACTATTTCTAATAAATTATTTAATGACTTCTCAGATAGTTATCAATAGATAAAAAGATTGCAGTATTAAAACAATTTGTTTTAATAAATGCATAATAAAAACAACAGTCTGATAAAATAAATGAATGGTTTTGCTTATTAAAAATAGTTAAATGACTGTGATTTAACTTTACAGCCCTTTCCAATAATTATAAAAAATTATGATTATTTTTAAGAAACTGATACTCAACCTTAATAAATAATGAAATTGTGATTTAAATTGTTTTTATCTTGAGGAACCAGGATATATATAAAAATAAATGAGACGATCTTTTGTTTCATTTTCCTTTCAAAGTTTATTTTCTCATCTTAAACATTTTATTTTTATGTTTTCGGTATCCTGAACATGATTTATAACAGAAAAGATTTTTTTATTGATAATAAAATTACAAAATATGGTATTCATATTTTATAAAGATAATTACTAAGAGTTCCCATAGTCAAACATTAATTTTTACATATTACCCAATTTTATAAAAAGTTAAAACTAATATTTTTAAGCACTATTTTCAGTTTATTTTTTAATGAAACTTATACTTTATTTAATTCCAAATTTAAAAAAATCAAACATTTTTAATGAATATTAATCAAATAAAATATAAAATTTAATGTGTTTAATAAATTTAAACATGTGCACATTTCTTCTTTATTGATTATTTGAAAAATACGATTACTTTTGTTTTACATTTCTTAATATTTTTACATATTTTTCTCTTTAAAAACAACTTTGAAAGTCAGATTGAGGATAAAGTAAAAAAATTCAAGTTTTTTCAGATACTTTAGAATTTCATATTTAATATTAAACAACTTCCTGTCGTACTTTCTTTTCTATTACATACTTAATATATGAATCCTTTAACTACAGTTCCGAAGTACTTAGGAGAATTTTCTCGCATAAGTTTTAAATATATGAACACAATTTTTTACTCGAATGTTACAAGTTTATGAAATTTTAAGTAGAAACATTTATCAATTTATGATATGAGATAAAAATATAGGCTTAGAAAGATCTTTTTTCTCTCCTTCGTAGAATATTTTTTATTTCGCTAGCCTTCTTATTTGAAAATATGTATGGGATTAATAATAATCCTTGATTTACATATTTGCATTCACAGCAATGTCTGATCATTTTTAAGATCAAAGATGGAAAATCCTAATGATATTTACTTTAATTTTGCATGATTACTTTTATATCTCTTATGTCTCAACATATACTCTAAAATTCAGTTTGATAGTTGTTTTTGTTGCTATCTCCAACCCAGCCTTGTTGCTAATCTCAAACGCAGTCTTGTAACTAGTCTCAAACTCAAACTTGTTGCATAGCCTAACTAGACCCATGAATCCACTGACTGTTAAAAAGTCGTAAAAAGAAGATAGGGAAGAATTAATTGCTTTTCAAATGAGACCCAAACATTCAAATTTGTGTTTAGCAAAAGCCTAATCTTGATGGCATTTCGAACAACGAGTGAAGGATTTCTCATCCTCAGAAAATGTGAGACATTTAAGCTGACCGGAGGCAAGCTGCGAAAGAAAGCACTATATTAAATAAATTATAATGATAAAACATAAAGTTATGTGACTTTTAAAACTAAAATAACCTTTAAAAAACAAAAAAATTATAAAAATAGATAAAATATAATTATACAAAAGAGTAAAAAATAAACTTAATCCGAAACAAAATTGAAATTTTCATGTATTTTTACCAGTTGAAGATCAAAATTAACAAAAAATTATTATGAGTGTATTTCTGACAATTAACAAAATGCATAAATTTTATATTCAATTTATTTGAATTGATCCAAAAACTTGTGAATGTCTTAATTGCAAAAAATATTATGAAAGTATACAATTCATTCGATAAAAAAGAAGAAAAAAATCTATCATCGTGTTTGTGCAATAGAAATTTCATGAAATTATACTATTAATTTTTATTTTGAAAATTTTAAAATAAAAGCAATAATTCGGCATGCTTATAAATCATATCAATATATCAGCATCTTTTTTATCTTCCAGTTTTATTTATTATATTTTTATTGTTAAATAAGAGGCATATTCCTTAGAAATAAGAGCATTTAAATTAATATTCATAGAATTAATGAAGAATTTGTTGAAGGAAATTTTTAGAATGTAAATAAATAATTAATTGATATACTTATTTAATCCAAAAATTTGATATTTGTGTACTACATTTCGTAAATGAAAATATCTCAAATTATCGCTTATGACCGGTTATGGCCGAGTCCCATTCGGATAACCGAAAATTCGGATAATTAGATTTTTTTTTAAAGAAGTCCATTTTTAATTAATTATTGTATGCTAAAATGTGGTATGAAAACTACATATTTTTATAGAAAAATAACTTTCATTCAGCTAAATGAAAAACAGCACATTTACCTATTGAAGTACTTATAAGTGTTATTTAAAAAAAGTATATTATATATATATATATATATATATATATATATATATATATATATGATTGCTGCAAATGAAAGTCATTGTTAGCTGAACATCTTTGTCAAAATGAACTTTTTCTCTATTTTCATCTGTTTTCGGCATGAACCTTCACTAGCAAATAAAATACTCACTTGATTATAGGAATATGCAATCAAGTGAGCATTTGCGAGTGAATGCAAGGGTGGACCTACTCGGGATGACGCTCCATCCCCTTCAAAGCTGTTTCAAAGCTGACAAATTGGCTGATGGTGCTATATCTGCTTCAACTTGGACATTAATGTCATCTTTTTCCACAGTATCAATTAATTTATCATCATTTGCAATTTGAAATCCAGGGTCTGACTCATAATCCATTCTCTTAAATCATTAGCACATACTTTGGAATATCCAGGACCACTCAATAACCATATTTTCTCAACATGTTGGTTGAGAAAATATGGTTATTGAGTGGTCCTGGATTGAATTCGTCAGGGATTAACATTTTTATATTGCATATTCTTGCAACCGAGCATATATATCAATTATAAATTAACTGTTATTTACATTTTTATTTTAGTTTTCTCACTACTTATATTACGCAATTATAAAAATAGAATTACATACCTATGTAATTGTATATTTCATACACATCTAGTAATAATATTTCATCTCGTAATAAAATTTACATATAAAGATCAACTCTAAGCAACACATATTGCTAGTTTTAATTTTTACTAAAATCTTAATATATTTTAATAGATTAATAATTTTATCATGTCTCAAATTTAAGAATGTTACATCATAAAACTTAAATGCTGGAGGAAATAACGTCGAAATAAAAAAAAAATGATATTTTCCAGTTTTGTTAATTATTTAAATGATATAAAATCTATTATTTATTCTATAAAAATATTCTATTTATGTATTTTCAGTGATAATTTTCCATTAACTTTGAAGAAAAAACAAATAAAAAAAATTCCTTTGTAAGGGGCTTAAAGAAACTCAAGGAAACTGATATTTTTAACTTATAATGTATCCTTCCCAAAACTGTGGAAAATCATTTTTTGCAACTGTTGCAAATCATTTTTTTCTTCTCATTGTAATAGCATTTTTAAATTTTGTTACTCAGTTACAGTGCAGTACCAGGTAGTAGCAATAATTATGCAAAATTATTAAGAAAAATTTCTTAATAATTTAATTATTTAATTTTCTTATGTATTACAATTAAATTAATAATTTAATTTAATTGTAATACATAGGAAAAGTTTCAAAATTATTAAGCCCTTTTTGTCTGTTCTACTGAAGACAATGTTTCCCAAATATTTTTATTTTGTGCATAACAATAACTAATGATGTAAAAGATAAAAAGTATTCATCTATATAAAAAGTTATTGAGTGTCATTTTTTTTAAACTGTTACGAATTTTATTAAACAAACGTTAACAAAATAAAACGGAGCAATTAATTTTTATATTATGTAACTTACAGATTCCTCTTAATTGCACAGACAAAAATATTCTGAAAACAAGAATATAATTTTAAATTTAAAAGAATGTTTAATATTTCGTTTGATAAAAACACATTTAAGACGTTGATTTTCATTCATTTATTTTGGCTACTTAAATACTTTTATTTTTATTTAATTAATAATTTTAAATGGAAACATACTCTAATTAAAATGTTATACGATAAAAATATCATATTTTAAATCTTGATATATAGTTATTTTCAATTTAATTGTTAATTTTTAATTGGTATCCAATGTAATTGTTATTACTTTTGAAAACTGCGCTTGAGGTCGTTAATTAATAGCTAAAGAATTATTATTTTTTAACGAATTTAAGTATGGCAATCATTTTTTTCATTTATTTACATTTTAATTACTGAAATGAGATTCTTTGACTAATTTTGTTATTTATATTTATTCAAATTAGTAAAACTGGATTCATATTTCTAGGAAAAATATACCGATTCCATGAACATTGTTACAATTATTCGTAATTTATTTACATTTTTCATTTCAATATCAATAAAAATTTTAATGAAGAAAATTTAAAAAAAAAAGAAAAACTTAATATTCTTAAATGTATCATTTAAAAAATGTAACTATCAATTAATTAATGTATAAATTCTATGAATTGTATTGTAAAAAATAAAATATTGAGGACCGAAATAAATAATCCGATTAATTTTTGTAATTTATGAAAGCATATTGCAATTATTTATGATAAAAACTCATATATAATTAAATTATATGATCATGTATCCTACATATTATGAAAAAATTTAATTTATTTCTGTAGAAAATAACATTTATTAGTTTTTGTGAACTTAAATTATTCATATAATTTAAGAAATAGTATAACGAAAAATATTTATTTATTTCCGTACATAAATTATTAAGCAGCATAATAATCACGGTAATTGTTGTATTTCAAATAATAAGTTTGCTTATGGTTATTCTGTAACTGTAAAACTAATTAAATGTTTATGTAAAAAAGGGAAAGTTCTGTGAGAAATCTAGGAAAAATATACAAAAAACAATATATGCCTAAAATTATATATTTCCAAAAATCAAAATGCCAGTATTTGAAATTGTTTTATATAAGTCTCATTAATCAAAACTTATTCTACACGCGTATGCATTTTTCAGAAACATTTTGGTTAAATTGACTTTTAACAACTAAATCTTACAGTTGGCTTAAAACGTTAAGTTTTTTTTTTATATTTAAGATTTCCTTTAATTGTTTTAACTGAATATCAAAATGGCTTTCAAAAATAAAGTTAAAAAAATTCAAAAATAAAGTGTAATAAAATTCAAAAATAAAGTGTAATAAAATTAAAAATTAAGAAGCTTATTTTAAATTAATTTCTTATATTTACATGCATTTAAAGCACTTTTTTAGTTTTATGTAATATGTTTGCACTGATAAAAAAATTACCTGAAAGATTATTTAGTTTAAACATACGATAATTACGATAACATGAATAAAATTAACCACAATATAAAATACATCTGAAAAATTTGCATGTACAGTATCAAAAAACTTTCATTTTAAGTAGTAAATATTCGTTGCAAGCACTATGCTGAATCATAAAAGAAACTATTTTTTGCTACTGTGACCAATTTATCTACTTATAAAAAAGCACAAAGTTATGTAGAAATTTAAAAATAATTATTTAAAACTTCTTTAATTTATAACAATCAATGATCAGTTATCTAACTATGAAATAATATCATCACAAAATTTAGATTTAAAATGAAAACTTAATAATGCACAAAGTTCATACAATATAAAAACCAACTACAATTTCATAATAATCATATATGTCTTAAGATGTTATTTCCAACAAAATTATTTATAATTATAAACAAGCACAATATGACTTTGTGCAAGGAAATTCTTTTTTATTTTTATATTCTCTAGTATTTCACAGTAAATATCACAATCGCGTAAATGTACTTCCTATGCAAGAGGCACTTTTAAAATAATATACGTTGATTTAGGAATTTGAATTAAATTCTACTCATAATATATAAATTGAAAACATCTTAAAATTTTTCGAATTCCTCCAAGTAAACTTTAGATGTATATGAACAATTAATCTAATATTTGAATATTTTTACAAAAAACTTAAATTGAGGGTGTGGATCTTCTGATGGTGCCATCTATCGGGGGTGTTTACAGCAATGTCGTACTTTCACCTTAGTGGTGTTTGGTTAAAAGAAAGGCACACTCTATTGACTTAAGTTCGCATAGCCCATGCTTGGCTTATCTAAGTATTATAAGTAACAACAACAACAAAATCCTAAAAATATTTTTCGGTGTAGAACCAAGTACCTCTTGGTTTTGGTGATAAATTTCAATTTCTGGTAATCCCGGTAACCCTAACTTTAAATAGCTTTTGTATAGTGGGCATCTTGTTAGTCACATCTTGGCTCCTATCTTAGCGTAAAAAAATTGCCAAAGAATCAAGAAGTACACAATTGTAAACTTTTACCCATATATCAATGTTTAATGGAGAATAATGTCTATCCGAATAATTATTAATTTATTATGTCTATTATCTATTTATCTATGAGTTCCACTATTACCTATATCTATATCAGTAAACATAAATATTAATTTTTAAATTAATTATTAATTTAATATTAATTAATAAATTAAATATTGATTAATTAATTAATTACTTAAAAAGTTTAAAAATTAAAAAATTAATTAATTACTTAAAAAGTTTAAAAATTAAAAAATTAATTTAAAAAAGTAATGATTTTTAAAGTAATACATTGAAATCATATATAATTATTTAGATAAATTTATTTATCATTACAACAAGATTAAATTAGTTTTATCGTGATATATTTTACAGATTTAGAACTCTTAAAAAACAATTAAAAATAACGTTTCTCAACCGACAAAAATCAATTAAAAGGAAATTTTAGTATACACATATGATGCGAGTTTATTAAATTCAAACGAAATTATACCATTTGATAGGAATTTATGTAACTTTATATCACCATTTTATAGAAACTTCATTTCAGTAGATATTATATAAGTATATTGAGAAACAGAAAATGAAAAGGATAAAACCAAATAACATTTCCTTCATATGCAAATTAGCATTAAACTTTTATTACGATGACGTTTATTTGTTTTCATTTCAGACTAAATTCTATTACTTCAGAAATTAAATAAATATTGCACATCCAAATGTAAACAAATATATAGGGATTAATTTTTCAACATTAGCAAATTTAAATGATTGTTATTTACTTAAATATTAAATACTTTTGATCATGTTTGAAGCATCCAAACCATTCATCACAATTAAGAACATATATAGTAATCTATCAGTCTCCTAGAAAACAACAACTAGAGCAAAGGCAATTTTCTTCGAAGACTAATCCTTCCGCTTAACCCTACCGTATATGTACTAATTGCTTTTCTTCCAAATTATTTCCCTAAACTCGCTGCGTGAATTATTCTCAAAGCATTTTAGATGGCACTTAAAAGAGGTATTTTGCTTAAAATGGTCTTGTTTAACACACTCTGTCGTAAATTTGCTCCCTAATATTTGAAAAGTTAACGCTTTCTTCGATGATTAAGAATGTTATTTAGGATGTAATTCATTCTCACGCGTTAAGTTTTAGGATTTTAAATGTTAAGAATAAAATTAATTTTCGCATGTTACTTTATATATTTTACACTAAAGTGTGTAAAATACATAAAGTAAATGTTTTCAGCTGGCAGAACATGATCGTTAAATGTCTAGAGTGTTAAAATATATTTAAAAGTTAAAATGCGAAAGAAATGTAAGCTTTTTATACCTAAACGTATTATTTTTTACAATTGTAAAAAAATGTGGCAAGAACTTTTTCAAGATCTATGAAATTCAAAACATAAAACACGAATGAAATTAATATTGAGAATATAAAAAAAATTGGGCATTTTTAGGATAAATAAGTTTTCTTCTTTAAAAATTATAAGATAAACAAGAAAGTTCTTACCATTTTCGCGTTGGCTTGTAATGAAGTGAGAATAAGTATGCAAATTAATGTATGATGTGGTTAAGACACCAATCAGTCGAGAATAGGAATATCAGTCGTTATGATAACATGCCCACAGAGCACATTCATCAATCGTGTCTCCTACAGTAGAGAAAAAAAAATGGACGTATCGATGGATCTCATTCGGCGTTGTTTGCTTTACGACTTCAAAGTGACGACAAAATTCTTATCAGCTGCTGCTTCTAGTCGTTGAAATATGTCTAGTATTTAGGGATAGTGCTGTAAATGAAATTATGGTATGGCATTGGTTTCACAAATTGAGGTTGGGAGATTTGTCTCTCTGTGATGAAGCTGGTGTCTGGTGGACTACTCGTCAACAAGTTCACTTTGATCTGCTACCAAGAGGCCAAAAGGTCACTGCGGACCTGTACTCGCAGCAATTGGAACGTGTGCAACAGACATTCCAACAGAAAGAGTTAGCACTTGTTAGTCGTAAGGATGTACCGTTCTTGGCTAGTAACGCAAGGCCGCATATCGCTTGGGTTGCCAGGAATAACCTACAGCTACTTAATTGGGAGATTTTGTGACATTCTTCGTACTTACCTGATCTCGCACTTTCATTCCCTGGAATATCATCTTCATGGAAAATATTTCACCAATAAATCAGACTTGTTCCAAGCATTCATTGACTTCTTTGTTTCCCTATGCCCCTTCGGAGTTTTACCACAAGGGGATTGCACAGTAAAAGACACGTTGACAGAAGATGTTGAATGTCGAGGGTGATTCCTTTCAGGACTAATAATAGACTACACTTTCTATAATTCATGTTCTTTTGGATCATTAAAAATGACAAGAACTTTTTGTTAATCTTTAAGATTTCAAAGAAAATTCAACAAAATTTGTAAACAACTGTTCCACTTTACTTCAGAATTTATATTATGGGATATAATAGGATTAATTTGTTCATTTATTAAAATAAAATTATTATTCTATGAGCCTGCCGGATTTTCATCTTACGTTGAATTGAGAACGGTTGGAAGGAATAGTATGTAGGATATAGGTCTCAGAATAACTTAAGTCATTCTTTTTTGTTATGTTTTGTTTCAAAATTTTGATTAGATCGTAATTTTTTTATTCAAATCAGAGATCATGTTTTAATTTATAGTTTTGAAATTTTTATTGCGGAGTGTGTAATTTATTTAAATCATATTTAAATTTGACTTAATGCTCTGTAAAGTGTCGCATTAGATAGTGAAAATTATACCAGAACTGTCCTTGCTTGAATGGTGACGGAATGTAGTTAGTTCCCTCATTTTGAAAGTCATTTATTTTAAATTACTGGAGTAAGAAAGTCGCATGTAAAGCACTGGGTCTCCTTTTTTTTTTACACTTCACTTGTATACTTTTATATAAAAAAAAGGATATCAAGTTTTTTTTTTTTTTTTTTTTTTTTTTTTTTTTAGTATTTTTGGCTACTGCACCAAACGTGTTTTTTGTTTCCTAAACACTCTGTCTATCGGAAATGCAGTCTAAGTTAATGGAAAAGTCATGATTTCAATATTTCATAATTAGAGACTGATGCCTGAGCGGTTAGCGTTCCTGAATTCTAGGCTGTTGGTTTCGGGTTCAAATTCCAACTCTAGCGTTTATGCTACTTTATTTCTGTGTTTCTCTGTCCTTTCTTCTGAAAGGATGCATGAATGTACCCTTCTTTATAAAAGGGTTTGTGGTGTTATAAGTGGGTAATGTTACTCGTGTCTTGGTTCACAGTTGCTCACAGGGTAATGTCACTCACCTCCTTGACTAGGTTCACAGTTGCCCACAGGGTAACGATAAATGAGTAGAAGAGTCCGGCCTTGTTGCGGCGAAGGGTCAGTCACCCAAGTCCCTGGGCTTAGTAGTAAGCCAGGGCTCTTCAGTGCCTGTGTTCGGCCACTGTGGAACACTGGGAAATGGATTTTGAGCTCCTGACTTCTGCATACACATTCGTCGGGGTGATTTGGAATTTCCCCGGTTTTCTCCTTTGTGACATAGAAATAAGTCTTTCCGAAAAGCACTTCACGAGGTGGATGCTAAAATACCTTTTAATGATCTTGGCTGTTAAGCTGTTTACTACGCGATATCAAAGCATTTCATAATGTTCTTATTAAAGGAAATTTTAATAACATTTTATTTCGACTGTAAAAATAAATTCTCATACACAAAACTAGGCAAATTACAAATGCATTTAAGAAATAGTATAACAAATATCTTTATTTTTCAAATGGCAATTTTTGTTGTAAAATTAGGTATACGTTTTTCTTTGAAAGCCACGTATAGCCTTTGGCCTTTTAACTATTCATGCACAGTAAAAGGGATACATAATACAATATTATTACTAAGAAAAATGTTCACTTTTTGTATTTGCAACTCTCATTTACATTATAATTTTTGATGTGATATTAAATACGGTCCTAATGTAGTAATATTCTCTTTGATAAGACTATCTGGCTGAATTGAACAATAATTGAATGAGAATAATTATTCTAAGTGACTGGAAATTTCGTATTCTGTGTGAATTTGGGTATCCCTTGGCATTGCCGAAATATTTGTGATAGATCTTGGTGATAAAGTTGAATTTCTGGAAACCTAATTTTAGTTTAGCTTTTGTGTAGCCGCAGCGGCCATCTTGTTAATTACATCTTGAAGCCTATCTTGGATTAAAAAAAGTCGCCAAAAATTCAAGATGTACCCTATTGTAAACTTTTACCGAAATTTTCAGCAGATCTTACACTTCCCGCATCTAAACGAGGTATAAGAATATGCGATGATTCATGTCATTGTATTCGCACTCATCATTGATTGACTTGAAAAAAGTTGTAGGCAATTCTTGGCCAAACAATATGGAAGAAAATATATACACAGTTTTACTTTCACAATATTTTCACAATGCTAAGAAATTTTTCACAGGACATTTCTTCATTACATTTCTGATGACATTGTCCAGAAAAAGTAATTAAGTTGCAGAAATTTACGAGATAAAAACAACAATATTAAGAAGTACCTTACAGCTTCATTGCATTTACTTGATAAGTATGAAAAAATTAAAAACAAATTTTTAAAAAATACAGCATTTTATATTACTTAGCTCGTTAATTAACTTCACCTGAGTAAAATGTTCAAAACTTGTACGTCGAACTAATATCACGGTGCACTAATGGAAAAAGATGGCTTTTAATGATCGGACGATAAAATGCTCTGCATCTGGGCCTGCTGAAGATCACTCATGGTAACTGAGACAAATTGTGATCATATTTTCGGAGTCTTACCACTGCTGCGGAGTAGAGAACTGGCTCAGCGATGTCGATTTCATCAATTGACAATCGTTCAAAACCAGGAGGTAATTGACTGAGTTTACGTAATTCTTAGTACGCAAAGACAGTCACCTGGAAGTATATCGCAAATAAAAAGCATATAATTTAAATATAAAACTATTTCATTTCAAACAATTCAGATTAAATTAAAGGTTGGGTTTTAGCAGAGCCCACACCCTTGGCGAGAATAATTTCGGTTCCCGATAATTGTGTCTTGCGCCAAACTTGCATATCCTACTTCGATATACAAGATATGGTAAACCAAACTATTTCTAGAATTTGTTTCTGGCTTGTGGCGCTTTTCTCCAGCTTGTCGCCAAGGGTGTCGAGGCTCTCCTAGGATTTTTACAAAATTAAGAAATTTGATCGATGTTATATATAATTTTAGGATACTAAAATATTTCTGAGCAAATAATTCAAATTGAATACTGCAGATAAATAATAGTAAAATTCATGCAATTACCCCTTATTTCTCATAAAATTTCAAACTTTCATTTTCATATATTACTTCATTTTATATCAATTATTATTGTATAACTACTTAATTTCAATACACGTAAAAACAAATTTTAAATTAATGATATTCCTGAGCTACTAGTATATAAAGTGGTGTAACGAAGTGTTGATAGTGTATATTAGCTTCATTACTGAGTTTAAAGCATAAAGATATTTTCCAAATAACTTAACTTGTTACAGTATTTTTTCATCAATCAAAATCAAATTTCAATGTATATACAATACTATATGCTGAATACAGAGTAGCCATTTATTAGAATATAGTATCAATATTTTCTTATGAAATGAAATATATATATATATATATATATATATATTATAATATATATATATAATATATATATATATATATATATATATATATATATATATATATATATATAATATATATATATAATATATATATATATATATATATATATATATATATATATATATATATATATATATATATATATAATATATATATATATATAATATATATATATATATATATATATATATATATATATATATATAATATATATATATATATATATATATATATATATATATATATATATATATATATATATATATATATATATATATATATATATATATATATATATATATATATATATATATATAATATATATATATATATATATATATATATATATATATATATATATATATATATATATATATATATATATATATAATATATATATATATATATATATATATATATATATATATATATATAATATATATATATATATATATATATATATATATAATATATATATATATATATATATATATATATATATATATATATATATATATATATATATATATATATATATATATATATATATATATATATATATATATATATATATATATATATATATATATATATATATATATATATAATATATATATATATAATATATATATATATATATATATATATATATATATATAATATATATATATATATATATATATAATATATATATATATATATATATATATATATATATATATATATATATATATATATATATATATATATATATATATATATATATATATATATATATATATATATAAAAGATACCTACTTAAGAGGAAAGAAAGTAAAATTACTATCCATGATTCATGCAGATATTTTTATATTATGCTGAACTGTGTGTGCGTGGAAAAAAAAAAAAGAATTCTACGTCTATATACATAAAACAAACCATTCAATTAAAATTTTTTTTTTTTAAATCCTTGGACAAATATTTTGAGAATATATATATATATATATATATATATATATTTATGTATAAATACATATATGTGAATAAATATATATACATACATACATACATATATATATATATATATATATATATATATATATATATATATATATATATATATATATATATATATATATATATATATATATATATATATATATATATATATATATATATATATATATGTATATATATATATATATATATATATATATAAGTATTTCATTTTCTATTCTTTAATCAAAGCAAAATATAAATTAACTAAGCCCTTACCTAGTGATTCATCTTAAAACATTTTCTTTGAAACAAAATGACTGTACCATCTTCCATGGTGAGAATTGTCTTATACATATGCTCTAAGCTTTCTCTTGAACGATATAACAAAATAAATTAATCCTTTGAGATATTTCTTAAATTTAACAACTGTTCTACTTTTTACGTCACATCCACAAAACTCATAATTTATCATTTTTCGTTGATTCTTTTGGAAGAAAGTTTTTTTCACTATCATAACAATGAGATAAAACAATTCAAGTGTTTCTTGATCTCTTTATTTTTATATATAAAGCGAATTAATCAGTGTCAAAGATGTTGGCAAATGTGGATTTCGCGTTTTGTGCTCTAAATGGATCATAATAAAACATGATTAAAAGTTTACTTTTGGGTACCCTTTGATAATTGGGCGAAATTTTTGACGCCAAGTCCAGCTTCAAAATGTGAATATAAAAAGGGCAACCCTAAAACAACGTTATTTAAACTGCTTAAAAATTGCCAGGGTTAATATCTTATTACTTTTTTAAATTTTTACTGTGAATATTTATCAAACAAAATTTTTTTCCATCAAATAAAATATTTTTCTATTTAATAGGAATTTCATAAAAGAAATTAAACTAAGAATTTTTTTTATTTTTAGACTTTTTGTAGAATAATTTAACTATTACCTAGTTATACACAAATGCTCCATTGATACGTTATTGGATGTTATTCTATCAAAAACTTATCTTTATAAAACTTAGATTGATTTTTTATATTTTGAAACACCTTATTTTTTTTTTTTTTTAATTTAATACAAAAAATGTGAAAAAAAAAATGCTTTTAGAAATGGTTGAAATAAAAGTACTTAAGAACTAAGCTTACAACTTCAATTAATAATATTCATTTAAAAAGGAGTTAAAATCTTTAAAATATATAAAAAGTATTTTCTCGCTTGCTACACGTTCAATTGATGGGAATTCAAATGTGTGATAGTTTGTCCCAAAAATACATGGATTTCCATTAAAAATGAGTAACAGTTCAGAAAACTTTTTGTTAAAACAAATTATATAAATTAAATTTTAAAAGATCATTTTTTTTAAAAATTTTATCTACATAAATTGTATTAACAAAAAGTTCTTTTAATAGCTTGATATCATTACATGTAGAGAAGATTTACGTATTTTAGAAGGGAATATTTTAAATTAAAGCTTTTCATATTAGAATCCAGATATGTGTTAAAGAAATTATAGCAAACTGATCGATGTTTGATTATAGTAACGCGAACGTTTTTTGGAAGTTCTGTTCTATAAGAAGATTGTCCTAAAATATTTATTCCAAGTAATGAATATATGAATCCACAAATGTATTAGGTTGGTTAATAATTTCGTAGCGTTTTTACCAAAGACTTTTATTTAAACAAAAAAAACAATAATTATATCAATAACTTAATCAATTATATATTTGCCGTTGCTGTTTACTACCTCTTCCCCCCTCTCGACCAATTTGTTGATGCCGTTCCGCCAAAAATCATCTGGTCTCGTGTGAAATAAGTTGTTGAGCCAATTTTTAAGAACCTCTTGGTGCACTGGGAAATGCTCGAAAAGAATGCCACAGTCAAGAAGGAGCTCGATATTGCCCAGCTACACCGCATGAATGAGGCTGTTCGAATGAAAAGATCTGATCGACGTATTCAAATCATACTCCTTCACGACAACGCCAAACCCCTTGTTGCACAAGTCGTCAAAGCCGGACTCCAAATACTCGAATGGGAGGTCCTCAGCATCCGCCGTATTCTCCGGACCTTGCGCTGACCGATTACCATCTTTTCCGCTCCTTGTCTCCATATGAAGTGTGTTACCTTGGATAACAAAGAGATCCTTAAATAGTTCAACAATCTCTTTGACACCAGACCAGGTGATTTTTGGTGGAACGGCATCAACAAATTGGTCAAGAGGTGGGAAAAGGTTGTAAACAGCAACGGTGAATATATAATTGATTAATTTACTGATATAATCATTGTTTTTTGTTTAAATAAAAGTCTTTGGTAAGAACGCTACGAAATTATTCCCCAACCTAATACAAAAGATGAAATTTTCAAGGCTGATGATTATGCTATTATTGTTTGATGCTCCCATTTCAAATGACTGATTAATTTTACACACAACAAGCAACTGTGTGGAACAACTTACTTCGCATTATTGTTGGTACTGCATTTTCTCAAAGACGAATTCAATTATGCTGTTATGACATAATCAAAGATTTAATAGTCCACAGAATGGCTTCAAATGACATGCATGATCTCAAAAGAAAAAATATTGTGTTCATAATCAGCATTTAGAGTGTTATTTGTGTCCATTAGACATGGTTGTATAAAGACTTACAAAAATGCAATCTACAAGTACTCGTCAGCTGAATAGAGTCTGTGGTGTACATTTCCCGAATGAGCCATTACCAATCATGATCAAGTTGTATCTTCTTCAACTGCATCATAGATCTTAACAAAATATGCTGAGGTTTCTTTCATGCAATCATGGCTATTTTCCCCACTCTCATAATTATTAATTCATGATTGTATAATGCTTCTAAAAGACTTTTACTCAGCAAAAACAGTAGAGAAATTTAGGTTTAGTTATTATTATGGCTATTATAGATTAACAACAGCCGGCCAACTTGTCTAGTGGTCAGCGTGCCTGACTACGGATAGGAAGGTCCTGGGTTCGAATCCCTGTTCAGACATGGATGTACTTTCTCTCTCTCTCTCTCTCTCTCTCTCTGTCATGTCTTTGTCCTTTCTTTGCGTGTGTGAATGAAGTATGAATGATGCCTATCCTATAAAACGGGTCCCTAGGCATGTGTGAGGGTGCGATGGTGGCACCACCCCCCGTGTGCACACGGGGCAACGCCCCGGCGGCTATGAGATCGCTGTTTCTGGCCGGTTCCTATGGTATCAGGGAACAATAGATTAATAAACTCTGTTGCAGTTGTAACTATTTACAATCTGCTATTGGAAAAAAATAGATTAACAACATATAATTACTTAACAATAATGCTCTCGATGGAGATGATCATTTCATCCTATAGTGGAAAGCTGAAATGAAAGCTTCCAATCAATCATTGTATCAGAAAGGTATATAATATAAAGGAAATAGGGAACTATATCTTATTTCAGTATATAACCTTTTTCTAATCATCGTACAACTTTAATATTTAGTGATACATTGATGGCTTTTATCACATGTTGTATTAACTTCATGGATATTATTACCAAGAGGATGTTTTGCATATGATAGTTAGAGTTAAATGTAATTACATCATCTCCATGCTATTGAGAATTTTTTTTAGCCAGTACGATCACTAATTTTTCACCGATAAGCTCATAAATTATGGCAGACTAACAGCACACCAAAATAGCCTATAGCTGTGAAATAAGTGATTGAAAATGTGTCATAAAATAACATTTAAAGTTTTACCTATATGCAGATGGAAATATGCAAAAATTTATTGACGCTAGGACGTTTCCTGATTTAATGAATTCAGCATTCATTGTAAATTGTAATCCATTAAAGAGTTATTTGAAATTAATTTTTTGAGTATTCATCACATTTACGCATCAATTTTACAAAAATTTTAAACCCATTTAATTTGCATCAGAACGCAACCAGTTTTCTTTAATATTTAGTTTTTGTTCGTTTTGTTTCAGGTAATTATGCAGTTATACACAACAAATGTTTTTAATATCCTTTAATAAAGCCTTTTTTTTCGGCTCCCTGCTTTAGAATTTTTTTTTTTTTTTTTTTTCAGGAAAATAAATTTTATCATTCAGCATTTCCCATAAAGATAATACAATTTCCTAAAATACTTTAGCCAAAGCGTAAAATTTCGCAATACAAATTTTAAATAATATTTGAAAAACCAGAAATTACTTTCCTTTTCTCACTTTAAAAACCAGAAATAAAGTAAAATAATAAAAAATCCAAGACTTCCGATAAAAAGATTTCATAATAATTAATTAGTCCAATATGATCTAAAAAAATCTCATTTTTAACTTAATTATTGCAATAAATGTTATGAAGTAATTTGTTTACTTGAATATTCTCTCATTTGAATCAGTTTTTTTTTTTTTTTTTTTTTTTTTTTTTTTTTTTGTAAAGATATCAGTTTAGTTTCTGCATGATGTCAAGTATTTTAAATGATCAGAAGTTTAATTTCATATTCAAAATGTTTTGACATATTCTAAATAAAAAAAAAGTTTTCGGAACCTTTATTTAAATAATAAAATCAAAATATACACATTTGAAATTTTGATGAGCAACTAGATAAATAATTTATAAGATTTGAAATTTCTTCACAAGATTGAAATTCTGGTAGCATATTTTATACATCATAATAAGAATTATATGTTTCAAATAAAATAATTTTATTGTTATAATAGGAAAATATTATAACAATAAAATTAGAGGAAAAACAGGTAGAGAAAGTATTAAATTTCTACTTTTTGTTTCTGTTGAAATGCTGGAATTTTTATCAAATGCAATTAATTACATAATTACATGTGTTAAAATATTTCTCATTTTACATTACCGTGTGTGTGTGTGTGTATACATACATACATACATACATACATACATACATACATATATATATATATATATGTATATATACATATATATATATATATATATATATATATATATATATATATATATATATATATATATATATGGGTTTGGGGTTATATGGGTTTTAAAATCGGATACCACTTGATTTGGCGACAAATATTTGCCATAAAATTTCCTTTCTAGTAACCATGGTACCTTTAGCGCTTTATTGACGTAAGGCAGCGGTTCAAAAAGTTAGTATTACACCAAATAATAAGTAATACCAACACCTCCTAGAAGAGTTATTCCCTAAAACAAGTTATTCCCTAATACAATGTTTCGGTTTTGCCGCTCTTGGCCTTGCCCGAAGGCCATTCGCGAATCCCTTCCGGAAGTGACGTCCAATTCCTGTCCTGATGCTTTCTCTTCTAGGAGGTGTTGGTAATATGCACCCCATTGCTTTGAGTGCTCGCAGACTCAATAAGCTCTCTGTCAAAAACTCGTTTCTGCGTATTGTGTTGTGAATAACAGTGAAATGTGAATACAATCATTTTAGAAACAAATTTTGTCTTATTATTAATAGTGGAGTGATCAAGCTGCAGGGCGTATTGTAAAATTGTAATCACCCTAATAATGGTAAAACGTAAATACTAGGAAGCATTTTTAGGATTAGGTTTTACTTGCATTTATAATCGAGGAGTGAACAAGACGCAATGCGAGTTGTGCAGTGAAATATTAAGTAATGAATCCATGAAACCGAACAAACTTGAAAGTCATTTTGATGCAAAACATAAAAATTTTTCTTTTGAGGGAAAAGATCTTACTTTTTTCGAAAGAAAAGAAGCCCATTTAAAAAGACAGCGTTTAAATGCACCAACTAGCAATGATTTTATAAATTCTGCCAAACAAGCTAAACTTGCTTCTTTTTATGTTGCTTGGCATATTGCAAGACAAAAGAAACCCCATAATATTGCTGAAAAACTTATAAAACCTGATGCCATTGACATGGAACGTATCATGTGCGGAGATGAAAGTTCAAAAAAATTACTAAAGATACCATTATCAAATGATACAATTCGTTTACGAATTAATGATATGTCATTTGATATTAAGAATCAACTTATTTCTGCTATAAAAATTGCTGGTTTATTTAGTATTCAACTGGATGAAACGACAGATGTAAGTAAAGATGCTCAACTCATGGTTTACGTGCGGTATCCAGGTTTAACTGATATACAGGAGGACATTTTATTTTCCAAACCAATGTCAACAACAACTAGAGGTGAAGATATTTTTCTTATGGTCGATTCGTTTTTTAAAGAAGAAGAATTAAATTGGAATCAGCGTTTCAGCATTTGCACCGACGGTGCAGCTACCATGACAGCATCTCAAAAGGGATTTTCGACAAGAGCAAAATAAATGAATTCACAAATTATATCGATTCATTGTTTGTTACATAGACAAAATCTTGCTTCAAAAAATTATCACCCGAATTATGTATCGTTTTGGATGAAATTCTTGTGGTAGTCAACTTTATCAAATCAAGATCTCTTAACTGTAGAATTTTCCACTAACTGTGTTTTGAATTTGCTGCAGAATACGAACATTTATTATATTAATCTGAAGTTAGATGGCTGTCCCGGGACAAAGTTGTTCAGAGTATTATCATTGCGGACAGAAGTCGAATTTTTTTTTTTTTGAGAGAAAAGAAACACCCATTAGCATCTAAATTCTCCGAGTTGAAGTGGATTACTCATTTGTCAGATATTTTAGTTGAAATAAATAATCTAAATACGTCTATGCTAGGACGTAATCATACTATTATTGAATTAACTGAAAAAATTACATGTTTTAAAAATAAACTCAAATTATGGAGAAATAAGGTTGAAGTAAAGAAACTTGCTTCATTCCTGTCTCTTAATTTACTTGTTAAAGACAGTAATATTGATATCACAGATTTTGAAATACAGAAAATTATTATTAATCATTTAGAAAAACTAATAGCAAACTTTGATCGATATTTCCCTGCAGATGATGTTTTCAAATATAATTGGGTTCGAATGCCATTTAATTTTGATGTAAGTGATTTGTTAATATTAATCAATTTCATGAACAATTAATAGAAATACAAAGTAACCAAGCACTTCGATACAATTTCTACAAAAATACTGAATCTTTATGTGCTTTATGGTTATGTGCTTTTTGGGTCGCGACATGAACATATTTCTAAAATTTGGGTCGCGGCTTAAAAAGGTTAAGAACCACTGACGTAAGGTATCTTTACTATCTAATTTGAGGTTGACATTTTTTTTACCTCTAGCACTTTGTGTGACGTAATCATAATCACATAATTTGGCGTAATTATTATCACGATATTATTAAATTGAAATTTGCTTATTAATTAATTAAAATGTCTGTGATTGTTTTATAATTGAGTTTATATCTTATTGTGGTTTACTTATAACTACGTGAGAACGTGAAAAGATATATTTTTATGATTTAGACGCTGCGTTGTTCTAAAAAATTTTGTTAGTCATTTGTTTTATTGCTCTTCCAAATTGTGCTACTATTAATATCATTGAATTTAACTACCATTTTAATTATTTATTTCTTCTGTTGTTTTTCCACCAACAAAGTAGAATGTCTAGAAAAATGTGTTTTTTTTCCCCCTAATTGGAGCAAAATAAGTAAGAAATTATTGATTGGTGTGTAAATGAATATTTGATTAGTTCTCGGTATATTTGTTCTGTTTGTAAGAAAAATATGTGCTTGGTTGAGAGAAAGGATCGATCGGATGGCTATGAATGGGTTTTCAGTGTGAATGCTCATTATTCTAAGAGGTCTGTAAGAAATGGTGCATGGTTTGAAGAAAGTAATATGCGTTTAATTGAGATTTTAAAATTTAAGTATTTATGGGCGTATGAAGCTGGAACGAGTCTGATTATGAATGAAGCGATTATGAAATCAAATAAAATTGTGGTTGACTGGCGTAACTTTTGTACAGAAATGTGCATAAATGTATGTTTGAAAAATAGTGAGACGGTTGGAGATACTGGTAAGATTATGGAAATCGATGAAAGTATGTTTGGCAAGAGAAAATTTGACAGAGTTAGACGAGTGAATAGTAAATGGGTGCTTGTGGTGGCATTGAAAGACAGAATCGAAGACGTTTTTTGGAAATTATGAATGACGGAAAGAAAGAGACTTTGTTGGAAATTATTAAAAAGAAGGATTATGCCTGTCACAAAAATTATTTCAGATTGCTGGAAATCTTATGATTGCTTAGAGCATGAAATTTTCCAACACTTATCTGTTAATTTTTCAATCTTTATTGTTGATCCTGAATAAAGATTGAATTTGCGGTGGCTACACAAATACAATAGAAGGAATGCGAATCCAAATCAAACTAGATTTCAGTCCGAGATTCCAGTGTCAGACAATCGTCGTAAAACTTGTTTGATTCTCACTTCTCAGAATTCATGTGGAGGAAGAGCTACCGGCACATCATGGAAGACGACATGTTCCGGGAGCTCCTACATTGCGCAAAAAATATCTATCCCTTGCTGCTTTCCAACGATGAGAAATCTTCAGAAAAAATATAGGTAAATACTTAAATTTTAACTTTAATTAGTGTTTCCTGTGCCGGTTAATGAATGGCCATTTTATTTCTATTTTGCTTGAATTTTGACCTTTTTATTGTGTCTTGTGTCGATTATAAAGATTCTGAATAATAATTTTTTGGTATTTTTAAATATTGTGATAGTAAATATATAATTTTACCCTAAAATTATTCTTAAAATTGTTAGTGAGAAAACTAAGAAAAATTGTATTTCACGGATAAAATTGTATCATCTCATTGATTAGAAAAATTGTTATTCACATCATGGTGTAAAAAAAAAAAAAATTACCCAGAGATATATATATATATATATATATATATATATATATATATATATATATATATATATATATATATATATATATATATATATATATATATATATATATACATACAGTTCAAGTAAAAGAATCCAAGTTTTCATTTTCATGTGTTTCCGTTATGAGATTCAATTATTATGATAAATTTCATAATTATATTCAATTAAAAAATATTTTTTATTTTCACCTTGCTTTTGTATGGCAAATGAGATATATTAGAATTCTTAGTACAAAGGACAACGAAATTTGTTATTATATTCATAGCATATTTTGATTATCTTAATATTTAAGTGAAATAAGTAACCACTTATTTTTTACCCAGTACATAAATTATTACTTATGATTTTTTTATGTAAGCATATTTTAACAATTCAGTTAGATTCTACTATCCTACAGAAAAATTATGTATTCAATTTAATTTAAAAATAATTTTAAGATTGTTAGTAAAGTTACCTAAATTATAAAGTTCGTAGAATTTTGAAAAATCTGCACAATGTGTTATAAAAAAAATTAAATAATAAAAAATAAATAAAAGCTTCGTTTTAAAATTAAAAAAACAATACGTGACTGATTCTTAATATGTCACTAAACTAAATACAAATTTTAATATTTATGATTTTTAAGTTGCTTGATTTATTTGACTAACTGCAATATCGACTGGCTCTTAATCGAAACAAAATTTAGTATATGATTTGGTAATATGTAATGCAATATACAAAAAATGAAAAACATTTACTTTCGATTAAAACAATAGATATTTAGTCAAATATATTTTTTTCATTTATTCTTATGGTTTGTCCTTATTTTAAAATATATTTAAATGCAGTTTTTTAATTATTGGTCACTCATTTTAATTAATGCTTTGCAAGCATTCATTTGTATTACTTTGAAAATAAACAGAATACATTGTACATTGCTCTCTTAGAATATAGGAATGATTAAATCTTTAGAATTCGTAAGCTACATACTCAATTACTCGTGATTTTAAAATAATTACATGACTTTTTGTAGAAGTAATTAACACTCATAAGTTTTGAGCTCAGAATGTTTCAGTTTTGGTTCTGCATTTTCTCACTAAAGATCACTTTTCGCACGTTAGGCATATCTCAGCTATGACATGCAGTTTTAAGTGGATTTCTTTCTATTCTCTATAAACATACAATCGCCATATGGGGATCGAGCTTATGAACTATCGAAACGAAAGTCAAATAGTTAATTTCTCAGCTGACAATTTGGCCAAAAGTTATTTTAAATTTTAAGTTCCAAATCCTTCAGTGATCACAAGTTTGAATATAAGAATATTTTACTCCAAATTACGAGTTAAACTAACACTTCTCTTTCTTCTTTAAATATTAAAAAATATTGTTTAGTATGTTGATCTGAGAAGATTAAAGCGTATTTTCAAGCTTTTGATGCATATGAAAAAGATTATTTCAACTTCATTTGTATGATATTAAGGAATTAATACACTTGATAAGCAAATAAAAACTGAAACGGCTATATCAAAGCATAAAAAATGAATTCAGATTTTTCAAAGTAACATTTATTCTTAAATGAAAAACAGGCAGAAAAAGAAAAATAAAGAAAATTGAGTTTATTTTTATTATTATTTATTTATTTATTTATTTTCCCCAGTAACTTATAATAGCTTATTTATTTAGAAATGAAACATTTCCTGAACTGAATTAAATCAGTTTAACAATCATAATCTTTTTTTAAAGTTTATCATCAGACATTCGAACTCATTGTTTTTCTACATTATAATGGCGTGAGTTATATACTAGTATTTTTCTAAAGTTTATGGGTATTTAAGATGTATTTCTCTGTTCCAAAATTGACATTTTATTAAAATCTAAAAATCTATCATAAAATCCGCTTTTTCCCAAAAAGGAGTACTTAATTTAATTATAGAAACATTTAGATTATACGCAGAATATTTTTACAAGTTTACAATCTAGCTAAAAATTAAGATGTAAGAGAAATATTTAAAATATTTTATTTAGTTTCTGTTCTATATTTTACTTTCTTCTTTTCATTATATAAGAAATACGATGAAATGTGCGAAATTATCAGTTATATCCCATGCAGTTTGACATTAATAAAAGTTGAAAGTGGTGAAAATAATATTCTAAAAAATTTCAATTCTATTAAAATTTCCAAATATTATAAATAGAATATTACATTTATATTGTACTTTTTGATTAACTTTTTTAAAGAGAATCAAAATTTGATTCGTATAACAATCATTCTTTGACCTTCACAAGTTCTGTTTGATTTTTCTCGGATTATAACAATTATAGATGGCAGTATTTAACAACTATAAAAAAAATTACAAATTTAGATCAATTTGTATTTCTCCTATTTTAACATAGATGGCAGCACTAAATGAATGCAAGTTTATTCTTAAATTTTTAAATTGTATATCTCAAATTATGTACTAGATCGCTCAGGATTAAAAAGATACTGGAAACCTCCTTTCAATAGATTTCATTTTCATTTCAAAATGCAATTCTATAACTCACTAGCAAATTATTTTAGAGGCGTTAACAATAGCTTACAACTTGTTTCAAACTTTATTATTTTTAGATGATTCGCAAATATGTTTTAAAGGATAATTTGAGCTTATTTCCAAATTTTTCTTTAAGTTATCCAAATTATTACGTGTGTGAAATGATTGAAAAGTATTTAGTTTCATTAAAGAAATATTTTTATGCATTTGACTTTTCAAGTATTTTCAATAAGGCAAAAATTCTTCCCCAATATTTTAAAATTTCAAGATTAAATTAATCTTAATATTGTTAACTTTATAATTTTATAAAATATTTAGCTGACCATCTGATTTTAAAATTACTCTTAATTGGAAGAAACATGATTTAGTAAATATAAAACTTTCTAAAATGATTTTGGAAAATTTTTCTATAACTATATTTCTATCTAATTTTATAATATATATATATATATATATATATATATATATATATATATATATATATATATATATATATATATATATGTATATATATATATATATATATATATATATATATATATATAGGGTTAGCTTTTTTAAAATTAGAGAATTTGAAGTGTCCTATAGCCTGATCTAACAGCCAAAATGACCCCAAACATTGTATTTAGACTAATCAAAGCATACGAAAAAAAAAATTCCAAATGTCACCGCTAGGGCGTTTTGTGGCTCTCTTTTTGTTAATAATAACGAGAATTAGCATAAAACATGGGTATTAAAGGAAAATGCAAATGTTGCGCGATGACAGTACCAGTAATAGGGGCCATAAAAGCAAGTAATAGACTACGACAAATAATCTCAATTGCAGTAAACGAGCTCAAGTGCCCATAACTCTCAAGGCTCTCACGTTACAGAACGTGCGTTTATGTTTTGTGTAATATCAAACTTGTCTATTCTAAAACACAACATAACAAAGACGTTGCGGAATATTCCTCATGATATGTTATGCACGGTTGTGTATCATGTTGTGCGCAGAATGCACGATGTTATTTCTGAGAACGATGCTCACATTCAATATGGTCTAATTCCTCACCGGGAAAATTATTGTAGTAAATAAACATTAGTAATTTAACTCAGCTTGTTCCAATGTGTAAGCTACATCTTTTTAACTCATTTTCTAATCATTTCTAAATTGTTGCTAATTCTTGTATTTATGCTTCAATTTTTATCAATTAGCTATTTTTTCCCTTAAAAACTTTATAATTATTATAAATATTTTACACCTTTAGGTACAGTTAATTACGTTTTGCTTGCAGCTTTTTTCTGTGAGTTTCGTTATTTTATCTATTATATTTTCCTTTTAATATCTATTAGCTTTTTTCCTTTTCATCCATAAATCGGTTGTTTCGTTCATTACAGTTGAGATCTTGATTTCACCAATTTACTATGGCTCTCATTGGTTTAAAATATCTATGACGTCAGATGACGTTTCATCCTCGTCACATCGTATGAGATGACCTTGTAAATCAGACCTATCGAAGAATTTGCATCTTGCCTTCAAATCACATGCTTCGTGCGTGAAACAAGGCGAAGTTCATCATCGAATATCTGATAATATTGTCTAAATTCATGTTGTTAATAGAATGTTTTTTGTATATAAGGAGCAAATTATCGGTTTGAGAAGCCGTTTTCCATTAACACATGGACAATGGAATAGCAAAAAAAAGTTTAAAAGACATGATAAAGCATCCTTTTTATGGTTAGTTCTGTTAATCGCACGAACGATTTAATTTTTTTAAAATTTTTATTACTTAATAGAATTTTAAATTAATAATTGCAATATTTGTAAACAATCTCTTTTGAATCTTAAGACTATTGCTTGCTTACATCAAAATCAATTTTTTTTTTAATTAATATTGCTGAAATAATAAAAAGCAGATTTTTAAAACATGGGCTCAAAGAAATAGTTAAATTTCTTAAAATTGTTTCTTTTTCATTAAGTAAAAGGAAATAATAAATCTTTAAAGTGTATATGTTTTTGTTCTTTAGAATATATATATATTTACAGAAATGAAAATAAACGCCATTCCCTTGTTGGAGAATTTTCCTCTGGTGCAAAAGGACAATATTTATTGGATTTTTTTTTTTAATCTTTTAACATGTTAATGTTTAATGTTTGCTTAACGCATATAATTGCTTTATATTTTTTCTCATTTTAAAAAAGGATGTTAAACTAATTTACTTTATTAATTTAGCAATTCCCAAATTTTTAATTTTACTTTAAAATTTATATACTTATTTTTTATAAACTACTATTTACTAATAAATATTTGGACAACTATGATAAGAGATATAAGTACAATTTATTCATATGAATTGTTAGATGAGCTTCCATGCGAGCCAATTACAGAATGAACCCTGCGCGGGAAACTTCCAAGGGTGTTTGGATTATAGACAGTATTTTATTCCAGTCGGTTTGAAGTAGATATGCAACTTCTTTCACCGGTTTTAATAAAATAACTTCACCAAAATAGGTAAAATTTTGCATGATTCCCTCGATTCGGTGATCTAACTCCTCCCAGAAGTGTTGTATAGAATTCAAGTCTAGACTGTAAGCATTTCAGTTTAATCAATTGACCCCATGCCAACATATGAATCCCTAATGGTAAGTGGTTGGAAATAAAAAAAACAAAAGAAGTATATTGATATCTAGGATAGTGGTATAATAATTGGCACTAAGCCTACCATGAATTGGGATCAAAGATTCCAGAATATACCACGAGGAACATCTCGATACCTATTCCCATCTTCGCCAAATTTTCCTTTAGACCAAGTCATTTTGGAAAAGGTTTTCTCCAAATATATGCCGAAATCAGACTTTGCCATTTGAACTTCAATCTGGATTCATCACTCTAAAAAAACCCTATCACCACTCGTCTGCGGTTCAATTTTCATGCACTTATATCGAGCAACGATGTTTGATATTGTAATCAAAGATTTATCGGGCAACACGACCACGGAAACCAAGCAGTTGTGCTTCTTTGAATATGGTACTTATCAATATAACAGTACACGATGTTTATTGTAACTTCTAGTGTATGTGGCCCATTGGTTTGTTACAATTTTTTAATTTCTTTGAGTAGTAATGATCGGCCTCTATTCCTTAGTTTCATAGGTCTGGTGGGTCGAAACCCATTACGACAATCATCTCTTTTCTTCCACTTCTCAATCACAAAAGCATCTGTCGATTTTAAAATGTTTTACTCGCCGTTTTATATATGGACACAACCATATGCTACAATACATACAGTAGTATCAAAATTGCATGTATTGTTATTGGTGACATAAATAAGGGACTGGAAAATAAAAACTATGTCTTTAAAATAAATGAATTCATTAGAGAGATTAGTAATATTGATGACAGGCTAAGAAAATTAAGCTTTAATAAAACACAACAATAATATAAATTTAAAGTACGTTTTATCTCCAAAGGTCACATTAGAAGTTAAATAATTTCATTTTTCTTTATACTTAAGAAAGGACTATACTTTATCTATTACTTTTGGTTCTCAGAGATAAAATTAATGAAATTTCAGAGGGGCTGTAAGTTTTTAAAGTCATCAAGCATTGTTTATAAAAGTCCAAAAAAGTGTCAAAAGATAAATTAAAAATCCAACTTCGTATTGCAATTTTACTTTATACAAGACTTGTGTGATGATCTAAGGTAGTCGAGAGGATTTTACAAGATTTCAGAATAAAAACTGAAACACGGGAGGAAAAGTATAAGAAAATATATTATTCACTCTATTATCTTAATTACAAAGGTAAGGCACAGAATAGTTTTCAACCTATTTTACTTCGAATTCATTTTAATGATTTAGAATTATTTAGTTGATTTCATTCACGTTTAGATCTTTATGGATATGAAATCACGAATACTGTTTCATAAAGTTTTTTACATTATTTAAAAGACGTAAAGAATTTATAGAATAACTTAATGTGGTTTCAAGATTGTTTTTTGGTATTTTCAAAAACTTGGTGGTAATATCTTTTATTGTTGATGTATTGGAATGCTCTCTTTCTAATAATAAAAAAATGTAATTTTTTAACATTATGATAAATGAACATCAAGGCAACGGTGAGCAATTCAACTAATGTGTGATAAAAAAAACGACTTGATTGATGGCTTAACTTTAATTTTCTTCAAAATAATTAATAATACCAGACAGCAACATAAGAAACTACCAGAGTTTGCTCACATTTCTTTTGAGTTACAACAAAATTAGCTTCTAGCTAAATAACAAAAATTTCTCAGCAGAATTTTTACTGATCAGACTCGTCTCTTGACTACACAGAATAAGTACATATAAAAGAAATAAATCTTCTATTAATTTAGGTGAGAATGAATAAAAGTAATGTATTGAAGTTACGTCTTTATTCTGACAAAATGCAAGTTTTTTAACCATTAGTAATCAAGAAACGAAGATAAATTTATATACGGTAAAAGAATGTTTTCTTCGTAAAATTTGTTAAAACCTATATTTTGATTAAACAAAAATAAATATATACATTCAAGAATTATATTGTTTAATACATTGAAATGAAAATTAATATGAGTAATACATCAAAGTTTTATCTTCATTAAGAGAGAAAGTTTTAATTCTACGACGTGACATTCAACAATCATGATTAAATTGCATAAAAATTTTGAAAATATAGTTCTTTTGACATTGAAATATAGTGAAAAGTTCATCATATTAATGTTCACATTTTATTTAATTTTTGGATTAATTTTTAGTTTTTAGTTGACAAATGGCTTTATTGCTTTCACACACACACACAGTTTATTTCAATTGAGTATGTTAAACCTTTTGCTAAAGAAACATCTTAATGTAAATATCTTTATATATAAATTACTTCTTTTCGGGTGTTTAAAAGACCCTTTAAGCATTAAAACTATTGTCTTTGTTCCCCAAATTCCCTATGTGTAGTTTCTCAAACGATTTTTTTTTGTAGCGACATTTTAAACTAAAAAATAAGTCACTTAAATTTATGCTAATAGAAAAATACAGTTTCTTACAAAAAAAATAATAAGGTTCAAAGTAAATTCAAAGTAGAATTTATAAACATTTCGAGAGTAATTACATTATAGAATTTCTTCACAAAACTAACTTATATTCTTATAAGTGTTATTAAAGCAATATGGTCAAAATTTAGTAACAGAACAAAATATTTAGGATTTCTTTATTTTAAATTGATTGTATTCTTTTAGATACTGAAAATGCAATATTTTTTATAACGTTCAATAAATTAATTTAATATGAAACTTTCTTTAACATTTTTTTTCTTTAACTCATAAATGATATTCCCTTTTTCCATTTTCATCTTAAGAATGAGCACGTCAAATTTTTCAGAATGCATTTGTGAGACTTAGGACACCATATATCTTACAGCGGAATGAAACAAAAATAAATATATACATAAATGCTTTGTGAAATAAATGCTTTGTGATTCATGCTTTGTGATAAAATAAAAAAATAAATGCTTTGTGATAAAATAAAAAAATAAATGCTTTGTGAAAATAACTTTTTATATTTTACATTTGAAAAAATATTATTAAAGCTGAATGGGATTTTCAAATTGATTAAAAAATAGATTATATAACTAATTGCGTTAATTATCTTCATCAAAACTTTCAATGCTTATTTCATTTCTATAATATATTGATAAAAACATATACTGTATAATTCACTAGTTGCTAAAAGTTGTGTCCGGAAATTTCCCGTGCTGATCATGCACGATTTTTTAAAGAGGCCATTACAAAGCTGTATGTCATCATTTTATGTAAACTATATATAAATATATTCATGAAAAATAATTTATTATGAATATTTAAATCATATTACTCTGCTTTCCAAACAAAAAACACATTATTTTTATAAGATTACAGCTTTTTTACTGAAAATATTTCAAAAAATCATAAAAATATTATTTTAATTAAATTGCTGTTTTCAAATCATTTGTATCCCAAAGTGTTCTTAACAATATAAATGTAAAAGTAAGAATTTCTGAAATTTTTTTCAAAATTCTTATGTTATTATGATTGAACCGCCAGAACTTATTAATTCATTTGTGTTTGCAAGAACTGTCTTTTTATGAAGGAATTCTGATATTGTTACATTAAAATTATTTTCATGAGAAATTAAGAAAAACAATATTAACTATCTACAAAAAGTTTTTTTAATGTAGCCCCTGTGCTCTGTAATAAATGATGCTATGTGATGTGGAATGGAATTAAATAGATTTTAAATGTTTGCCTGTTGAAGAGTATTCTACATTGTTGTGTAGGCATCCAAAGTTAACTTGTAAAATCTAAAAAATGGGGGTCATGAACAAAACTTTGGAAATCCTCTAGAACATAATTTTCATCGCAGTATGACGTTTTATATGGATTTTAGTTCTTCAAATTTAAATGAGGGTCGTCAAAATAACACTTGTTCCCATTATGTGAGAACTTGTTTTTATTTTCATTAACCTATTGCATCCATAAAAGAGATGGAGTATATTGTACATCAAGAGTATATTGTACAGATAAGTTTGTACACAAAATACAAGGATATACTAAAGCCGAAAAGGATTGACATGACAGAGTATGGTAATCCTGTAAAAGTAGCTCAACATGATTGAAAATCTTTAGACGCGATTTCTTTACATGCCTAATAGCAGGTAGAACAAGCAGGTCAAAGGCGAAACTGTATTTCTTGAAAAAAAAAACTTTGAACATATCCTTGCAATATATTGGCAAGTATTACGTTGTTGGAAAGTACCTAAAAAGATATCTTGAAGGCCATGAACAGTTTCGAGATCCAGCATACTCTTGATATAATTGTTGCTGATAAGGTGAATTACAATTCATCGGAAGTGAGATCGTCTGACACAGTAGCAATCCCAAATTTTTACTTCAGGCATTTGTCTATTATGACATTCGATAATAAACTCCAGAATATAGTGTTCACTTGCTTAGCATCTAGTGCAAATGCAGGCATAAAACCAAAAATTACAAGACCAATAAGAGAGGGATTTTTCAAAAGAGAAAAAATAAATAAACTTTGAACATATCCTTGCAACATATTGGCAAGTATTACGTTGTTGGAAAGTACCTAAAAAGATATCTTGAAGGCCATGAACAGTTTCGAAATCCAGTATACTCTTGATATAATTGTTGCTGATAAGGTGAATTACAATTCATCGGAAGTGAGATCGTCTGATACAGTAGCAATCCCAAATAATTACTTCAGGCATTTGTCTATTATGACATTCGATAATAAACTCCAGAATATAGTGTTTACTTGCTTAGCATCTAGTGCAAATGCAGGCATGAAACCAATAAATACAAAACCAATAAAAGAGGGATTTTTCAAAACAGACTACGCGTTGTTAATCTCTTGGTGTTTTACATTTGACAGCTGCAGTTTTCAATGGTTTGGCTTAAGCGTATGTATTCTTCCCCGCAGTTAATAACCCCAGTAACCGTTCACAAATTGGCAAAGCTAAAATTGTTATAGTGAATCAATAAGCTGTCAACTAACCGGATGAAACTGTACCACAGTGTCTTTCATCAACCGATGACCTCTAGTGTCGGTACATATTCTTGGATTTTGATCGTTTCTTATTAGCATCAAACGTTCATATATTTACTGTGTCTATACTGTATGAGAACTGCTTTTACAAGGTAAGAAAATCCTCTTTTTGAAAATAGATGATTTTTTTCATTAGAGCTTGGAAAGTTGTTGACATTTTGATGTTTTACTTAGAAAAGAAACAATATGTCTCATTTACCGTTTACTATTTGAAGGTTATGTACTACATCCCACCACATCCCTTTACCTTAATTGTTTTGGAAGTAATTCAGATAATGTTGCTGAGCAGATGCTTGCGTCGTACTTCAAAAATTTTATTCATTTGAATAACACTCTAATATTTCTATTTGATGAAAACAGGAGCTTTTATTGGAGCATTCCTTAATAGAGTTGCAATTTTTATGAGTAAGATTTTAACAATACCATGACAATGAAGAATCAAAACATTAAGATTACTCCCTCTGTTTAAAAGTACACTTGTTTGAAGGATGCAGAAGTCACGTTAGTCAGAAGGAAAAGTAAACAACCCATCGTGGAGAATTCTAAATATCATTCCTGAGATTATAGATATTTGTTTCATATAAAAAGCTACTGATCAATATAATTTTATTATGAAATAGATGGCATGATCAAAACGCTGCGATATTGGATATTTGCACATCATCAACAGTATTGGACGTCATAAGCTATTCTGCTTGTAAATTACGACTGGTGGCAAATTGTTGTATTGGATATTTGTGCATCATCAACAGCATTGGACGTCATAAGCTGTTCTGCTTGTAAATTACGACTGGTGGCAAATTGTGACAGATACCGTTAGTCTCACACTACACCATTAGTATTCAATGACTTTTACTTTAATTTTTATTGTATTTGGTCTTTAATTTTTCTTCGAATATCTTATTAGATCTTATTTTTTGGTCTCACCGTCGTTCGTTCACTTGGCGTAGATTCTCACAACTTGTGAACAACCGATAGCACGAGCAGTTAAGCAAATATTCAATTTTTACATATCACAATCTGCTTTCTGCCAAAATTTCTTAAATGTTTCTTTTTTAACTCGCCATCGTTTGTTGACTTGGCGTAGGTTCTCCCAACTTGTTAACAATGAATGAAACAAGCAGTTAGGCAACTACTCGATTTTTACTTATATCAATTTGCTCTATGTCAAAGCTGCATAGATCAGCAAATTTTCTCATGACACTCATTCATAATTATAAAAATAAGCGTCACAGTCCTCAAAGAAAGTTTTATACTGTTTTTGCTTCATCACAGACATTAGATGTCATCCACACAGACTCAATGTCAAGCAGTTAGTCATAATGTTTTGGTTCTTCCGTCCATGCAATGAAGTACCAAAACATTTTCTTTTAACCATTAAATGAAATAATTTTTTTAACTCTTAAGCCTTCTGAATGTTATTAATATATAACTGCAAAACCTAAAGTCTTATGCGCAGTGATGTTACAGTAAGTAGTGACTTATTTTGTGAAAATTACTGACACTATTATATCAAATATTATTTTTTATGTATTATATGTATTTATGTATCAAATATTATCTTTATGTAAAACAGTCATTTTTATTTCATATTACATTGTTCAGGCATTTGAGTTACTAAATAATTTATAGCTAAATCTTATTAATATACTCAAGTAAAATGATTGTCGAAATACTTGAAAACAATCTGGAAGAAAACAAAAATGAAGATAACTTTTAATCCTACATACTAAAAACTATTACTAATATTGCTCGATATTTTAATATGAATGATATGAATCAGATATTGATGTCTGCAATGTCAGTATTTAAGTTGTCTACTTTAAGTATCTTTTCAATCTTTTAAAATATTTTTATTTTAATCTTTATAAACTGTTAGCATACCTTTAATATGAAATAAAAATGCAGTACATTCTACTTAACACTTGTGAAATATTAATACAAAATTGTAACACATGAAATTTTAGAAAACAGAAGAATTTTAAAGGATCTTAATAACGTACAACTGTATTTAGTTTGCAGTGATTTCCTCTTTGGACACTTTTTTCTATAAAAAAAAACTGTTGTTATACTTTTTAAGTTTTAGGGAGAAAAAAAAATATTAGTTTTTCCATTTTTTAGCAAATTGTAATTTTTCAGAGTAAATATTACAACTAACATATAATTTATGCAATCCTCCCCAAATATTCCTATTAAACTGATTGATTACATTTTACTGGAAAGAAGTTTTTCCAGCACAAAGTAATCAATCATTTTAATAGGAATTAAAATGATTTAATGTTTGACGTTCAAGCCTTGTTGTATGCTAGCTGTGTCGGGAAGAGTCATTTAAATATTTTTATGTCGCAAAATAAGCAGCAGATTTTCATTGATATTATAACAAGTTTTATAATTTTGTTAAAACTGTTTATCTACTGATATATTACTGTAAGTTCCTACTTTAAGCAAAGAAAGAAATATTCATTCATACAATTGTATATGTTGTAAAACACTCCACTATTAAAACATGGGGAAAAATTTTAGGGAAATTATAGTATAATACTTTTATGTATAGTATGATACTTTCATCATACAATCAATATTTCAAGATAAAGGTATTGATGTTATAAGGCTTAAATTTTTTATTTATTTTAAATTTTTATTGATTAAAATAATCATAAAAACCTATAAGCACCTTACAGGAAACCATAATGATCTATTAAAACACACCTTTTTGTAAATAATAAAAAGAATTTTTCGAGCATAAAAATAATTTAATGAAAGTTTTCAATCGAATTCAACCTACAGCATTTTAAACAGTATTTTACGGTGTTAGCTAAAATCAGTCAGTCAAAATGTGTCTCTAAAGTGTTTATTATTTTAAAAAGTGAATAAAGCAAAACTTTTAATAAATAAGATAAGAACAAAACAAATTCGTGAAAAAAATGTTTCAGAAGTACAAAATTTATTTAAGTTAATTTTTTAACTAAATTATTAATTTTTTAACAATAGCATATCCATTACTTTTTAACTATAACCAAAGGATAAAAAATGTTAAATATGTTTTAAATATTATAAATATATACTCTATATAATAATTTTGGTTTCAAATGCATACGATAGGAATTCAGTCAAAAACAAAATCAGTTAAACCAACCTCTTGACATTAGAAACAATATCTTGCTATAACTTACACATGAAACAAAATTTCTTTTTATGTTTTATGTTATATTCAATAAAATCTGTGAAATTTCTTTTTAAATTTCATTTTGTTGAATACATGTATTTATTTACAATTATCAAATCCATTGGTAAATATTGTCAAAGTTAAATGCTTTTAATAAAGGTAAGTAAAAAATTATATTTTTGGATGTTCTTACATGAAAGTATACATAAGACCATGCAAAAGTATTACAATGACGTATATCGTTATTTAATATTTTTAATTCTTAAAAGCTATAGAGAATAAATAGTTAAATATAATTAATGCGGTTATGTTTATCTTGTTAATTAATGCGGTTATGCTATTATTTTTTAGATAATATGCAAAATCAACAATTGGGTCATTTCTTTAGATAATGTAACAAAATAGGCTTGGATAAATATATTAATAGAGGTAACACGTACACTCTGTCAACCGCATCTAATTAAATCAAAAAGTTAGGAAAATCGTATCTAATAAAACTTACTTTAAATTTTTGAAAGTATGAAAAATTAAAAAAGGAAACCCAATTTTTTTTTTACAATTTTCAAATTTTTTTGAACGTAAAGTTAGTTATTTTAGACAAAAGATACAATAAATATTTATTAAATAGTTTCTTTTTAATTAACTTGAATTTTTGTTTGCTGAAAAAAAGGGTATTATCAATTGAAATAAATATCTTAAGGGGAAAATTTATTCTCAAAAGTTGGCTGATTTATGCTAATCACTTGGCTCACATAAGCTTGGTTCATATGTGCTATTATAATAAAGAAATTATTTTATGCTTTTTAATCAGCAGAATTTGTTATAAGCCTTAACAGAATGTATTTAGATTAAAGACGGTGAAAAATATTACCCCTTTATGTATATGTCCATGCAAGCAGAACTTGCATTGGCTAAGAAAAAATTCTTGGAACAACAAAATAATGTATAAAATGTTTCCTGGATAAAAAAAAAAAAAAAAAAAAAAAAAAAAAAAGATATACAATCTTTTTCACAAACATAATTTGATCAAATAATGTGTTTGTGATGATTTCTCACAAACATTATTGGATTATAATAATAATAATATTTTTTATCTGATACAATCTATGGTAAAAATCTTGATATTTATTTATCTGATATTTTATTGTTATGAAAATATTTTTTTTGCAATGATAAAAATAATTTGGTTATTATTATCTGATTATGATAAAATAAACTCATTCATTCTACATAAATTTCTATTTGTTGCTGTAAGCCAACTTTCAAAAGAATTATGAAAACATAAAATACTAAACATTTATCAAATAGTTTCTTTTTAATTGTTATGAAAATATTTTTTTTGCAATGATAAAAATAATTTGGTTATTATTATCTGATTATGATAAAATAAACTCATTCATTCAACATAAATTTCTATTTGTTGCTGTAAGCCAACTTTCAAAAGAATTATGAAAACATAAAATACTAAACATTTATCAAATAGTTTCTTTTTAATTAATTTGAATTTCTATTTATTGAAAAAAGGGTATTGTCAATTGAAGTAAATATCTTAAGAAGAAAATTTATTCGCAAAAGTTGGTTGATTTATACTAATGACTTGGCTCATATAAGCTTGGCTCAAATGTGCTATTATAACAAAGTAATATTTTATTTTATGCTTTTTAATCAGATAAATTGTAAGCTTTTCAAATGTTAGATAAATTAAGCAAGGAAATTCTAATTAAAACAATGTCGTATTAAAAAAACTGGCTAAGCGAATAAAAACGAAACATATAAATAAAGTTGTAAAACAAAAAATAAATTTTTCGTAATTAAAAATTGTAATCCATTACAAATTTTTTATTAAAGAAAAATTTATTTTCTTTTGAAATGTATGTAGGAATGGTACATGTATTTATGAATATATAAATATTAATAGGAAAATTACATGACAAATTGCAAGTATAAGTTTTATTTACATAATAAATATTAGTTTATTGTAATTTAATGAAAGAAATACTATAAAAGACAATTTACATTTCTACTTAAATAAACTTGTATTTAAATACAGAATGAACTATGATACACATTTTAATTGTTTTTGTTTAATAAATAATTCAAGTTACATTGACAGTTTACATAAACGAACAATAAATAAAATTCATTTATTATTAGACTTAGTACTAAGTAAAAAGTTGGTGTACCTATTATATTGGGTAACAATATTGCACAATATTACAATGTATAAGAAACAAATGGTCCCATCTACCTTTCTGTGATATGCATGAATCTAAATTATTCAATTGAAGACTTTATAATTGCAAAATTAAATTTAAAAAGTTATATAACAATTTCATATGAAGTATTCTTTCACTATGAGAATATTCTTTTTATAAAAATTAATAAATACCTAAAAGATAACTAAAGCATACAAAGAGCATTTCATTAAAAATTGAGAGCCTTAGTGGCAACACAAATAAATTGAAAAAAAATAAAAGTGTAGGTGAGATTTTTCAATATATTATAACTGAAATGATTATTAAGATTCTAAATGTAGTATATTTCTTTTTCTCCCAAATTCTTGCTTGTTTAAGGAACTGGTTTTAGGTAAAATTTTAGTTACCTTGTGAGATTTTGGCGATAAGTTTTTGGCGCCAAGATAGGTGCCAAAATTTGAATAACAAAAGTGCAATTCTAAAACTACATAAGTTAAAGCTCGGAAAATACCAAGATTACCAAAAATTAAAGTTTATCATTAATATTTATCGCTAAATGTTTCGCCAAATCAACAAGTTATCAAATCTATACCGAACCATTGTTTTGGTTTCCCTGACAAAAACAAAAGTGAGAGGCGCAAAGTTAAAAAAAATGTTTTGCCATAAAATTTAGTTATTGTTTGTGCAAAACAGCTTCAAAAACAATAAAGTTGAAGAAAGAAGCTTGTATGTGGAAAATATTTTAGTGAATCTCTCACTCACAGATGATAAGTGATTTCTAGTAAGGACATTTCTGTAAAGAAATGGCTCTCAAGCCTATGTCGACGAAAATGTGTCAGTGATCGAAACGTTAATATTATCTTAAACAATTTAGCAAAAAAAATGGGATATAACAAGTGTGAGAAGAAAGCAAAGCATTAACTAACATTTCAAAAACCTCAATATTTCATTGAAATTTAAAGATTCATCATGTTCGCTCCAGATGAGTGCTTCATCACATTACACGTGTAAACAAAAATTCCACAATTTTGTGAAAATAAAGAAAAGTTTCAAAATGATTCTAATTTTCTCTAGAATTAATAACAAGTTATGAAGTTTGAGCATTTTATTTTGAGCCTCTAAGCAAATTCTCAAGAATTGTTGACAGAAACACACTGATAGTATCATCTCCGATAAAAATCCAATAAACCAAATCTACAAGTATGATAATGATTATTTTTTAATCATGGAAAAGCGTAATGTAATAACATTCTGTGCCTCCATTTGTGTGCAAATGGTTGATGTGATGTTACAGTTTAGAAAATGGAGTCACAACATATAAAGATAAAATATTACAAATAGGTATAGAATTTGACATTACATCAGATAATATTGCCTGCATTACAGCGCAATATCTTAGTAAATGCAATATTAATCTCATAACACATTAATAATAATTTAAATCTTGCGTAATGTGTTTTCTGACAGTTTCCGATATGGAAGTACATATTCTGACATTAATTCAGCAGTGCAGACATTTTTGAGGAAGTTTTCACAAAAAAAAAGCCTCTCTTTTGTTTTGAGAAGAGTCTTGAATAATAAGACCATTGTATACTATCCGAGAGAAGTTGTTTAGGAAAATAATGATTTATTTTTTGTTTTAAGAAAATGTTTTTTGATTGTTTCATGAGTTTTTTATACCATTTATTCTCAGTTTTTACGGTATGCCCTCTGTATAGTGTACGAAAATTAAATTATATACATCAAAATTGAATTTAAATTCATAATCTCATTTTCTATTTATTCAACTTTACATAGAACATAAAAAAATACGTCATTATAGTATCAAGTTAATTTAGTAATCTTCATATTTTCAATAGCTGTTAAGTTTAAATAATATGGCAACTATTAAGAAATTAATTACACTTTTTCAAATCTTAGAAATATAAGAATAGTTGCTTACATCTATAATCATTACGTTGAAAATAATTATAAATATATAAGAACGTTATATTAAAAATAATAATCTCAATATTGTGTTTTTCTTTTATTATTGTTGATAAATGTATCTTTCTTATATTATTCTTAATAAATGCTTATAATATAAAGTAATAAACACAAATATGATGTACATTGTTGGGCAAAAATCATCAAAATAAAGATAAATAAACAAAATCATAATCATTGCACATAAATTTTCTTTCGTGTCGTAATATATTTTAATGCTTTTCCTAAATAAAGTATTATTATAACAGAAAAGTTAACTCTTATCTATTAATATAAGTTCTGCACAAAATATTAAAAACTGTCTTGCTTGCTGTTTACAATATTACTAAATACATCATCGTAATCATTAAGAGAAAAATATATATAAAATTATAAAGTATATAATAAGGATGTATCTTTATCTGATCTTTAATAATATTTATCTATTAAATTTGAAAACTAAATTGAATATTTAAATGTAAGAGTAACTGGTGTGTAATTCGAATTATTACGATTTTAAAATTACACTAGATCAAAGAGCAAGTGTTCCAAAGCTATTTCAGAAGCATCTAAAGTAGGTGAAACATTTTTGAGATACAGATAAATGCTATACAGTGCATTTGAAATATATATCCACTAGAAAAGAAACTGAACGTGAAATACATTGAATACACAAAAGAAGTATGTTTTGATATATGTATCAAGTTATTACATTTGTAAAACTACAAAACTGTTCACTAGTGAAAGACACTTTGGTGTGATTTAGTGGTTTTCACTTTACTGATCTATTGATCTGAAACATTAAAAATTACTATGTCTTTGAATTACTATTAGTTATAAGAACAATAAAATACAAAAGAAATTCATTATATATTATGAATAAAGGCAAGCGATAGTTTATACAAAAACATTTGGAACATGTATCTTATGGGTCTCATATTTGCTCAAAAATTTTTTTTATATACAGATTTTTTTTATCAAAGATTTAAATTATATGAAATTTCTAAATTATTTACAGTCTTTTACTTGGGGAAATGTTACTACATGCACATTTGTTATGTACAATTTACTATTGTCTAAAACTTCGAACAAATGTACAATTTTAATTGTGTTCATAAATGCATATAAGTGGAACTGAATGAATAACTTAGAACTTTACTATAAATCTCAGAAATTTCAAAGCAAAATAAAACTCAAATTTGATTAATTTAAACGAATTTGAATTTTTATTTGAAAAAATAGGTATTATGTAGGAATTTCGAAGAAAATACATTCATGAGGAATTTAAGATTAAAATATACTTTTAACTCAAATGCTTTATATAAAAATGGTTAAAAAAATGTTTTGTTCATACGTTATTTCATCTCAAATTACATTCCACATGAGTAACTAAATTTTAACTGATATTTCTTAGTGAATAGTTCTTAACGTTATATCTTTTTTCTAAATAAAATTCACAAGATGCTATGAATTTAAAAGTATTAAACTACATTCTGCTTCTTAAATATGTCTAATGGGAAAGTATTTACAAACATTTAAGGCATTAGTATATTTAAAGAGGTAACATAGGAAAATTAATTCGCGAAATATTTTTTACCTAAGAAAAATAATTCAACATTTGGCTAGAAGGCGTTGTAAGCACGCTGTAGACCGAATATATTCAGATCAATTTTAAGTGAAATTCAAAACGAACGACTACAAATCACATTTAAATGCACCAATTTCTTCAATCTTTTAAAAATAATTTTATGCGAATGTATAGAACAATGCTGGAATAGAATAGTATTAACAGAGTTGACGGTAAACAAATCAGCAGCATAAATTTATTATTTTTGTTAAGTTAATCCTGAAAATTATTCACACACTAAACTGCAATTTAAATTAAATTATTGGAAGATTTAAATAATATGTTTCAAAATAATATTCTAATGCTATTTGTATAACTTTATGTATTAAAAAACTACATGAGTGCATGTGAATATATACCATATATTTTGTGTATTTGAACATTTATAATATAGAACAAGTTACAAATTTAATAGTTTATCATAATAAGATTGTCTTATTATTCAAAGTTATATGAGAATAATTTTAATAGATGTAAAAATATTCGTAATATTTATTTGCTGAAGTTTGTATAGCATATCAAAGTTAATTCTATACTAAGTGTAGAATTAAAGATGAATTATAAACTTGAAAAGATTCACTTCAATTCTTAACTTGCTAAGGAAATAAATATACTTTTAAATATACTATTTTGCATATTTACAGTGTATAATACACAAAGTACAATCAAATAGATATTTTTGTATTCGAATATTATATTAAAACTATTTTCTACACCAGGATGAATGAAAAGAATAACTGTGATTATTTTAGACAAAATTGTGTTTACATATTTATAAATATTTACTTGTAAAGAAATATGGCACGAATGAAATAGTAGTTTTATGCATGAAATGCTATTTAATAAATTAGAAACTAGATAAACCCATGTTCGGTTTCAATCACATAAAAATAGCGTAATATTTACAATTCTATGTAACAATCCTGTATATGTGTGGTAAATTGTATTTTGTACATGTTTTGTTTTGTATATGTTTTGTATTTTCCTCATATGTGATAATATTTTGATATCGATTCTACGAATTTCAAATAATAATAGTGATGGTAAACAAATATGGATAGAAATTTACGATCGAGAACCCCTTGATTGATTGGTGATTTTTTGACGCGAAAATAGGAGCCAAAATGTGACAAACAAGATGGCCGATACACAAAAACTATGCAAATACAGGGTTACCAGAAATTAAGCTTTTTCGCCAAGTTTTTCACCATAGTAAAGGGTACCCGATTCTACACCGAATCCCAGTCATGTGATGATGTTGATTATTTCTCTAATATTAAATACTCTCATGAAAATAATGAAAACTTCACAAATACAAGAATATTGAATGTCATGTAGGATATGATTTTGTTATAACTTTTATCTAAATAATCTTTATTAAGCGAATTATGCAATATGGAACTTACTTTTACCAGAAAAATTGTCATACATATGAAATAAAGCACAGTTATTATATATAAAACCTACTTAGTTTATAAATAGTCAGATTATTTAAAGGACATTATGCTGATTTTTAGTTGATATTATTTTCCAGAACGAACAACAACAAATTGGAGCAAAATAATTTATTTTTATGTAGCTTATATAGTAAATTTGACTAATTATCTCCATATTTTAAAAACTACTGTCCAAATTCAACAATAAATCTTATCAGAAATGTTGAAACAATTTTACGAATTTTGAATTTCAAAATGATATAGGATTTAGTGCCATTATTATATTTATGAGTTTATAAATATTTGTTTGCAATCTGAAAATTTAAATGTGACAGTAGTTAAAATGTATATATAAGTGAATAGGAATCTTTTGCAAATTAAATATAATAAAGTAAAACACAAAACCCGTCAAATTCAGTATTAACATACTCTAAGTTCAACCTACTTGAAGAGTTTAGGGTAAAATTAAATTCTATTATCATTTAAAATGGAAAAAAAAACTGTATGTAATTCATATGAATTATATAGTTTCAAAAACTAAGTTAGCTAAATAATTTTATCAAATGTAAAATATGTAACTCTAACAAGAAAACCTTATTAATATAAAAATAAATCGATTTAATAAAATAAAAAAACTTAAACTAAAAATATAGTTCATCAAAGCACATCTATTCAAGCACCATAAGAATGAAAATTGAAGTATTGTGTAGCAGATTAAATTCCATAAATATCGTCAGTACATTGTTATACGACGCAATTTCAATTTTTCTTTTTGTCGTGTGTATGTTTGATCTTTAAAATGAAAAAAAGCTTTATTATTAATCACATTAATTATTTCCTGACATTTTAACATTTCCAATAATTATTTATAATATTTTTACTTTCAGGTTTATTAATTCTGTAGTTTTAACAACACTTGCTTAAAATTTGGAATTTAGGGAGATAAAAAGCTATCGTTTTTTGTTCTTTTACTAAACTGAATTAAATAATAAAACTAGGTAGAACTTTTAACGTATTATACCATTCTTGACTTTAAATTTTTGAATGAAAATATGTCCTAGATTAAAGAAATAATCACGTGTGTTTAAACTTAAAATTACAATTTTTGTAATCCTCTTATTTCCTTTACATTAAAAATCTTCCAATTTAAATACTAAATTACTATTTAATTATAATGAAACTAACTAAAATATGAACCATAAAGTTCTTTGAGAATAATTTCCACTATTTGTCAATTAGAGTTTGTGGTTAATTTCAACATTTAGTTATTTTTTCCCAAACTTTATGTTTTTATGTAACAAAAAGCATTTTTAATCCTATTGCAATACTGATTAAAATGACCAACAGTTGCACAGTTGGTTGAACCAATGACCCTCCACCGGTATTGCAACCACTCTCTTTGCAACAACTAATGCAATCATATTCTTCTTCACTTCGATCACAGTGATCGAGTCCCAGGCCAGTTGTTTGAGATCGATCTCGAAGCGTACACGGTGCTAATCCACAACTTTTGTGAATCCATTCTCCGTCAAATTCTAAAATCAAAGATATACATTAAAATAATTAGCGTATGTGTCGTATATATAATGCAAAATATGCACAATTCGATTTTTATATATTTAATTTAAATAGTTCATATTAATAATATTTTGATTACCTAGTTGAGTGAGTAAAATAATGGACTCAATTCACTACTAGACGGTCATGCCGCCATGTTTGGTTCTAACCTTGTAAGTTATGGAAGTCTGAGAGCCAGCTAAAAATAGCTTTCCCTCAGTCATCATTAATTGCTTGTAATGTTTCCAGTGGAAAGTTCTTTAATGGAGAAAAGAAAATATTCAATTATATAAAGAAGAGTCTGCATTTATTCAATTAAGATAGCATCCGATGTGAAGTAGGCTGCCATAGGTCTCATTTTCTTGTCTTCAGTTAACATTTCAGTATTTAGGAGGTTAGTGAAGCTCTTCGTTTTACAATTTCTTGCTTTATTGTAAAAAATTTCGATTCAAAATTGATATGTATTCATTTAAAGGTTTCATTTTGAGGTCTTTGTAAATGGAGTCATTTAGTATAAGCCAACTTGAGTTTGTTAAAATAATACGTAGATGTTTATTTTGGCAGGCACAAAGTCTTTTCATTTCAGAATTGCTAATGTTAGCCCAATCTGATGAAGCATGTAATAGATCTTACAGTTGAGTTGTAAATTACTTTTTTCGATTTTATGGTACTAAGCGTAAGTTGTTTATGCTATAAATACACAGCTGCACGTTCCCGTAAAAGTTATAGATTTAGCTTTAAACAGTGGTTTAATGGGAATTTCTTTCATTAGTTAATTGTTTTTTTATTTGTTAATAACAAATAAAATAAATTTTATTTTTTTTGTAATTAAATTTTATTTTATTTGTTACAAATTACAAATAAATTTTATTTTTAATTTATTTAATAATACCTTCATCCAATTTTCCGTCAAACACAATATTAATCTTGTAAAAATGACTAATTTAATTTCATCCGAAATCTAAATGGTACTTTTTTAAAATTTGTACCATATCTCACTCAACGATTAAAAATACCATTGATTTTCTATCGATCTAAACATATTCTCATATTATATTAAAGTAAATGATTAGGCAGTAATATTTGTATTTCGAATTTTTCCGCCAAATGCTTTTTGAGTAAATTCAACAGACTCAGTCCGAATATTGCATAGGTCTGTGGACCACAGATGTGATTTCGCTCATGTGAGAAAAGGTTGGATGCTCATTGGGCGAGCATCATATATTCACTTGTATTAGGAACCATGGAACGTAACGGATAATAAGGGGTCGACATAATCTTTGCGTAATAATTGAGAGACTGCTGCATTCGTCTTAGGTCTAAAAGCAAATGTTGGCAAATAGCATTTGTAAACGTAATTAATTTTATCTTATGACTTAATGGTAATGTTTTTAAATTTATACAGTCCCATTCAACCTATAATTTGTTCACCTTCTTGATAGTACCATAAATATTTTATATAGCCATATTTTTTTATATTTCAAATTTTCTCCAAACATTAATTGACTTTTTTAAAAGTAATTAACTTATTTCCATGTAAACAATATTAAATTTAATTAATATTCTACTCAAAATATCACAGTAATTGTTTACCTTAATACAATGAATTGTTAATAGATACGTGAAATTTAAAAACTCTTATTTCTCTCACCAATTATTTTTATCGTCTATATTTTTATTTCCATACGCTGAACAGTATCTAGATTTAAAATTTTATAATTTTCAAACTAAGTTTAAAATTGACAAATTTGTTCAAGCTGAAAAGTTTAATGATTGATAAAAGTATAAGCAAATTGCGTTGTACGTAACTTTGAAGTCAATATAGAATATGAGTAATTATTGTTAATTATTATATTTATGCTAAACGAAATTTCATAATATTATGATTAGTTTCTTGTATTTAAAAAGAATCTGTCATTAGTTTCAGAAAATATCAACTTTTCTTATTACATTCTAAATTAATTGAGTCTCTTCTTCATTTGGTCTAATGAAATAACATGCATATACACATAAATGTCACTTATAATCAGCATAATTTATCATAGTAACTAAATTTTTGTGTCTCATCATTTTCACAAATATAATTTCCATATACTTTTTCATTATAATATCGCATAAAATGTCAATTTGTAAAATTACATAAATTGTGATAAAATAATTTTATTTTAATGAGCAAATTTTCTTCATTTTGTTGAAAACCATCTCTACAGAAATGTTTCTGTACGATACTCGCGAATTTATTTTCAATTGAAATGTGTATATTTTTAAAACAAATTTATTTTTTACAATTAATATTAATAAAAATGTGTATCATTCCTTTCTCTATTAATTCACGTATCATAAAATTGTTTCATATTCCTGCTTGATTAGTGAGTAATATTTCCATAACTTTAATGATTTATGCATTCCTTTTTATTTTTTCCAGAGATATTTTCATTAACTCATCCTTAGTTTCATTAACTCACCCTAAGTTAAGATTCATCATTCAGTTTAATTTATGAATATTTTACATTTTTATAAAAAATTTTATAAAATATAATAAAGTATATTTTATTTTTATTTTCATCATATATTATTCAGTTTATTCATCATATTCCTTATATCTAAATAAACTAACGTCTTCTAATTCAAAGGCATTAAATTTTCCGTTTTCTTGGTTAAAAATTATAATTTTTATTTTTGTAAAAAATATCTTTAATGCTAATGTATGTTCAAAACAAATGAAAAACTTTTACTATTACAATTGCAATTATTTAGACGTAATTTATTTGCATTCAATGTAATTCAATTCTTAAAATCTCATCTCTATATAAGGGTCCGGTCAGAGCTCCATTTCGAATGAAATGAAGATCAGCAAGTTCATCAATGGGAGTACCACAGCATAAACCATCACCTCCCCTGACACTTTCTTGCAGAAATGAAGGATTGCTTCTTGCGATACGCTCTTTCTAGATTAAAATAGGTCAATTATTAGTGTGAAGAAAATGATGGGATTCATCAAAGAAAAGAATAATGCACCATTCATTTCTTCTCCAGTTCACACTCTGTCTTACATACTTCCTGCGGACACGACAGTGTCTTGATGCTAAGAGGACACACACCACTGGTCTGTGGGCTTCAGCCCTACAAAATGAAGGTGGTTTCGGAAAGTTTAAACTGAAACTGTGATGTCAGCAACCGAGAGAAGAAGTTGAAGAATGGTATTAATGACTCCAAGTATTAAGCAACGGTTTTTCATTGGGGGCGTTGTTGCATACCCTGTCCTCATCTTCGGCTTGTATTTCCAGTCTCCAGAAAACGATTCTAGTTCTTTGTGAATCTCCAAGGCTTCTATAACTTCGGATAATGTTTGACTCATCTTTAAGTGGACAACAATTCTTCATGATTTTATTGAGTCAAATGAAATCATTGAGATATCGCACACACACAAAAACAGCGAGCTTAATGAATGACGATCATTTTTTTTTTTTTTACTGCTTTTTCATACATTAAGTTGAAAGCTAAGTGTCATTCGGTGCTTCTAAAGCATAGACTTCAACATCAAACTCAAAATTTGCATACTGCGAAGCTAGAAACTGAGAAAAATTTGCATTTATGGCTCTCTTTTTCCATTTTATGCAAAAAAAGAAAATTGCTTATACCGTTATAGCTGTGAATGTGTGTAGGGAAAAATGATTAAAATTCCCTATATTTTTACAGAAATTTAATTTTGAATACCAAAATGCAATGAATCTAATTTTTTGCACAGTTTTTATGGAAGTATGTAGTCAAATTTAACTAGCATGAATATGTCCATTTAAATTATAGAATCTTCTTGTATTCGTTCAATTGAATTTTACTTAAAAATTGAAGTAGAAACAGAACTTATTTAAGAGACTATATTTTATTTTAGTACTAAATATTTATATAACTTCAATTTTATGTGCATTCAAAATTTTGATAGAAACTTAAAATTTCATAATATAACAATTTTAAAAATTTATTAAAACAAATTGCTCTGAAATTACAATTACATTTTAAAACTACATTTTATTTCATATTACTGCAGAGACTTAAAGTTAGAATTGATATTCTTATAACCATAAATTTTTCACGTTAAAATTAGTGGAATTTTTTATAGTTTTGATATATTTTTAATGGAATTTTAATTTCGATTGTTACAGAAATATATGGTTACGAACTAACAGTTGTTTCCTTATGAAAAAATTCATTTTTGACTCAGGTATTGTAAAATTTATTTATACAGTATTAGCTGGAAATAATTTTTTCCTATTTACATTTTACATGTTTATAGCAATTTAAAATGTTTTTTCTCTTTCTTTACTATACACATATTATGCAAAAATATGTATGTATGTACGTATGTATGTGTGTGTATATATATAAATATATATATATTTGTGAGTGTGTGTGTATTTTAACTATGGGCCAAATTACTTGAGTTTTATAAGAAAATCAATTGTAATTTATACATCTAACTTGTTTACGAAATGATAAGAGGTCTGTAATTATTCTCTCTAAACAAGGTCATTGTATCCAACTTCGTATATAAAATTAACAAATTTCTCATAAACCAAGTAAAAAAAAAAATTTCTGTTATTGTCTTTGAACAAACAATGCTTTTAAAAACATTTTAAGCTACATTTTATATTTATTTTCTTTCTAATAATATAAAATAATCCTTTGTAAACATTAGAAATTGTATTTTACGGTAAACTAGTCTATCCATTCTGACTAGTTTATAGTAAAATACAAATAGATAATGTATACACTTAATTTATAATGTATTTCTTATCATATATTGTTTTTAAATCAAGCACTTCATTATTTATATATAGTATTTTTCTTAATACATAACAGTAAAATATTAATATCAATGCTATTTCAACATTATTTCGTCATAATCGTAAGCTAGATTATTTATTCATGTGCATACATACAAAAAACTAGACTTAATAACTAGATTAGCATAAATGACAAAACTAGATTTTATTTTTAATATTCTCACTTGTTTTAGATATTCTGGTCAGACAACGGTCATAGGCTTGGTCATCCGGGCATTCCATTAAGTATTCATCAGTGCACAGATTTGTATCCGTTACCTCGCATTGGTAGCACTTCAGTTTTTCCTTGACACATTCTGAAAAATATATGCATAAAAATTATTAAATAATTGTATATTAAAAATATTTTAATGAATAGTCTCACAATATTTATAAATACTCGTTATTTCTATATTTTGCTACAAATTTCCATTTGTTTTATTCTGTGCTCCAATGTAGAATGAAATATCTATCTTTCTCTAGTGCAAATACATTCAGCAACTATTTATTCTGCTTATTTTTCAAATGAAACTTCCCCCGTACATCAGTTTTCTGATATCGTATTTTTATTTTATCTTATTTAATTATTTATATAAAAATTGCGCAGTTTAATATTTGATAAAAGATGTAATTATATATATATATATATATATATATATTGCCTTGTGTCTGATAGGCTAACAATATGGGGTTCGCTGCTCCACTTTTTCATACTGAACCATATTTCATATGGAGTCCGACTGCTTCAGAACACACATGCCATAGGGACCCGTTCATAGGATAGTCAACCATTCATACCTCATTCATACACAGAAAGGATAAAGACAGACTAGATAGAGAAAGTACATCCATGCCCGAACCGGGATTCGAACCCAGGACTGCCCTATCCACAGTCAGGCACTCTGACCATTAGACAGGGCGGTCTGCATATATACACACACACACACATACATACAGGATTTTGACTTTGAATCCTTTTCTTCGAGTAATTTTCAAGATTTACAAAAAAAATTAATTAACATTACTTAAAATTATTAAATGTGTTTTTGTGACAAATTTGTCTCGCAGCAATCAGATATGGAAAGTCAAGATGTGAAAATTACAGATAAAATAATAATTTAAAAAATCCTATTTTTTCACCTCATTGGGTCAACTTAATACTCGAGAAGCCTTTTAATAACCACCAATTAAATTTCTTTTCCTGGACACTTTTCAGAAATACTTTTGACCGTATTCAAGTGACGCTTGGAAGGAAACTTGGAAAATTTCCAAGCAATCATCTTATGAATATGTATGAAGAAGGTAAAAGGGCATCATCTGCCTCTAATTGTGAAACAGTGGTTAGGATAGAACACTACAGTTTTTAATCTGAAGAGTGCTGTTTCTAACACCAGATCAAAATAAGAATTTCCACTTCCTTATAGGGTAGTGAAAACTAGTTTTAATCTGTTGTAAGGTATTCATTACGTAATGCAAATTGCCTACTGAACACTTTCAGAGTTTTCAATCTGAAGAGAAATGTTTCTAACACCAAGTCAGAGAAAGAACTTCTACTTTCTTACAGGCTAGTGAACAATTGCTTTTATCAATTGTAAGGCATTTCAACATTCACTGCGTAATACAAATTGTCTTCTGTGAGCACTTTCAGAATTTTCATTCTAAAGAGCAATGTTTTTAACACACCAGGTCAAAGAAAGAACTTCTACTTTCTTATAGGATAATGAACCATAGTTTTAATCTGTTGTAAGGCAGCCACAGCGTAAATCAAACTGCCTACTGAACACTTTCATGGTTTTCACACTCTGAAGAACGCTGTTTCTAAAGCTAAGTCACAGTAAGAATTTCTAATATGAAGAATTTTCCATTCTAGTGTTCTTTATTCATGTGTCGGAGCGAAAGAAGCCCGAAAAACTCACACACTGCATTGTTATGGCGAAAACATTTCATCGAACATAAAATATTGTATTTTTACTCTGCAACAAAATATAATTTTTCGAATTTTAAAAATTATTTTTATAAGTTCTAGTACCATTATCCAATAAATAAATAACTATATGTCCTTGTATCTTACATACATTGATATTTATTTATTTTATAAATTGCTTTTAATATTTAGTGTGAACAAAAAATGTTTCTTCATTTATTTTTTTCATTTTTTTACAGTGAAGAAACTTTTTTTGTTCAAACAAAAGCAGTTTACAAACTAAATAAATATCAATGCATGTTAGATGCAAGTGCTTATAGATATTTATTTATTGAACAATAGTACTAGAACATAAGAAAATTATTTTTAAAATTTGAAAAATTGTATTTTGTTGGAAAGCAAAATTTAATATTTTATGTTCTATGAAATGTTTTTGCCATAATAATGCAGTGTGTGAGTTTTTAAAATGAAAAAGTAAATGAGTTCAAAACAATTGTTGTAAAATTCTCGTAGATTTATTTTATAAAATATTTTTCGTTGTCGATTGCAAGTTAATGTAAAAGCATACTTTATTTTATATTGTCTGAGTTATAAAAATCAAAATGTTGTACTACAATTGCTGAACACAAAAAAATGAGTAATCAATTTACTTTTAAGGTATTTTAAGATTTAATTGATATTTTTCCGATTTTCTTTGATTCTTGATTGATAAGATAATTCAAATGACTTTTGAAGTATCACCCATCATAATTCAAAATTATATCATATATTCCAACACATTATAACAATATCCCTTTAATAATCAAGTTTAATTGTAGAAGAGAATAAAAATGTATGTTTATAATTGTTATATTTGAAGAAAACATCTATAGAAATTTGTAAAGAGGATGAGGTATTTCATAAAAACAAGCATAATACAAATAAAAATGAAGCTTTAATTTAATTTTATTTCGTTATATATGCAACAAAATTCCTTTCCTAGACTTTCTAGTGAAATTTTCAATCTATAAGCAGAAAACATTCCTTAGAACAACAACAAAAAAAGATGATATTTGAAATATATTTTTTATGTTTTATCTCAGAACATCTTTAGATTAAAAACGTGACTAGAAAGCTTACGCGTGAAATTTCCATAGAGTGTGAAAGTAAATTATATACTCTTGCTTCTCCAAATATTCTTGCATTTTCCTAATAAATTCAAAATTTAAATTATTTATAGATGGAGGTGAAGAAATTTCTTAAAAATTATTTGGTTTTGTAATTATATAAAAGAATTTTTCCTCTCGAGAATATTTACTAAATTATGCATAGTTTAATCTTCTTTTCATGTATTAATGAAAAATATTTTAATTATTTTCGCAGTTATTAATTATTTTCATAAGTTTAATTGGATTTAGAATTTTATAGATGCGAAAACAATTTTTAATCTTGAAGTAAAGGTTCTTATCTGCTTATTGAAATAGTTTCCAATAGGAGTAGAAACCTTTAAAATAAAATAAATTAAAATTCTAAATAGATTATGTGATATTTTTAAAACTAAAAGAAGTTAGAGAAATCATTAATAAGTAGCATTTTATTTATTTTTACTTTTTTATTAATTTTCATAGAATAAATAACTTTATTTTGTGTATACACATACATGCACACACACACACACATACATATATATATATGTGTGTGTGTGTGTGTGTGTGTGTGTGTGTGTGTGTGTGTGTGTGTGTGTGTGTGTGTGTGTGTGTAAGATAAAACAGGAAAAATATTGAAAGTAGAAACATGAAATTGGAAAAATACTAAAATATACGATACAAATGACAAGAAGAAGGCATAGACATCACGTCTTCATCTGGAGGGAGATGGCCAGCTATGCAAAATGAACACTCTTTTCTGACATGCTTGAAGAACAAATGTCTAATGCTCTGGCTAGATTTCCTATTTCATTGTATTGTATTTATTACTTATATATATATATATATATATATATATATATATATATATATATATATATATATATATATATATATATATATATATATATATATATATATATATATATATATATATATATATTTGTGTGTGTATTCATGTGCGGGTATTAATTTTTCAATTTTCCAAAATAGCAAATATTATTAAGACAAGGAATTACACTAAAGTTCTTTTTCAGGTTGAAATTTCTGCTACAAAAGCACTCGAAGCATTGAAAATTACCTTTAAAGAACATTGCTTTCTTTTTTTTAAAAAAAGCAGCGTTCGATTGTTATAAATAATTTAAATGTATTAGAGGTTTTATCGAAGAGGACTGGTTATGTGGTAGCTAATTCACCTCGATTATTGGTAAACATTTTGATTAACAATTTTATAACGATTGTATTATAAAATCATTCGAAAGATTGTAAATTGCTTTTAAAGAAGACTGATTTTCAAAAACATCAGCATTTGATTTATATAAATAATTCAAATATAGTACAGGTTCCATCAATTAGCATCAGTAAGAAAACTCCCTTCGATTATTGGTCATTATGTCATTCAATAATCAAATATATATACATTCCGTTATACTTATTTGATGATCAAGGCTTTGCATCGAGAAATAATTTCATAACTTTGAATTCGTTCCAAAAGCAACAAATTCAACAATGCATATTCTCACATAACAGTCATTATTCGTTAACTTTGACACAAAGTCGAAAAAAATCCAGTTCTGCAAACACTATATTATCTGATATGACACCGTGCGATTTATTTTTACTCCTACAGTTGAAATTACCTCCTGGTGGTCATTAACTTGATGAAATTCATGATTAAATTTGAAATGCATTCACAAAAACGATTTTAATGTATGCTTTGCTGTTTAAAAAAGCTAGCAGATGCGAATTATGATTCATAAACTGATATCTTTTATTTTATATCAACATTTTTCAAATAGATTTATTGTATTTTTGATTACAGTAATACATTTTAAATTTATAGGAACTAACAACTTTTACCATAGAAATATTATGCTAGGGGTAGTAGTATTTTCTTAAAGAATAATATTTGAATTTTTATCTAAATACAACTTGCAACAGTACTTATAGGAAAGTTCTGGAAATATTATAAACAAATTCCTTAAATCTATTAGCCTTATATGTAAATGTGTAGATTTTTTCTAATCTGTAATTATTATAAGTGTTTCGAGTCCAGACTATCGACATTAGTATGCTGAATTCAAAGCAAAGTTTTCAAATAAATTATAATTAAAAAAATATTAATATTATTATATTTTAAAGGAAATTATGTAATTAGGCAAATATTATATGTACACACTTATTACATTCATTCAAACTAATTATTTTTGAAAAATGTAACAATGCAGCTACTAATAAAATTAATTTTTTAAGAAAATTTTGTTTTAAATAAAATTTTACTTTTGTAAATTCTGATTTTTACCTGAAATATGATTTTAATCTAAAATTATATTTTACATTGCATTTTAAACGCAATAAAACAAGATTGATTTGACATTTGCTAATATGCGAAAGAAATTGCTATTACAAAAATATGCATATTATTACAATATTACATGAAAAATATTGAAATACCACCTCAATAAGAAATAAGAATACAGTTTTTTTTTTCAAGTAATTTCTAATACTGAAAACCTTGGTACGAATAATCCCCTCCAGTGTCCGTATATTAGATAAGACTCATAATTTTTCTAAATACGACTATTTAATCCTTCTTTAAATAACCTTTCTTTTACTTTTTACTTAAGTTTTTACTTAAGTATAATATTTTTTAAGTATTTTGGATCAGAATTTAAATATTTGAACAAATATAAATTTTCAAAAACTATTTTAAATAAATATGAAATTTATGACAACTGAATGATTTGCTCACAAAAATTTTTTTATGCATTTCTAATGTTTGTATACGAAACTAATTACATCTAAGTCCTTAAATGACAAATGCAATAGAACAAAAGTAATATATTCAAGAATTTGCACTATGTTTTCAAAGAAAATATGGTAATATAACAAATTCTGAATCAATATTTATTATGCTTTAAGAATTACTAACATTGCCGCATTTTACAATTTAACATAAAATGTTCAGCACGTAATTTTTATTATGCACTCAGCAATCTTTTAAGCAATAAACAAATTTCAAAACAAAGCACATTTTCAAAAACAATGTATTCATTTCAAAGTGTTGAGTTATTGTATCACTATATATATTATTATATTCAAATTATAGTGATGATATTATAAAAAGGGCATTTAAAATAATAAAGACAAAAAAAATTATAATTCCAAGGCAAAAATAATATTTATCATGTGAACCATTTTAAAAATACTAAGAAAAACATGAAAGCATATTTATAAAAAATTATAAATTTTATAAAAATATAATTATAAATATACAAAAATAATAATATAAAATTTAAAAAATTTAGTTTAAAAAAAATTTATTTAAAAATTCACAACATATTCATTTATTTCTCTTTTTATTTCTTAAGACATTTCAAATAATGGCAACATGAATTGTGAATTTATACGGAAAACGAAGTATAATGTGAACATTTGAATGCGCAATTTCACAAAAGTGAAAAGAATATGCAACACATTTTAAAAAATTAAACTGGTCTTTTTGAAACCTGTAATGCCGAATAAGAAAACGATTAAAACATCTATAAACAAATTAAAGAATTTGCACTTAGCCGCGAATTTTTATTAACAGCTAATTGAATATAAATTAGAAAAAAAAATACAGTCAAGTTTCTGTCTTTATGGGAGTCGCACTTCCGTACTTAAAAGCAACTCACACAATTAGGTCATATAATACGTCATTAATGACGCAAATAATGAGTTTATTTCCAAGCGGTTTCTCTTCCTCCACGAAATCGGATGCTCATATTAAACTTATTCAAGAAATGATTATTTATATCTATAAGTTAATTAATTGCGCAAATAATAAGGTGTCAACGGAAGAGTTAAGACTTTTTTTTATGGAATCATTCTATTCATTATGCCCAGAAGAAAATTTGTCCTAAGATTCTATACGAAAATTACATATATATATATATATATATATATATATATATATATATATATATATATATATATATATATATATATATATAGTTAGTAATCGTTTTTGGAATGTAGAAAGAACTAATTCTGGTCCAAATGAAGATTCATCGGATTCACAAATGATCGCTAATTCCTGTAAAATATATCGTGGTCACAATTGTCTTCCATGTGAAATAATACCTAGATATTGCAGACGTGGAAGTTCTTTCATTGGTCCTTGCCTCTAAATTAAGGAGAACCACCCATGATGTCATAATCATTGGATGCTTTGGTACTCTGGGAATGGAATGAAACTGGTGCTCTACCAGTTTCATTTCATTCATACCACTGGGTCCTGTATTTTATAAAAATTGCCATCACTTCCCTGTGCATTAACATGCATTAATAACTGCAAGTGTAATTTATTAATAACACTCTTGAAATAATATAATTATTAACAATCTGAAAAATTCATTATAATTTGCAATGATGTAAGGTGGAAATCCTAGCAGCCAGTAGCTATATATATATATATATATATATATATATATATATATATATATAACAAATTTACGAGGTAGATGCCAAATTAATTAAGGTAAAGGAACGGGATGTGAAATTTACTCTTCCTTAGTCTTTTTGTATATTTTAATCATGTAAATTTAATTTTGCTATGTATTTTATTATTTTAAAGTACAGGTATTATAAATATTTTTTGAAATACGTTTTGAATTTTATGTATTAATATATTATATTAATTATTTTTCAATAAAATATTTTTGAAAAATTATTAACAATAGCTTGTTGATATATAATTAATAATAAAATAATTTTTTTGAAAAACTTTTTGTAATATTTCCGAACAGTACCTACATGTTAACTCAATGAATTCTAAGCTGCTAATAAATGCATCACAGCCTGAATTCAGAAATTTAGAAACATTTTTTATATAATTCTTATTATTAACATAATTTAATTTAATATAATAAGAATGTAGAGATAAATTATGCTAGAAAGTCATATATTTTAGAAAAAACCTTATAAATTATTCACAGACTGCAGTTACGAAGGGGAAATATACTTACTTGCTTTCATTAAATTATAAACACAAACATTATTGTATTCATAATATTACGTAAAGTCGAAAAATACAAAAGTCAAAAAAAAAAATTTTAACATTTCTATTCAATCTTGTGCCAAATAAATGTAATTTACTATATATGTCCAATAAAATATTTTTATAACAGACTATAATAAAAATAATTTAGTCAAATTGTCGTACGATTTACTCGTATATTTTAAATTCATACAAGACAATAAAAATATTTAATCTACTATGTAAACTCTCCTTATATATTTTAATCCTTTTAGTTTCATTATTTATTCTGTTAATTTTATATTTTATTATTTTTAAAATATTTAAATATAAAAAGATGAGATTGATTAAAAAAGCATTTATTGCCGAAGGACCCTTTTTGAGTCAAATAACAACTTGTGGCTGCCTTCTGTCATAATTTCCCTAACGTAAAATTTTAGGTTAATAGCTTCTAGTAATCTTGTAATAACGCAATTTTAGTAATTTTGTGAGTACGGAATTAATTTTAAAGAGATATTACAAAATTATATATTTGAAAAACAAACTTAGAAAAAATATATAAATTAAAACAAATCATGCCTTAATATTTTAAGCATTATTGAGAAATAATTGAGCATTATATTATATATTTAACACAATACAAATTTTAAAATGTTATAATCATAACCTTCTTTTCTCTTTTCATTTGTTCGATAAACTTTTAATCAATATATATTTTTATGATATAACGGTCATCATTATGTATTTATAGATTTGCTTTATTCGTAATTAAATAATGCTAAAAATACATATTTATTTATTTTAAGAAATAACTTGTTTTCCACAAAACAACAATTTCATTTCAGGCCTACCATAATATCACTGAACATTGGGTATTGAAATATAATCAGCAGTATTAATTCATAAAATTCGAATTCCAGGGACATATTTTTATTGAGTGAATAAAGATATCATTCTTGCATAAACAATAAGCATATTTTAAAATACCAAATAAATTAATATATTTGTTTTGATTCATATAGTTTTTAAACTTCAATAACTTTTCCTTAAAAATTACACATATGCTCTTGATCAAAAAAGAAGTGAAGAAAGTTTCATGCATTTAACAGTATTGTTTTCTCACAATAAGCCTTTTCTATTAATAAGTAGTCGCTACTTTTTGAATGATCATTAAATGTTTTCTGAGAATTTTTGTGATTAAAAATTTTATTCTCGTTTTATAATAAAATAATTGTCAATTTATAAATATTTTTCTCTAAAATACTTTTTATTGAGAAAAATTAATTTGATATTTAGTTTCAGAATACAATGAGTAGCACTGGCATTTTATCGTGATATCAACTTTAAGAAGAATGAATTCTTATTACCAAAATCACTTACAATATAATAACAGGTTGTAAATTTGCAGTATTTATTTAATATGTTTATTGTTAAATAATTCATTTTTATACGTGAAAACTTTAAATTTCATGTAAGGAATACTCGGATAAGTTTTATTTCAATTGATTCATTAATTTTTAACTTTTTCATTCAATAGTAATTCTCTTTCCAGCATTGGAATAACAATTAATGGTTAATTATTCATAATACTCGAACTAGTTTTTGTTCAAATAAAATATTTCATTTTAAGGTACCAGTCTGTTGCCATTAGGCAATTATAAATTTATTTTTCAATAATTAGTTTCATAGTTTATTTTTTATAAAAATTAAGTCACTGGGAATAAATTTGTATATCAATGAAAATGAATGTTAGCTATTTAAATCTAAATTTGAAATTGTAATCTAATTCTAAAGAAAAATTTCAATTTATAAAAAGTGGAAGAGATGTTTTAGAAAATGTTTTGGATTAGTTATTCGATGAAGAAATGGAATCAATATAAGTTTTTCTCAAACTTAAAAAATAATTAGTTATTTTCCTATAAATATTTCAAGGATTTATTACAGGTTTTAAGAAAATATAATCGTGCTGAGATATTCATCTAAGTTTAAAACATGTTCCTAGAATTGAAAATCTTGCCTTATATTTGAAACTATTCTAATCTTGTTAACCTTAAGGTACAATCCGGGATTCGCCCACATCACTATGTGTGTGTATATCTTTTCCAAATACGCCCTCTTAACACCATACTCATTTTTGACTCTTTACTAAGATATATTTCTGTGTTTAGATCCTATTATTAAATTTATAATAACTAATTCGACTGAGTAGTTCAGCTTATTTTGTGAACTACAAGTAACTGGCTAGGCAAACAAGTGGTCATATTAAATGTATTTCCTTTTATAGTGACTGGAAAATCTACCCTACTTTAAAAGAAAATGCTGTGACCATCCATAATCACCGGATCATATTCCGGCATGCAATGGATTTTCTAAGAAGGATTTAACATCCAATTTCCTTATTATTATAGGTTTCTTGAACGTCAACAACTTTCTAGAGCTGATCTGATCTAGAGGATAAGTAACAACTACGAGTAATATAATTCATTTATGTATACTTTAATGAATACAAGCATTAAAAATAAACATTTAGAATCATATTTAATGTAATAAGTAAGTATCATAAATACGAAAGTATTGAAATAGATTTCACTAATTGGGAAACAACATGTAACACTGTTCAAAAAATTATTTAAAAATTTACCAAAATACATAGTTTAGTAAATTTTTATTTATTATTCTTTGAGGTTCTTCTATTCTGATAGTTATTATTGATATGTATGTATATTTAAATAAATCCTTAATTTTATAAGAAGAATAACTATTTCTCTAAGATTTTTGTAATTTTTCTTAAACATCATTATTGTCCAAAAGAAAATTATAATGCCAATGCTTTGAAAGACAACCCAAAAAGACGTGGAATAAAAACCTCAGTTTTGTTGTAATTATCTTTCGTTCGTTGTTACTTCTTACCTTGCTTGAAAGAGAATATAATGCAATTGCAATTGCAATATGCTAAATGAAACTTTATTTGAATCGCAATATAGCGTTATTGTAAAAACATTACACTACAGAAAATATTTCTTATTTAATTTTTTTATACATTTAATACAAATATAAATTACATACATAATACATATACATACATAATATATATATATACACACACTTAAAATAAAAAAGTCAAATAAAATAATAGTTTATTTAGAGAAATAAAATGGAATATTTAATTTTATTAATTTTTTCCTTAGTCCCGATTAAATGCATAGATAATATTTCCTTAAAATTACAACATAGATATTTCTTATTGAGCAAAAATAATGCTTAGTGTCACCATAATAAACAGGACTTAGTTTCACTTTACTAACGAAATTTTATTTTAGAAAATGTATTCTTGTAATTTTAAATAAATTTATCAATCAAACAAATCTGTTTGAAATTTTTAATAAAATTAAAAAAACATTCATGATAAAATTCATAAATTTCATGCTTTTCAATCACATATTATATCAACTTTTCAAATAAGTAAACTCTGTTGCAGTTGTAACTGTCTACAATCTGCCATTGGAAAAAAAAACTTTTCAAATAAGATATTTTTAAGGTTGGCTTAAATTTATAAAAACAAACTCTCTCTCTCAAATCACATGTTTTGTTCCAATTTTTTCCAAATTTTTTGCCTTGCAGTAAAGAAAAAAAGGTTTTCCTAAGGAAATTCATTTAAATTTTAAAAATAAATTAACCCATCAAAGTTCATTAAAAATTAACATATCAGAATCATGAAGATAATAAAAACGTTGAATAATTCCCTCTGTTTTTAAAACTAATATACGATTTTAAAAAGCTATTATTATTATAATTTGAGAAAATATCTATGAAATAAAAATTATAAAAACGATTAGAGATGCAAAAACTCAAAATATTTTCCATTTTTCCTTTCTATAAAAAGAACATTTATATAATTAAATAAATCTTCAAAGAACGCAAGTTAAAGATAGTTAAAAATATATATATACCTGTTTGTTTAATTAAATTTAAAAACATTGTTTCGTTCATTTATAATAAATTAACTTATTATACAGGAAATAAATTACTTAAAATTAGATTAAAAAATTATGTTATTTGATAATTTATAACTTCTTCACATAAAAAAATCATTTCTTTCCAAAAAACTACTTTGTTCCATTTTGTATATAATATTTACCAAATATTATATACAAATATTATAAACTATACCAAAAAAAAATAAATATTTATTTTTAAGCAACCACTTTAAAGAATCAGTAATGATGAAGAATAAATTAGAAAAATAATATTCTGAGCATATTGTAAAATTAGATACTTTTTTATTCAGAAATTTTATTAAGAATACTAATAAAAATTAACATATAATGAATGATATTTCTATGAATTATCATGATTAACACAATTTCTTATTTATTTATATTTTATCACTGAATTATATAAGATATGTCTATTAAAACTATTAGAATTTAAACAAACGTTTTAAATTTTTGCTGCCATACTTTTGTTACATTTTAAAATTTTAAATATAAAATAATTACTTCGTTATATTTTTCAACTTATTATGCATGTATTAAAGGGTCTTTTCCTTTACATGAAAAAAATATCATCAAATATCATCAACATCACTTAGAATAACTTAATAGTCTGTTTGTTATTTTATACACCTACATACATATAGATATTTTAGAGAAAATCTGAAAAATAAATATAGACCCTATTTTAATAATATTGGTTTAAAATAAAAATTATTTACAATGAATGAAATTTTTGATTAATTAAAACGGTTTGCTCACTTACTCAATAATAAAGGAAATAAATCAAATTACATAAATAACTAAATTACAATTTGGTTTTAATATTCATCACAATCTTATTAGAAAAATATTATTGGAGCTAATAAATGTCACTTATCTTTTAAAGTAATAGGAGTAGTACTCCAACTTTTAAGCATTTACTTAAAATCTCTCAGAAAGATATTAGCTTATACGACTTCATTTCACTTTGTATCTTCACGAGATAACTGCTATTAGACACGAATACAGCCTGATTACCCCATCATTTTGTATCGAAATTTCGATTAAAGTTAACATAAAGATATTATTTAGGTTTTAATGGAACTAGGTAGTCGGAAAAGGATGAATGCGTAATGATAAAATGCATGTGTGAAGCTTTAAATATAATACAAGATAATAAACTATAATTTATATAAAATAGAAGATTTTAAGAAACAAATTAATTTTACTATTCAATCTTAATAAAATAATATAACACTCTCTTTTTTTACCTAGAGAAAATATAGGTATAATAAAATAGTTTTCAGCTAAAATAAAATAAATTTGAATTCAATATTTATAGAATACATTATAAATGTCCTACTATATATATATATATATATATATATATATATATATATATATATACACATACAGATACAACGAAATATATTTTAAAATTGCAATTTTTCAATAAATGTAAATTAATAAAATAATCACAAATGTTACTCTTTATTAAAAATAATTTTAGTCATTACAGCATTGTTTTTCATTGCATTTAATAAAAGCAATTTATAATATAAATCGAAAAATGCGGAGAAAATTCATTTAAAAATTTATATACAACATATTTTTCATTCCAAAACAATGCACAAAAGTAGAGATTTTCCGTAATTTTTAATAATTTAAGTTTCGCAAAAATTTTAACAATTATAATTAAATAATTTATATTTTGAATAAAAATTATAAAATTAAAATACAAATTTTAAGAATACAATAATCATAATTATCGTGATATTAAGAAAAAAACAGCGTTATGGTTTATAAAATAATATGAAACATATTTATGAAATTCAATTTATATTTTTAAAATTTATGTTATATTTGTGATTCAATTTACAAAACTTTAATATATTGCTTTAAACATTTAACTCCTTATATGTTGAGCTATATTTTGGAATATAACTCTCAATATCGTACAACATCGCAAAAACACAATATAAATAACATAGTATGAAACAGCAATTCAAATTTAACGTTTTCATTTAATTTAACATTTGCATGATTCAATTATTTAAATTATATGAAGTTATCAATTTAAGCATTTATTTATAGAATATAAATATTAATGAGATTATCTTTCATTATTTGTTAATATAATGTTTAATATTTTTATTCATTTTATCTTTAAACAATGCTAAAACAAATATATATATATATATATATATATATATATATATATATATATATATATATATATATATATATATATATATATAAAAGAATTATAAATTAGCATTGTAAAAATGTATGTAAAGTTCAAGCAATTTGATAGATTTTTGACAATTTCGTTTTTAATCAACTGAAAAAGACGTAATAAATGCAATTGCTGTAAAAATATTCTTTTATTTTTAAAAGTTAGTATTAAAAAAAACTTCAAATCTTAAAATTTAAATGTCGCTTTTTACTTTTATAACTGAAAATACAACTAAAATAAAGTAAATTTTACAGGAGAAATTGTACAAGAAATCAAATCAGTTATAAAATATTCTTATCGATGTAATGATATTCGTATTAAGATACCATGCATATATACTTATGGATTGATTATCTTTTATGTTATTTTTAGAACTCATGTGCTTTATTTTGGTCACACAAAATATTCACTTCTTACCAACTCCAAACACAAGAAGTAGAAGAAACACTGCATCTAGAATTAAAGAATAAAGGGATCGCATCCTCCAAGCACTGTGTGAATAGATTTTTAAAAATATCCTCCAAAATTAATATCAGAATTCAGATCAAATATTTGCTGAAAGCCGTTTGCAGACCACCAGGATTAGAATGCAGGCAAATATTTTTATTTATCAGACGTGATTGGTATCTGCTTTGGGTTGTTTAGAGAAGCGTAGGAGCAACGTCTATCGATCAGCCTGGGATGAAAACGAAGATTTAACCCTCAACTATGCCATCTGGTGAGTAAATTAGAAAAAAAATGTAAACAAACGGAGCTATTTTCAGCAAGACTTCCTTTTCTGGTAACATTTTAGCGAAATTTCGCATCCATGCGATGCAAATAAACGATGTATTTTTCTTTTTTATCACAGAAGTAGAAAATGTTCCTCAATCTTCTTCCTCTTTTTGGAAGTTAAAAAATATTTAATTTATTTTTAGCTATTCTAAAATATACATACATAATTTTTAAATTTATTTTTAGGTAATTTTAAAATATTTTTGTGTGATAGGACTTTCTTAGTCTTAAAACCAGCGATAAGCCAATATTCTCATGAAAGTTTTATTTTCAAATTTTTGTAACTTTTTTCAAGTTTTTAATAAGTAATTTTAACTGTGTCAAGTACTTCTTTTTATTTTATAATTGCTCTAATAATCTAGCAGTAATCTTATTAAATTCTTATTACTTTATTTTTCTTTACTTCTTTATTTTTTTATATCAAACAAATTTTGATATTTTAAGAACTATACGATGATTTTTATTACATTAACTGTTTTAGTTGTGATTATTATAGTTATTACATTTGGTACTCTATAGGTTACTGTACATCGAATCATGGTTATATGACTTTTATGTACATTTTGCGTAGTTTAATATTGATATAGTTAATTATTAACAATTTTGTTCTTAATTTCCAAGCACTTTCGAACCACTTTTCTTTCTTTAAAGATTGTTTATTCTTCAGAAATATTGATATTGTTTTCAAAGTTACATTTCATTAATAAATCTTTGCAGCAATATTATTCTGTAAGCTTTTTAAAATTATTTATTTTTACAATTCCAATTAAGAAAAAGAAAATAATTGTTTAATTTTGATTTTACTCACTGATTCATTTCATTTTAATTAATAATTGATCTTATATCTGTGCTGTCATTTTCTTAATTAATTTATTTTAACTCTACGGTCAGAGATCGTTACTTAACACCGATTTTCAAGCTTTTCAATTATTGTTCATTTCTTTTCTATGGTATATTTCTTTTTCCAATGTCAGAATTAGTTACATCTTATTAATAAATCGTCAAATATATATTATACTGTTAGCTTTTCAAAATTATTTATGTTTACATTTCCAAATTAAAATTTAACAAGCTAAATGATTTTGGTTTATATATTTTAATTAATAATTGATCGTAACTGTCTTACCGTTTACAACGATGAAGGATCTCTGATTGTCGTGTTATGAGTGTTGAAATCATGATATAACGATCGAAGAACGTGGCTTGATACCAATTTCTGCATCTGTGGGTAACCGTTCATTTCTTTTCTATGTTGCTCATAGTGCATTGTATTTCTACACTTCTTGTGTATTACTACACAGCTGGGTATTAAGACTCACCAGATTTTAGTGTTCATCTCTTTTCAAAGCTATTGATTTCGAGTTTCAACCCAAAAATTGTTGAGCAACGGAAATTTATGTTGCTTTTCTGCACACAACGTCTGTTGAAGTAGGCGATTGCGAGTTTTCCAGGTTTCCTCCCTAGAACAAGTTAATATGATCTACTATCTATAAAAAGTACAACGAAAGGTAATATACACCATAGCTATTGATATAACTCACAGTGATCTTTGTTTCTGATATCAAATAACTGTGAATTATGAAAACATATTTAATAGAGAAGACGATTTTTCTTCACTCCCATTAAAAAACAAGGTGCAAAGGAATCTATGTTATCCAATAATTCATAGTACATACTGTCTATTCTCTGAAGAACGAGACTGATTTTTTGTCGCCCAATGTTGTTTTTCTTGCATATGAGGATTAAGAGACGTACAGGTAAAAGTGGATGATTTTTAATCACTACCGACAACCAGACATATGGCAATCGAATCCAAGAACTGATGAACCAAAGATCAGATCTTAAACTATTCGACAGCCAATTCAGCTGAGAAGTGAGTAAAGAGACTTATGCTAGTTCAGGCAAACCATCATTTAAGCATAGTTCATAAGAACAAGACGTTTAAGGTAATGGCTAAATAATCTCCACAGTCTCGGTTCCTTTACACGGTCATTAAATGAAAATCAAAATATGTTTCATTTCTCTACAGTAATACGATTTATTCGGCTTAAAAATGTATTTAACCTACTTCAATATTAACAAATTTCTTCACATTTGACTGACAAACTAGTTACAGACGAGTTATATGCAATTGAATATTAAATAATATTATCAAGATTGATCGAAATTTATCTACCGTTAATGTAGTTTGTCACATCAAACCTTGACATATTTTTATTATAGTCACTATTCAGTAATGTTTATATTAACACTATTTATCAAAAGAAAACTAGTATTTTAATTAATAAGTTACAAAATAATACATTTTAAATATCTGTTACATACATCACATAAAGGACTGAACTATTTTAATAATTTATATTAAGCTATTCAAAGAGCAAGGTAAATGATAAAGTTAGGAAAAGTCCTTCAATTGAGGGAACTAGTTAATTAAGAACCAATTAGTTTGAAGATTTAAACACAAGAACAAGAGAACCAAATAATTTTCCAACGAAAAAGTAGGAAGTATAATTATGATACGATCACAGAAATATACAATCAAATAGACAAAAACTATATATGTTAATTAGTCATGAAACCTAACGTCTATTAAAAAACATACACTAGCTGATATATATATATATATATATATATATATAACTGAAGAAACTGAATGAAACTCACTGAATAATTTTATTCAATAAAATCACTTTAAGCAAGGATATAATTTTGCAATATATTCTACCAATAATAAATATCTTTGTAAAGAAACTCTTTATCCTAAATTTTTGAGGATTAATATAAATATAATTTTATCAATTATATTGTTAGCTGTAGCTAAGTTCACATGCAAAAAGCCAGAAAAAATACACTGCTTTATTTAAAAAATATTAATATCAAGCATGATGACTTTTTCTGTCTGTAAATTAATAAGCAAAGAGGAATTAAAAAAAATTAGAACCGCAGCTGAGAAATATGAATGAGGAAGGTCACTGAAACCAGAGCTCGTGAGTGACTTAGATAATAAATAAAAACAATGAAGCTCAATTTATCTCAGTAGAGCTCTTATTCGTTAAAAGCAATGGGGCTCATTTTTTTTTTTAAAAAAAATAATTTTTTTTAATCACAAAATATTATCATAAATGCAAATTAATTTTTCAGTTTTATAAAAAAAGATAGACATGTAAATATTTTTTTTTAAAAAAAAAACTATATCTTTGCAAAAGATTCTTATTGAGAAATAATGTTATTATCAGATTAAATTAAAACTTCATAATTTTGCATTCAACTTTTAGACTATTAAGTGTCTAGTTAAATTTATAGAGATATTATTTTAATATATAAGAAGTTAAAGATCACTTTCAGAAGTGTACAGCTTTTATATTTCCTAAGCTTTTTGATTAGGATATATTTTGTCTAACATTATTGCAATAAATGTGAAACGAAGATTTATTATAAGATTTTATCTTTCTGCTGGCAAACATTTTAATAATTCGATATCTTTCTTTTAGAATTTACTGTTCGATATATAATTCTAGCAGTGTTATTATAACTATATTTAATGGGAAAATAAGTTTTCAGTAACTAATTATTTATTTTATTAATTCTTTAAATTAAATATTTAGTTTTAATAAAATAATTAATTTATTTCAGTAATCTAATGTGCATGCCAAGTTAATGTAATTTTTAATTTGGTCCAAGGAAGTTAAGATCCGAATTGATACTTGATTCTAAACATTTTCCACTTCCATTTATTTTACATTTCAAATGAAATATGCACATAAAATTGATAATTATTAGAAACTTTTCCAAATAGTACTCAGAAATCACTTTGACAATCAAGCAGCTATTTGAAGTTCTAGAGAAAATATATCCAACTTTTGACATTATCTTCACAGTCAATGACTTTCTTGGTGAAGGGTTCCTTCACATATCATAATGAATAACAGCAAAGAATGAAAATATTTCAGCAGTTTTAAAATAATAGGTAAGCATAAAATTTTATCCCGTAAGATATGTAGTTCATTGTGCAATTTTAGTGTAACGTTAATATATATTTCCAGTGAGTATATTTATATTGAAAAACACAATTTTTTAAACATACATCATTAAAATTAATATTTTCAAAACTTAAAATTTGAGTAGCAGAATACTGTATAAATTTTAGATTAACATGACTTTTTTAGGATATAGATACACGTAGGTTCTTTAATAAACACATTAACGGATAAAATGCTCCATAAAATATTGACTTATAATTTTTAAAAAAAACCAATTATTTATAAGAATTAAATTTTATCTTTTTCCTAAACTTATATGTAGCAAAAATATTCTCACTTATTAAACAGCATTTTTGAATTTTACTCCAAAACTCTTTTGAAATTAAGAATCAAATTAGTTCTTAAGAATTTCATTTTCCAAAATTGTAATTTTTACTTAAAGATAGCATTATTTTAAATCAATCAAAGGTGTAGCTTCATTTTTCTCTAAATTTATCATTTAATGACTTACTACACTTTCAAATTCTCTATAAAATTAGTTATCCGCCATTAAAAAAAAAACTTTTTTTTTTTAAGCAAACATAGAAACTTGTTAATGCTAAGGTAACTTAAATGATTTTGATGAAAAGTCTCTAAATCTTATGTTCTAAGTGTTCCTCTATATTACAAAACCTAGGTAGCACGTCATATTAACGTAGCAGTTTCAACATGCAAGATGTTATTTTTCGGAGTAATATGCACATGAAGTATCTACAATACATAAATAATTAACCGATCTATGCTCTGAAAACATTTTGGTGTATGATCGCTTATCAGACCAAGTACAGTAATTACCGGAACAGAAGCTGAGCCGGTTTTTGATCCAGCGCTTTTATTCTTCAAAAAATGTTCCTCTGGGATCTGAGAAACGTCCAGAATTCCTTTTTGAATGTATGAACATGTTATGAAACAAACTAACGACTCCAAATTTAGAAACAAAAACATTTAATTAACAAAAAATTTACAAGGAGTCATATTTGGGTTCATAAAACTCTCGCGCTTGCGTAGCGTACCAAAGAGTCAATATCAATTTCCAAAACTGAAAAACGCAGTTTCTTCAGCCTGCTCCTCGCACCAATCGTCTCCCTACTCACCCTCCCCATCAAAGGCTCTGGAAATCGAAAGCGCTGAGTAGGAGACGTTACAGACTAAATTATTCCTTCCTTCCCCGGAGTTTTTTTCTTTCTTTCTTTTTTTTTTTTTTTTTTTTTTTTTTTCCTACGGAAATCAACCTGCAATGAAAAAGAAAAAAACACACACACACAAGCAACAAAAAGCAAAATTTAGTATTACAGATAGCCCTGATCAATCGGACTCTGATACACAAAATATATGGCATTATATAATATAAAAATATATCAAAAGAGCACAAAATAATTATGTAATACAACAGAATCTGCAACAATAGATAAATTTACAAATATACACATTAATATTATAAAAAACAATATAATTTTTTTTTCAAAAATTATGAAACAATTGAAATTTGTATTAATAGAAAATATTTTTTTTTTTTTTAAAAAAAAATTAACATCTGAGTAATAAAAAGAAAATAATTATGTTTGGTTATTCAGCATTCTACTGAGACTATCAGCATTCTGATGTAATTTGCCCTTTTTGTGAACAATATCGAAATTTAGGCTTTGAAAAACCAAAGCCCATCTTAAGTCTGGGATTAGATCCTGTATGATGTTTTAACCAAACTAAAGGGTTGTGATCAGTTTCTATAACAAATTTATACTGACTATCTAAATAATATTTTAATTTAGTAACAGCAAAAATTATTGCTGCACATTCCTTTTCTATAGTACTATAATTTTTTTCAGACTTTGAAAATTTTCTATTCAGAAACAGGATAGGGTGTTCATTTAGTTTTTGATCTCTCTTTAAAGTTCTATGCAATCTTTCAACAGGATTGCTTTGGGGATGCTGTACAGAACTATGCACTACCTTAATACCAAATTTTTCTAAAAATTCTGATGTCAGGACACTCATGAAAGATGTTCCTTGATCACTTTGCAACTCCCTAGGAAAACCCATACGGCTAAATATCTGAAGAAAAGCATCAACCACAGTAGTAGAACGAATATCTGGTACTGGGATGGCATCTGGATACTTGGATGACATGCAAATGGCTGTTATAATATACCGGTTGCCGCTTGAAGTTAAAGGTAAAGGTCCACAGGCATCAACATTAATTCTAGTAAATATTTCCGGAATTACTGGAACCAGTTTCAAAGGAGACTTTTTCTTATCTTGAGGCTTTCCTACACGTTGACATTTGTCACAAGATTTAACAAAATTTTCTATGTCTTTAAAGCAGTTTGGCCAGTAGAAAGTTTTACACAACATATCTTTTGTTTTGGTTACACCTAAATGAGCTGCAGTTACCTCATGGCAGATTCCTTTTAGCTGGTTGCGAAACTTCTTGGGCACAACTAATAATCTTCTTATGGTTCCATTATTGTCCATTTTATTAAAAAACAACATTTGATTTATTATAACATATTTATTGTCTTTGAAGATTGTCGTTTAGCTTGCTCAAAAAGAGGTTTCAAATCTTCGCACACTTTTTGTTCACGAGCGAATTCTTCTGGGGATGTCTTTATCAAATCCAGACCTTCAACTTCGGTTTCTAATGGTGGCAAAATTGCATTTTCCTCTAATTCTTCATTTTGTTTAGTTTTGAGGCAAGACCTAGAGGATTTTATTTCAGAGACAATTATCTCTTTATTCGTGCTATTTTCCTTGCGTCTTTTTTGAGCTCGAGTTTCTATAGCATTTATCATATGTACTTTCACCTCTTCGTGTTTTTGGTTTCTTCAATTAAAGCGGCTGTTTTGTTACCTAGTAAATACCTTCCTTGATCCAAAGAATCTCGAAGAACTGCTGCCTTTGTCAAAACGTGACCTAATTCACAATTTATTTCAACCTCGGCAATAGGTAAGCATACTAAAGTTTCATCAAGAGGTGTTCTTAGCCAAACCTTTTCCTTAGTGAACATATCAGGTTTAACGTATTTTCAACAAATCAAATCAAGAGTTGCTCCAGTGTCTCTTAAGATTGGCATTTGAATTCCATTAACAGTGCCGATACTAGTGTAGGGAGCCATCAACTCATTAAATGTACTTTTAGCAATTTCATTAGATGCTACCGATTCTAAGTTCTTTTTTATTTTGTCACACTGAGGCCGCAAATGACTATAAGAACCACACTCATAACATCGGAGTTGTTTTCATTTTTCAAATTCCCTTTCATGTGCATAATTTGAATTTTTATTCTCGACTCTTTTAGGAACATGAGATTTATTATTTCGAATTACTTCATTAAACTTAAAGGCACGGTTTTCGTTTTGTTGACGAAAACCAAAATTATTTCGAGGGAGTTTTGTAAAATCTTTAGTCTTAAAACTATCTCTTAAGCTTTCATATTCATCTATTTTCTCTGCCAGATCATACGGAGAATTTATTTTAAGCCATTCCGCCAAAAAATGTTCTTTAATTTCAATTGGCACTCGACGTTTCAATTGATCTGTTACCATTAGCTCCTTAAGCTGTTCAAACGTCGTTATTTCTAATTCCGCAAGCCATTCCGTAAAGTAACTATTCAATTCTTGTGCATAATTTCTCCATGATTTTTCTGTCGTTTTCTGGTGTTTAAGAAACAATTGTCTTAATTTTTCGCTATTTAACTTGAATCGTTTAAGAATAAGTTCCTTCACATAATCGTAATCATCAGCCCTTTCTGGAGGTTCTCTAGCTAACATGTTAGATATTTCTGAAGGTAAAGCACTTACAAGATAAACTACCCATTCGTTTTTTGGAATATGAGCCATTTTTGCTCTACGCTCAAAATTTATTAAGTATAAACTCATCTCATCTTTCTTTTCATCATACTTTGGCGTTATTTGCATTAATTGAATTTTTTGAGCTTGTTCAGTCCTATTTGTAACTGATTCTCTGTTCGAAATTGTGGCATTTGAAGAGATTTCCAGACGTTTCATTTCCAAAATATGTTCTCTTTCTTCACGTCTAATTCTTTCCTCTTTTTCTAGTTCCTCGCGCCTAATTCTCTCCTCTTTTTCTAGTTCTTCTCGCCTAATTCTCTCCTTTTTTTCTAGTTCTTCTCGCCTAATTTTTTCCTCTTTTTCTTCTTGTTCCCTTTTAACTCTTTCATCGATTACCCTATCTAATATACATTTTACTTCTTCCTCGTTGAAGTTTTTACTAGCTAAAATTAATTTTTAATGTCTGGGATTTTAAAAGAATCTGGAACTATTTCCCTAACTCTTCCGCTACTTCTATTAAATCTCCTTTTTCCCCGTGCTAAAAAGCCATTTTAATTACTAAACGTTTTATCTCAGAAGAGATGCAATAATGAGAGAAAAACAGACTATACCCACCAATATGCAAAATTTATTAAATAACTATTGAAATTATTTATCACACACTACTAATATAAACATATCAATAACGTTTAAAAAACTAAATGAAACAAACTATATTATAATACAACAAAGTATAAAATGGAAAATCAATTATTTCAAAAAGAAGAAAATGTTTAATATTAAATCTACTCTCGATTTCAAGTTATTATCACCAAGCTAATGATTGATACTCAGATAAATTGAATCATTAATCAAAAATGTAAATATATTATATGTATAAATTATATAAAATCATATTCTTATATAGATACTACTATATTAAATCCAAAAATGAAATTATACATATTTTTAATTCAAAATATAGAACACTACAATTCTTAAGAACAATACAAATTAACAGCTTTAACTAATCTAAACCAGAAATCAGCTTTCGATTTCAAATCAATAAACTTAGTTAATCATACACGACATCAAATAATGTTAATAACGTAAGATATTTTAAACATTAAGAATATATCTTTTCAAATTCTTAACAATGTAAAAAAAACATGTACAATTTAAATATCAAATAAATCAGTTTTATATCATATAAAACATTGCAAAGAACAATCAAACACATCAATAAAAATTTCACATTACATTAAATTCAAACCTATTTGTAATAATATACTTTCGTTTTCACATAACGAAATCAACACCTTTTAAAAAAATATATTCCTTTCTTTCTTAAAATCTACTTTATATATCAGTTGAAAAATCAAAAAACTAAGTATATAATTGTACTTTTGATTTTACACCTTAATCTATAACAACATAGTTATTTTAACACATATTCCTAAGTGAATTGAAATACATCAACCACATAAAAATTATGAAATACACATTTAATAAGATACACACTTTTCGTTTAAAAAAAATATTACACTGTAAATTCGAATACACGAAATACAGAAATTATCTTTTGTAATATGGAATACACCATTTACAAACTTATAAACAAAATTAATTGATGTAACATGAAAATTCACGTAAATAAGATTGGAACTAAATATTCTATAAATTTATAACATACCAACTATTTATTTTTAATTGTAGCCAGAGAAGGATTGATCAAAATGGCCTACCTGTATTCCAACATTTCGGCACGTAATATATTATAGTGCACATAATTAATTTTCACAGTGGATGCTAATGCAAAGCATTATAAAAACATCCAAAACCGCTGCCACCAAAAACATAAGTTTGTTATGAAACAAACTAACGACTCCAAATTTAGAAACAAAAACATTTAATTAACAAAAAATTTACAAGGAGTCATATTTGGGTTCATAAAACTCTCGCGCTTGCGTAGCGTACCAAAGAGTCATTATCAATTTCCAAAACTGAAAAACGCAGTTTCTTCAGCCTGCTCCTCGCACCAATCGTCTCCCTACTCACCCTCCCCATCAAAGGCTCTGGAAATCGAAAGCGCTGAGTAGGAGACGTTACAAACACATCAATCATATTACCGGAATTCAACATATGTTAAAATCATATTCTCAGATAAAAAAAAGATTGTACAACAAAAAAATTATATATATATATATATCTTAGTCCGATATTTGTTTACCTAGTCTTTTTAATTCAAACAGTGAAAAATCAGATTTTGAAGGCATCACATAAAGTACAATTTGCTACAATAACTTTTTTTTTTCCCCTTATAGGAGTCATAAGTATATTTCTGAGAGTCTCATTGTCAGATCCTCATCTCGTTCTGAAATATATTTTAAAATAGCTTTAATTTTTTTTTTTTTTTTTTTTTTTTTTTACTTTTAAGTATTATTTGGACATTATTGCATTTATTTTCACAATCTAACCAAAGCTCGGGTTTTTCGGATGTTTTCAACAGAAAGCAGATTATCATTCAAATAGATTTTAGGTTGATTGCTAAAAAGTTTCTCATTTGTAGTAAAGAAATCAACAATAGACTTGGATGGATTAAAATTCAGTTTATGATTTTTTGCAAGCTTCCACACACCATTAAGCACTGAATTGATGTTAGATAACAGTTTCTCAAAGTCGTGGCCAGAGTCGCACAGTACAGTATGTCTCATTTGCAAACATCCTCACATCCCAACTATTCAAATTATAAATTTCTGAATTTCAGGCCACACCTGAACATATTCTGGATTGTTGGGGGTTTTCCAGAATTGATCTTTTCACAAGCCCAATTTTAGAGTTAGATTTTCTTAGAGTGAAAAATATCATAAATTTGGTTTCATGGTAGCTAAACACCAGAGTTATGCAACACACACACACAACAAATATTTTTGGCAAATACAATGTATGTTAAAATTTTGCGACTATGAAGTTCATGGCACGACTATTCTCAGATTAACAAAATTAATTTTAACTGCTCTAAATACCAGATTACTCTGACAAGGAATTTTTCAACAACTTTTAAACTTTTTTAAGTAATTATTTAGTAAATATAGCGTATAAGTCCATGGAGAACCTTTTTTTCATAGAAATTATAATACTTCTAAATATACTCCACCATGGAAATTAAGGTATTTTTTGAGTAGATCTTTAATGTGCAGTAAGTAAACATGGAAAGCAAAAGAGTTGAAAAGCAATTCTATAGTAGAACTCTAAATGAATTAAACAATTTTAACGGCTTTATTTTTCACTTAAAATTACATGTAAATTCAATTACATGTAAATTCAAAAAAAGTAATAAGTATATTATTGATATTGCATGATTGAAATTGTGAAAAAGGGTCAAATATATACACACACACACACACATATATATATATATATATATATATATATATATATATATATATATATACATATATAAACATCTAATATAACAAAATAAGTCGAATATTACATAAAACGAAATTATGAGACAATATTCTCATAGAAAGTATTTACGTATCTAAGACAGCAACATTTAAAGTTATTTAGTTGATAAGTAAAATTTGTAAGTTAAATTTTCCACAAGACAAATTTTTCGGCAATTCAAAATGATTATCAGTGAAAAGTTATGGATATTAATATAATAATTTAAGCTTACCTTTGTCTGAACTACTTGACTCTTATCTGAAGGCCGAAGATAAATTTGTTATGTCATTCAATTAAAATGCTCAATTTTACTGTGGCTGTTATTGCGCTTTTTAATAGTTCACTAAAAATAAACATTTGATTATATTTTATGGTTAACACAAAATTATGATTTTGTGTAAATTTCCCAGTTTGACTACATTATAATAAATTTAGCAATAACATAAATAGATGTAGCAAGACAATTTAGTCTTAATATTAAACCATATTTTGGAGAAACCATTTCAAATAATTTTAAGATTTAAAAAAATTGAATAGAAAACATCATACTCATTAATATCTATATAATGCCTATATTTTTACTCAAAAATACAGGTTTAAAAATTATTAAAAGTGTAATTTAATCACTAAAGAATAAAATGCTGTTTTAAATTTAATAATTATTTTACAAATTATAGTTATTAAATGTAATCAAATAATCAGTTACACTTACAAATCAGCAGTTTATATTCAAATTCCAAACAATAACCACAAGTATTCAATTAAATAAATTAAAAGTCATCATTCAAATAAAAGAAATAAAATTATACATGAATTAAAATATTGAGAAAAGAATTAAACTCATAATAGAATAATATTCTTTATTTGATACCATATAAATCTACAACAAAATCAACAAAAATATAGTATATGAATTATAAACTTTTATAAAATTTAACAATAAAACTTTCTGTGCAACTTCATTGCAAAAACCACATCATAACACATTAATATACAAATATTGTGGTATAATAATGTAAATTTATATTATGACACACCTCATCTTTTTTTAATTATTTGTCACAACTCTTAGTTAGAAAGTTCAATATATATTACAGTATCATATGCTAACAAATATTTAACATGCAAAATGGGACCAAAAAATAAATTGAATAATGAAATTATATTTGTATAAGTATAAAAAATGTAAAGTATTCTAGGAATGGTAAAATGAATATCATTTATGAATTAAAATTAACAGTAACAATCAGGAATACATACTTTGAACAATAAATTAAAAATGACTATACATTTATAAAACAAAAAAAAAATTATAAACATTGATAACATTAGGAAAACTTACTTATTTGTAGCAATAGTATAAAACCCAACCCAGTGTTTTTCAAGTATAAGGTATATTTTTTTTAAACAAAATTCCCTTTCAATTATTATAATGGAATAAAATTAATATTTTACATAAAATTCCACAACATAAAAGATTTTTATAATTTAAAATAAATGACAAATTAAAATGATGTGAATTAACATTTTAATGAGAATTTATATTCTCTGGTTCATTTTTAATCTTACTATACTTATTACATAGCTGTATTTAAAGAGCATAGAAAAATTTTATTTAATATATTCAAAAAATGTGCAGAAAGGGCAGCAGGAAAATATTTTGAAAATTCTTTAATATAAATTATCATATAAGTCATTAAAATTCCTTAAAAACAAAAATTTTTTTATGTATCTCATCAGCCTCTTTTATGTACTATAAATACATAATATAAAGCAAGAGATTGAATACTTAATCTCTTGTTAAAATATCCAAAGTTTCACTATAAAAAATTATATGATCTTAAATAAAATATATTCTAAACACCAATTAATTATAATATACATTTACTAATTAAATTATGTATCATTAATATACACATACAAAATTAAATTTTAAACAAATTTTAATTCAGAATAAAACAAGGTTTAAATTAATAAAATTATTCCTAATTTATTAAAAGTTTAAATAATAAATTTTTACATAACTCAAATCATTAAAATAAAACAAAAACTAAAACATTTACTTTAAAAAAAAAAAAAGAACACTTTTTTATGTATTTCAAAACATACAAATAATAGCATCAATAAATTCCAAAAAAATATTAGCAACTAAGAAAAATTGTTAAATGCAATTAAACTGGGATGATAACATATTATAATTACTATGTCTAATAACAAAATAAAACAAATGCTTTTAAACTGTATGAACTGCTAAGTAGTGTCAAATAGTCACATGTGATTGAGAGATTAATTTATTGGAAGAGCATCTGTCTAATGATATGTATAAGATTAGCAAAAAAATAACCTTAGTTTGAACAAATGCAAAACCAATACGTTAGTTTCAGAATTTTTCAATCAAAAGTTGTTTTCTTTTCAGATTTAGGTTAAAATAAAAAAGAATTTCATTAAAATGTTTTTGTCAACAATTGTTAGCTAAAAGCCAATTTATGTGTTAGTACAAAAACAAGCAATTTTGAAACTTTCCTTTTTATTTTCATGAAAGTACGAAAATGGTTGAGAATAACAAAGAGATACAGAAGTTTATGGTGATAATCTCATGTCCTCTAATTTCAAAAATTATCTTCAGTAGATTTTCATTTTAAAATAACCAACTATTGTAAAATAAGCAATTCAAAAATGTTCTAGAAAAATCAGAAATTTTGATCAAATTTCAGAAATTCAATGAAAAAAGAATGATAAAAGGAAAACCATGATTGAATTGAATTTTCATAATATAATGCAAGAATTTGAAAAAATAGTTAAATGTATCACATAAAACTGATAACAAAAATTTGAGGACTGGTTAAGAAATTTCATATTTAGATTACAAGAATAAAAAGGAAGAAATTCACTTAATGCAACAAATCAAAATCTGCAATACACTTATAATGAAATCAACTTTTTTTTAATGAACAATCACTGATGTGGAAAAAATAAAATTGTCTACAATAACATTAATTTCTTAGAGAAATACATTACAGTATTTTTTAAAGATCTAGAAGTAAATCTTAATCATAATTTCATTTTTCCATAACTTATTATTAGATTCAATGTCTTGAATTTTGTGATCTGTAATAAAACTATGATAGTTATAATAAACAGATTCAGATATTTTTAGGCAAATTAATACTTAAACAAAAGCATTGTTCAAATTTCAACATGTATGGGATTCTTATTTTGGATATCCTAAATTTGCCCAGCAATGTGATGAAACAACATTAGCTGAAATTCTACTAATTAAAACATGATAGGATAGTGCTGTTTAAAATGTTAGGAAAATCTTAATACATGAAATTCACTAAATTTTTGATAATTCATTCATATATAAATTTTCAAATAAAGAATTTACTGTTCTTTACTTTAAAATCAAGCAAGAAAGTTTTAAATCCTTTGAAATTTTTAAAAAATATTTAAGAATTATCTACTCTAAAATGGTAGAAAAAATAAATGTTCCTGCTTGATCTAAAAGTCATTATGCAAAACAATTTCTCTCCTTTAAATCAGTAATAGGGGTAATATTAAACTTGGTGCATAGAAAAAGTTATTGGTGTTACGCTTTTTCACATAAAAATCATTTACTTAAATCAAAAACTTACTGAAAATTGAAGTTTAATGAAATTATTCAGTTCTGCAATTTTTATCTTATGCAAAAAATATACAAAAATATTTATAAAAATTAAAAGGTCAGAGAGAATCCTTAGGATATTTTCTTATACAATAAAGATATTAAATAATTACAAAATTTAAGACACATTCAAAGTTAAAAAAGATTAATTATATAAGAAAATTTAACAATATGGAAAAATGGTCTCCAAAATTGAAATCCTTTTAAGTAATGTATTATGTGTGCTCTATAAAAGAATTTACATTTAAAAGATTTAATTTCTTTTCAGAAAAACTATTGATTGTTTTTCTATTCACTTTAAAAAAGATTCTACATACTGTTTTGATTTAACTTACTGGAAGACTGATGATTTCATTAATTTATAGATTTATAAAAAAAAAATTCTACAAAAAATTCACATATAAAAGTGTGCCAAACATTCCTTAAGTAAAAAAAAAAAAAAAAAAACTAATATGGAATATTATAATTAGAATAATTTTTCCCCTATTTTTTTGTTCTATCTATAGTTAACAATTGTACACAAATGCTAACTCAACTGAGACCTTTGATTTAATATACGTTCAGAACAATTACAAACATATATTTTCAAGGTGATAGTTGAATTCATAAACTCTTGAATTCAAAGTCAAGACCCCTAATCACTTATCTATGAGTGTGACTAAATAATTTATAAATAAATATTGTAAAAATATATTGCTTTTTTATGAATTATTGCAAAGCTACTTGTCCTCATCATAAATTATTGCTCTAGTATTTAAAGATAACAATATCAAACAACACTGAGTATGGTTTCTGAGCTTTGAATGCTGCAAACAGAATCTATTTCTTAAAAATTTTGATACAGTAAAAAGTCAAGATCAATACAAATATTTAAAATCTTTAGTTGACAATCATAGGAATATACAAAATTATAAATAAGTAATATTACATTTTTATAATACAACTTTTCTGACAAAAAATGCGTGTTTTCAAAGCATCGAATCAAATTTCACTTGATTATTTATTACACAAACATTAAAGACATAGTTTTCATAATCTGTATTTACAATTTTGTTCTGCAAAATACTTTATGAAATGTGTTTCAAAAAATACAAGTTTTTAAAAAAATAGATACCATTAAAATACAATATAATCAAAACATAATCATATATATATATATGGTAAATATATATAATAAATACCATACTTTCTAACAAAATTTCATAAATAAAAATTGCAGCTTTAACAATGAAATTCATAAAAATTAAAACCAGGAATGTAACACAACAGGGGACAAAAAATATCTTTAATATACACTAAGCTTTTGGAAAATATCCCAAATTAATTCTCAACTGCTCAAAAAATATAAATGTTAAGACAGTCTGAGGTGCAAGACGAACAAATGCTGGAATATAACCCTGAAAATAAAAGTGAGAAAAAATAAGACAGAATATTCTTAAAAAGTGAAATAGTTAAAATAAAATCAAAAAGTAATTTACCTTGTAAAAACCTAAGGGACCAAGCTTAGCCGTTACAGAAATACAATGTAGTAAATTCTATAATAAAAGAATAAAAACAATACAATTATTTAAAAAGTAACAAAAATGTAAAATATAATGCACTAAAACAAAAAAAAAGAATAAAATTTCATAAATAACAACACATTTTCAAATCAAAAATTAAAATTAATTAAAAATTTTTTTGAAATTAAATGAAATTACTTAGAATTATTACAAGTTTCCACTTTAATCAACATAAACGTTTAAAAATATAGGTAAAATAATTTTATTATGTCGAATTCCCATGCAATTATTTTCATTGTTTTTTCTTAGGAACATGTTATTTTTCTAACTTATTATTTAATACTTTCCTTAAAATGTTCTAAAATTTATAATATTTCACTGAAGCAAAGTATAAGTTTCTAGGAAAATTAATCAAAGAAAATTACACATAAATTCATATTAAAATATACACATACTTTATATTCACCAGGTTTTGCATTCATTGTTCGGGTTTTCAAAACATCTAAGGGTTGTGTTAAAGTTGTAGCAATAGCACCCTTAATAAAAATAATAAATAAACATAAATATATAAGTAAGTATTCAGGAATAAATGCGTCTCTTAAAATATGTAGAAATATATACAAAAAATTAAATTAGAATTTCTTTTAATTTTTTATGGATAAAAATTTAACAAGCAGAGTGAAAAATGTTAATAAAAATTTTTTAATATATTTGAGACAGAATAATCGAATAAAAAAAATTTAAAGCCTTTGAGACTTACTAAAAAAACAAATTTAACTATATTGAGTTAAAGTTGTTGCATAGTATAGATTTCATAAAAAATAAAAACTTTTAAATGACACATTATAAATGTAAATTGGAATATAAATTCTATTTGGAGAAAATTATACTAGTTGAATTTTAAAACAACCTATATTTCCAGTTAAAATGTTTGAAATTAAAAAACAATTTTAAGATTTTACTCATTTCATAAAAAAAAAAAAAAGTCAGCTAGAATTAAAAACTTCAATAGCATATATGTGGCAGAATAAAATTCAATGAATCTTAACTAGATGACAAAGTTTCCAAATACATTTTGTCACATAGAGCATGAAAAAGATTATTTGTATAGCTACACAAATACGAACAGATAGTGAAATAATTACTTTAATTTCAATATTCACCTTCAAATTTTTTTTAAATATAATAGTTTACATTGTTTTAAAATTGTTTTCGTGAACTTACTGTAAAAGTATAAATGTTAAGTACTTAGTTCTTTAAAACTTATTCACAGTAACAATTAGTTTAATTTGAAATAATAAAATTTAATTTTAGATAACTTCTAAAAATATTAAGTAAGGCATAAAAATATAAACTTTCTATAATAAATGTTCAGAAAGACAGAAACGAATCATTTTAAGTAGAAAATAAAAATTTTAAAAAATCACAAAAATTTAAAATAAAGAATATTATGATTTTGGCCACAAAAATAAACTTTGATCCAACATGCTCCACAAAAACTGCCAATTTTCTAAAACAACTACATTGTCTGTTATAGATTAAAACAAGTTAAAATAACTTAAATACTAAAACAAGTTAATATTTAAAATTACTCACAGCCATAACACTTGCAGTAAAATGAGTGATTAGGTTATCAGAAAAATATGCTGTTTGTAATAGAATTTGCTTGATTTGGTCATAGAATGATATCTGAAATAGAAAAAAGACATGTTAAAAAAAGTTAAAGAATTGGAAACTCATTGTAATAATTTTGATACTATATATGTTATTTAAATATTTGTATAAGAGGGTTAAAATTGAAGTTTAAATTTTAAAACACTACAAGAAAAATAATCACAGACTAAAATGTCAAATTTGAATGGAATATTACAGAAGAGGAAAAATTTTGACATAAGAAAAAAAAATATTATTCAAATTTTAACAGATAGTGCTAATAATTTAAAATAGAGATTTAATATAGAAATTTAAACTAATTTAAAAATAAAAATTTAAACTAAAACTAACAAACTGCAAAACCATGCATAAGGTATTTGATTGTTGTTGAATCAAATATACTCTTCTGTATGCAACACAGTTCAGGTGTGACATTACGTAATTCCATCCACCATAGCAAGGTCATATCATATCGGATGGAACAAATCGATTTTTAACTGTACTGAGGTCAAAAATTACATAAAAAGCGTCAATAAAATCACTTTTTAATTATTCCTATGCGTTTAAAAAAATCCACACAATTTTGTGAGCTCAACACGCTCATTAATAAGCTGAAACATGCTTAATATGATGTCCATCATTTGCGGAAATTGAGAAACAACATATTCCACAACAGACTAAAGTCTCACTGGAACCCCAATCAGAACGTGTTTTGTAATTCATGACTTCATTTAAATTAATTTGCAATTAGAGCATTAAAAACATATCTTTCAGTACTTCACAACCAGACAGGGATTAAGATCAAGGGATCAGAATGGCCAGCAGTAGTAAATAATACAAATATAAGTTAATTCTAGCTTTTTCAGAAATATCACTTCAACAGTTGCTTCACAAAATTTTAAATGAGCAGAAAAGTGAAATCTTGAATAAAAATGATCCCTACTAGATTGCTAAAGACCGGGGATGATGCAGTTTTGTGAAAGGCAATGCTTACCAGTAATGATGTGAGAGGTAATTAGGTAACAAGACAAAGCATTCATCTCCTCAAAAAATAAAGTTTTAAAAAATATGTTTTAAATTATGATTTCAAAAAATATGGCAGTATGATAACCAATGTTATAAATCGACACCAGTGATCTTCATACAATGAAGTTAGTACTGGTTAATTTGCAAGTAAATTTTCTGTTACCCATATTCAGCAATTCTGAGTACTGACATCATTTTAAATGGAAATAAGTTTACTCTGTCCTCAAATGTTTTATGATCATTTATTGTTCACTTCAATGAGAGTATGAACATCTAAAGTAAGCTTTTTACTTGCATATCAGGAGGAAGCAACTCAAGGGTTCTTGAGCAGTTTTGCACAGATAATAATGTAGGATGTTTCATAAATTACCAGGCCATATAAAAATTATTTTAATATTCATTTTTAAATGTCACTATTCACATTTAATTAACAAGTATTCTTAATTGTCAACCTTCATTTGTTAATAACCTCAAAAAGCAGAAATAATTTTAAATTCATGGAAATTATTTATACATTGATAAATGCAGGTAAAATGTAACTTAAATTAATTTTTACCCACTCTCAGTCACTAGTGAAGTTTCAATCTTCTTATTCAGCCACCAAAACTTGTGATTTATTGGTTTTTATAAATTCCAAGTTTATATTCTTTAATTGGCTATTTTTAGGAAATACTTATCTTCCAGGATTAGCATTAGCTTATATATAATTATTTTTGGAAGAGATGATGCTTATAATTTATATTTAAGATTGTGGCTGAAAGCAGATATATTTGAAACAAATTTCTGTTTTTGCTTAATGTAAAACGGGTAACTTGTGCCAAACAGCTCAACTGGGTAGATTGTTTATTTAGTATAAAATATTTAAATTTTAAGTTTTTCACCTATAAACACTCATTATCAATGCTTGCTTTAGGAGCTGGTTCAACATAAAAGTGAAAAGTTTAAACAAATCTCCATTTTGGCCATCAGATGTCTAATTAGTTTTCCTCATTCATTTTAAATCCCAGATGTCAAAATTCCTGATTTCTATAACATTTTAAGACTTCATTCTGCAGTACTTTGTGCTTTTTTCCTAATGTTGGAAATAAACATGAAATAACCAACATTTAATGCATTAGGCAATTCATCATGACCTGCATGCTTGTAGACTCCACTTGACTATTGCACAGATGTGGTCACTTCTCTAATTAATAGTGAATCAATTATTTTCTTTCTTCTGTTAGATTGAATATAAAAAGAAAATGGTTTTTTGAATTTCTGAATCATTTTCTTGATATCTACAACTGTCATCGGATCAACATCTTTTCCATATCCTTAAATGTTAGAAATTCTGAAGTGCTAATGATGTATAGTCATTGTATCTTCTAAAAAAGCTTTAAAAACAGAGAATAATCTTTCTTTAAAACTGTCATGCAAACTGCTCAGAAGTGAAAGAGGAAAAGCAGTGTACAGGGCATTTTTATATCAAATTAATAAGTCATGTGCATAACAGATATTTTCGTTTATATATTCTAATATTTATATACAGCATCATCTATTGCTAAAGTTATAAATGAACCATGTACACATACATGTGGGTATATGTATGTGTGTATGCATACATACATATACACAAATGAATAGATAGATATATATAAAATTCTCCATAAATATAAAAATCATACTTATTTTTTATGCTTTTATAAATAAAAAGAACATTTCTTTTACTTCTAATAAAAATGACACAACACATTATGTAAGTTCAACTTTTTTTTTTTTTTTTTTTTTTTTTTTACAGGTACAAAAATGATTTGTGTATTTCATGTATTAAGTACCTTACAAATTGAATTGGATATTATATAGAAATTTTAGAATGTTTAGTGCTGATGAATTATAAACGAACTACAAGAAAAATTTACTACAAGTAATCATTTAGTACTACTACTATGTTAACCTATAATCTATAATCAGAAAAACTACGAAGACTTTTTTAAGGTCTATGCTATTTAATTAAAAGCCAAGTATTGAATAAAAATACTTTATTAAGACTTACTCTATGGTTGTTAACCCTTGACTGATAGCTTTATGCAGGATTCTTTTTAATATACTAATTAAAACTGTGTTTATATAGTACAAAACTGTTATGCATGTTATTGGCATGGCATTATTCCTTGATTATAGATGCTTGCCAGATAATATTACACAGAATTTTTCCTGTGTGCCATTTCTTGATTAATTAAAAACAGATATTATTACCAATATAGACTTATATAGACCCAATATAGACTTTTTTACTCTTAGAAATTAAAAATAAGTAAATTTATGAGTAACACTGCATAAGAGATTTTTAAAGGTACAAGCCGATATCTGCTTAAGTGGTTGAAAACAGAGTATTGTAAAATTTGAAATTATTCACACTGTTTATTTATCTTTATTGCATAGTTATTAATTCCTGTTCAATATCATAACAGATATTTTTACAGATGTTTACCAATGTCAGATTAGAGTCATAATGGGCTGGTTGGTCAGGGCATCTTCCTTATAATTGGAACACAGTAAATTTGAATACTGGTTTAACCAAAGATCCATCGTGTTTGCTAATGGTGGCTGGGGCACATTAAAACTGAGTGTGGTTGCAATGTCCTCCAAGTGACATGAAACCTTTCAAGTGACATGAAACCTTTAAAATCATAGTTTAATATTCAAAGTCTAAAATTATACAAAACTATGTTTTAATTCATGAGAGAGAAAGACATTTTAAATTATACATTAAAAGATATCTGTTAGCTAATGACACTTTGAAATTATAGAAATATTCTTTATAAAGTATTAATATTTTGACTTAACTTTCCTAAACATTTAAAACTCAAAAAACAAAAGTTTTTAACAGTAAAATAAAATAAAGTCTGATAAACAATGTTATCACTTCCAAATATATTTTAAGAATATTTCTTTAACTGTCAAACAAATAACAAATTTAAAATAATTCTGTTCTAAAAAAACTTTCAAAAAAATGAATTTAACCCCTGAAAATGAGAAATAAGCATTTCATATTAATGTTGAAATATGCAACAGTAAATAAAGCTTACCACTCGTATGAATGACAAATAAATGTAAGATACAATTGTATAAAACATGTTTGTTGATGATTTTACTTTATTCATATTCATCAATGAATAATTTTTTTAATAAACAAAAAATAACTCTTTATGAAATTTATTTAAAAGCCCTACATTAGATTATGATAAGCAAACTTTTACTAAACATTTCAAATTTTTGTTTGATGTACAATAAACAAATAAAATTGACACATGACAGAAAAATTCATGCAAAAAAACTTAGATACAGGCCATTCAACAAAACAAATTTTACCTGTCCTATAGTCATTAACACTGCTCTACTAGTAGCTGTAGAACCACCAGAAAATAGCTTTTTAACACCTTCTTGACTATATACTTTAAACAAACCATCAATAGCATGCTTGTAGCTACAAAAGCAATTAGTTACTAAAAACAAAGAAATTATCTATTTAATATAAATATGCAACTTATTAAACACAACTCAATGAAATTAAGATATTAAAAACATTCATCAATTTATGACAAATTTGCATAATTTTAAGTTAGGGAGATATGTTTTACAATCAATATTTTATACCAAAAAATGTAAAAAATATATCATATAAAAAGAACAATAAAGATAAGCATAGTAATGAGTAGCTGGTATCTTTTTAACCATAAAGTGGTTATTTCTTTTATCCCAGTTGAGATCATGGTTAAATCACTTTATTAGAATTCTCATTGATTTAAAACATCCATGACATCACACATAATTAATTACGAAAACATATTGAGACAGCGTCATATATCCGACATGTCGACATATTTGTTGCTTGCTTTTAAATTGAAGTTTTTGAGTGGTAGTAAACAAGGAGAAGTTAACTGAATGTTTGAGTGATATTGGCAATGAGAAAAAAATCCATTCAGGATTTTTTCCAATAAGAAAGTAGCTTTTAAGTAAATTTTTTTCCATTTGAAAAAATTTGCAAAATTATGAAAATTACCTGTTATTCTAAATAATTAGTTTTCAAATTTTTAGTGATATCACCTTCTAATTTCCTGAAATTGTTATCATTAACTTGTGTGTTTGACCACTTCACATTTTCTCACCAACTTCCCTTATGCCAGATTTAACATCTCTAATGTCCTTTCACATTCTCTTAAAATCCATTACAGCTTCTCTAATTCTTTTTTTTATTTTTGTTTTCATGGACATTTTGTGCATAAAACATTGATTATTGTGAAAATTAAAAGCCATGACTCCAGAAATCATTTTGAATTGCTATGAGCAAATACCCTTAACAACAAATTGATTCAGATATGAAACTCATATCAAGTAATGACTCTATGGCTTCAATTTGTTGGAATCAAAAATAAAAATATTGTCTGAGTTCATCTTGTTAATAAAACAATTTCTTATAAGAAACACAAAAGCAGCGATTTGCGAAACTGTTTTCCACTGGTTCAGTCCATTAACACATTGACAATAGAATAGAAGAAAAAGTAAAATGAAAAAAGATAAAACAACCACTTTATGATTAGTTTCAATTGGTAAGGATGATTTAATTTTTCACAATTTTTATTTATCTTCTAACTTATAAACACCGAGATATAGTTAGAAGAAAAGGTGTGAGTATGATATCCCCTGTGAGTGATTCCTCACTAAATCTAGCACCCTTTGTTTTGATTATAGTATTGCCAATTTGAGTTTTTGTTTTTATTATAGTGTTGCCAAATTCTGTTTTTGTTACTTTCCAGATTTTTTTGTTGTCAGATTTTATTTTTCTCATTTTTTATATCATTTTTACATTATATATATATGCTTCTTTTTAGTGGCAATATTTTTATCTTTCAATTTGATTGTCACTGTATAAGTTAATTTTTTATGGGATGTGAAACACTGCAATTTAAATCCTGTTTTTTCATATCTATTTTTTATTTTTCTTTGAATGTATTGTGGAATATAAATATTATCTTTTATATTCACATATTTTATTTCACTGTAGAGATAGTGAGAGAATTTCAACCTTTTTTTTATTTTCATTTTGTACTTCGTGGTGGATATAACAGCAGCGTTTTAATCATGTTTTTATGTTCATTTGGTATTTCTCTATAGATAATGAGCCAGATTTTAAAATCTAACTTTTATATTCATTTTAAATTAACAAGTAATTTAAACAAAGTAATAATTATTACATTTATCATTTTATCTTGTATGTATATATATATATATACACACACAATATTTAAAATCAAATCTTTCCTAGGAATAAAAATTCACTAACTGATAAGTAGAATATGTTTTATATACAAATATATAAGGATCAATACAAAAAATGCATCATTACTTTATAAAAATTAAAACTAAAATCACATATTTACACATTATTTAATAATTGGAAATCTAATATAGAAAATAAAAAAGCCCCTTTTTGTAATTCAAAACCTTTCCCTCCCTTAACATTAATATACAGAATTTTATTTTTTTATTATCTAAGACAAAAATTATAAATTCAAAAACATCCTTAAAATAATTAAATCTTTATTTTATGAGAATTAGTTTCTGATGCATGTAATACATTGCAATTTTTTTATAGGGCAATCATGAACAGTTTTAATCATATTAATTTAATACTGATATAGCAACTGAAAACTGCAACAGCTAGTTCATATTTAACATAAAAAATTATTATAATTAAAATTACATAAAAATCGTAATTCCAAACAGATACTAATTAAGTAAAATCTTTATATTATACAAAAGTGTTAAAAAATAATAGCAAAATTATCAAGTAAAAAAGAACAAATAGAAATAATTGGTATTTTATTACTCACTTTCTTCTCTGTTCAATAGGTAGTTTTATATCATTTTGCATCCTGAAAACAAACAATTTAAACTTTTTCAATAAAGGCAAATATAAAAACAGAATTTAATTAGGGCAAAGTAAAAGAGATAACCAACCTGACATTTACCATATCAGCAGGTGTACCAACAAAACCTCCCATAGCACCCCCAGTGGCAGCCAGCAAAATTTTTTTATAAAAAGGTATATTTTCTCCAGGTACACTGATTTTTTGCTTCACTACTTCATAAACACCAAATCGAGTGGTGGAATATGTCAACTATAAAAACAAATTTTTTTAATAACCAATAACAATCAAATTTAAAACAAATTAAAATTAAATAATCATTATATTCCAAACTTAAATAAAAAAAAAATAAGAGAAAATTTATAATCTTATAAAATATTGTTAACTAAACTTTTGAACAAGTGAAACAAAAAAAAGGAAAATTTAGATATTTTTCCAATATAGACATGCTTTTATCATAAAGAAATAGCATGATTTTCACAGAGAAGTGATAATCATTTAACATACATACAATGATTTTATTGGTTTGAAATTTTATTTTAATATATAATAGTTTTTTTTTTTTTTTTTTTTTTTTTTTTTACAAAAATTGACTAAAAAGTGATAAACAATGGTAAACAACCTAAATGTTAAGCAAAGCTAAAGCTAGTTGGTGCAAAAGATTGCTAGGTGATAGTTTTGTCAGTTAAAAGAATCATTACAATCACAAATCATAAGGGCAAAAAAACAACTAAATACTAATTAATTTTGTTTTATTGAAAAAAGTCCTGTTACATTATACTTACACAATTGATCATCAAAAAAGTTTCCACCAGAAATAAACATTGGTGTTTAAATAAGTTTTATCAATAAGTGATAACTGTTTAGTTTATAAAATGTAAATAAAATGTTGGTATTTTTAGTAGTTTCTGAAAATGTAAACAGTTTTAAACAATGGATTATTTATGATAATATTTTAAGATTTTTTCTTTCTATTTAATAAAAAAGTACCAAAATTTATTATTGCTTATATAGTTTTAAGTAACTAAAACTTGTTTAATATTAAAATATATATAAATTTAATTTGCAAATTTAGATAAACAATAACCTTAACATATTTTTAAGAACAATTTGACTTATAATTTTAATAGAAACATGAAAAATTAACATTTGGTTATTTCTTTATGTATCTTTTTCTTCAACTTATACATAGAATTAAATACAAACTAAATGATGTTACTAGGTAATAAGCACTTAACAAACTACATAACATTATTCTACTCTTGAACTATTTTTCCATAATTCACTTTCTATATTTTGAAATCAAAAATAAGGCAATTACTAAATAAAATGACAAATATTGTTGAGAATTTTTATTTATAAATTAAGTTTACCTTCACATTCATCAAATTATTTTTTGAGTAAAATTAATTCAAAACAAATTTAATAAATAATACTAATGACATATCTTATTTAAACAAACTTAACTGTTACAAGATGAAAAAGTATTTTTAAAAAATATACTTTGAGTACAGAATCTTACAGCTATAACATATATTAAATATTGCATAGTTTAAATTTCTTGACAATTAGTAATAAATTTACTCGCAATATATCAAAATCATCAGAACTGAAAAAGTTTTTGATATTCCAAAAAATATAAATTCTTTTTTAATTCTAAATAAATAAAAGATTGTCCAAATTTCAAAAGCAAAAGAGACAAAGTGTACATCATGTAAAATATATATAATTTCCTTCAATCCAATAAATGATGCTTGGATGATGAAAAAGACTATCCTTAAGAATAATGTCGCAAATAATATAACATAAATAATTAGCATGTATATAGAAAACAAAGATAAATATAAGCACAATATTTTTCTTATTAAAATATATAAAGCAAATAATAAAAATACTTCTCCTGAATCAAACTCACAACCAAGTTTTCAAACCAAATAGTAAGTATTTTTTTAATTAGAATTTTTTACTTGTCCCCAGCCTTTTGTAAATTTTTGACTAATTTGAATATTTTAAGTTAAAGAACATACAAGATAAAAACGTATCTCCTTTTAGTAGAAAACAGCATCTAAAGAAAGCATTTTTCAATTTTTAATTCAGTTAATTTTTCTACTTTTCAAATTTGACTTTAAAAAAAGAAAGATAACTAAATATAAATGATCAGAAAAACATGTGAACAAAAATTGCCTATTTTGCTATTAGTTTCTTTTTCTTCTTCTGTTAACATGACAGCCTCTGATGAGCCAAGGCCTTCCCAAGAACTTTCTTTCATTATTTTACTATTAGTTTAATTGATGATGGTATAATATTTCTTATAAAATTCTTGTTAAGAAAATTATAAAAGTGTAATGATTTTTTATTAAAGTTTTAAAATATGATACTGTTTACAATAAGTATATGTAGGAAAAAGTCAAAATTAATATTTCTGGAAAAAATAGAAGATTCAGAATTTTACTATTAAATAAAATATTCCTATAAAGGATTTTTCAAAAAATATAAATAATGATATTCCACACTTTACAGAAGAATGTAAAAATTATTTTAGATGAATTAAGAACAAAATTTATTTAACAATTCTAAATGAATAGTAAATTCTGCAATATGCTAAACTAAAAACCTGTGGCATGACAGGCCATATATGGGTCAAGGCCTACACTGCACATGTTTAACAGAGGACAAACAGGTGTGAAGTCTATTTTCCAGTTATATGGTAAGTCTAATGTAAACCCCCTAAAATTTGGAACTTAGTTTATCAACTCACTGAAAGGAAGAAAGGCAGAATTGGTCTTGCCCAGCAAAATTACTATAAAAAAAAAAATTTTAAATGTTAAAACAAGGGAAAAACAGATCAATGAAGTCAAGAAACTGAGAATCAACTGCAAATATAAATATGTATGTGTGAAGGTATATTATACACATATAATAAAAAATATAGTTAATTACATGCAATCAATATTTTGATGAAAATACCTGACGTAAAAGAGAAGCACTCAAGCCATTGTAAAGTGCTAAAATTCCTTGCCTTTTAACTATATTAATAGTGTTTCTCACTATTCCTATTTTACCTTCTTGTTGAGTCTGAAGATGAACCTGAAAAATAAAACTTATAAATGACTTCACACATAAATTAATTATTTACTTAAGATTTTTGTAATTTTTTAATGTTATTCTAAAATATTTTTTAAATAATCAAAAAAATATTTTTTCCTGATTTATTTATTATATAAGACATTTGAATCTATTGAAACATTAATATGCACTTTTTAACTGACTTTTTTACTAAAAAAATTAATCAGATTTGAATCTGATATTTTCTTTTAATTTAAGGATATAAATTTTATTTATATCCTTAAAGATATAAATAAAATTTATATCCTTAAATAAGGATTTAATCCTTAATAATATCCTTAATTTATATCCTTAAATAAGGATATAAATTTTATTTGATAATACCATATGCTTAATACAAAAAATTAAACTTTTAATAAGACCATTTTTTATGATGTATAAAAAAAATAATATGCTTCAAATAACAGAAAATATTACAAAGGCAATAATTATAAAATGTCCATAGTTTCATTCATGAGAATTCTTATCAATAAATAATTTGGATCAGATTTAGATCACTCATTAAAGCCAAAAAAAATGAAGTTATTTTTTTATAATTACTAAAAAAATATGTCCTGTTTTTTTTTTTTTTTTTTTTTATATTTACAGTTTTTTTTAACCAATTTTTTTTACATAAAATTTAAATTTGTTTAGGAATTCAATAAAGTGCATTATAAATAACTGAGTTTCTATTATATTACTTAGTAATAAATCCAAAGCATTTTCAAAAAGATGTCTCAAACAATTTTCCATTACTAGAAGGAAATAATATTATATAATTTCCTTCTAGTAATGGAAAATTTCCTTCTAGTAACTTTGAATGCAAGATATTCAGTAAATTGTCCTGCCTTGAGAACCCTAGACACAATATTTTGGAGAAGGTATATAAAGCTACTGATGAAAATATGTCCCCAGTCATAAATAAATAAATAAATATCCTTAATTTGTATTTATTCAAGAAATTAGAGCTTAAATATAAAACATTATTCATGTTAATCCATAAAAAACACTTTATTAAAAAATTGGTTTTATAGAATACCATTCAATCTCCCCTGAGAGAAAGAGAGAATAATGAGTTGGAAATCTTTTTCTTTAATGAAATGATTTTATTTTCAAGGCTAATTATTTTTTAATTTAATAAATGTTCTTCTGTTATTAAGAATGAATTACACACTTATTTTTATATACATCCTCATTCAAAAAACCTATTTTACATATTTATTAAAATATATGTATTTCAACCAATCACAAATAATAGCAAAACACATTTCACCAGTATTGTATTTATAGCTATCACAAACTATAAAAGGCACTTAAAAAACATTTACAGACCTTAGAAAAATAATTTAACATAAAATAAAATCAAAATTTAAAATTTTATCATTCATGTTTATTGGTATACATTAATAGATAATTATATCATTAATAGATTACAGTACCATTAACACAAATTCTTTTGTTTAAATAAAGATGATCAGTAGTATTTTTGGTAAATCAAATATACTAAATTTAATTAAAACTTACATATGTAAGTAAAAAAGGTTTTATGAATTAATGTCACTGCAACTTTTTAAACTAAACAAATTTCAAAAAAATTTTCCATAATTAGGAAATTTTTTCTCCTGATCACAGTTAAATTTTTCGTAGTTAAAATATTTTTGCTCTTTATAAGTTATGCACTAATTCTACTTAAATTTTGAAGCAAAATTTCCTATGTGCCAGAAATATATAAGTACCAAATATGAAATTTTCTTAACTATTTTAACATGTGACTTTCTTATACAGTGTGATTACATAATCAAAAATTATTAATATCAAAACTAATAACACAAATAATGTTTTCCAATGAGAATTCCTCATTCACATAATCCTAAAGAAGGAATCAACAGCAAAATTCTGAACCACCAAAAATTATATCAATTGAAAGGCAAGGAAATTTTTGTCTGAACCAGCATAAATTATTAATCTGTTATTACCGCATGTACAAAGTAATTGAAGTCAAATATATATAAAATAAATATTTTAAATCAGTAATGAAGAAAATATTTCTCATTAATGTAAAGGTGTTAGATTTAAAAAATAGCCTAAACATACAGGATTTTATATTTTAAAAGAATAAAGAATTTAAAAAATTCCTACTTAGTTCTAAGGATAAAAAAACGTAATTTTAAATAGTTTTCAAGAAAATAATCATTTACTTTCAATAAATCAAGAGGGTGAGTACATGATGCAGCACAAGCACTGGCAATTCCACCAAAATACCATCTTGCTAACCGTTTCGAATTGTCTTGTAATTCTGCCATACTTTGAATTTCTTCAAAATTTGATAGTTTAAACTTCTGTGAACTGAGTTTTTATCCTTATTGGTGTCAAGATAACCTATTTCATATAAATAAAGATTAATTTAGTAATGCGGTATAATTTATCATTGGTGTAATCGGCTTTCACCAGAAAAAAATTAATCGAGATAAGAAATACAAGAAAACTATATGCTAAAATATCGCACCCCTTATAACTTTTATGAGAAAAAATCTAATTTGTTTTAAAATTATTAAAAATTGATTGATATTCAAATAATTTATATGCCAAAATAATCTATGCAAAAAAGTGATAATTTAAAAAATAGCACTCAAATCGAAATCTCAAGTACCGAATAAGGTCAATAAATCTATTTTGTTTTTCCTCGAAATTTCGCAGACGATAAATTTTCATTGACCTCTCATTCATCCTTTTATTTATTTTTCTTTGGGAGGCTGAGACACTTTATGATTACGATTACGATATAAAATTATTTAAAATCAGATATGTTAAAAAATAATAAAATACAAGATTTAGTTGAGAAATAATCAAAAATAATATGAATTCAAAATAAAATTTAGAGAAGTAATATTTCCAACTATTGTTTAAAATTATTAAAAGTACTTTGAAGTGTTAATTAAAATTATATGCCTTTGCATTTCATGAATATAATAGCACAGATTTCAAATAACACAAATTTTTTGTGATGATAAATGTTTTAGGTTGACACAAGCAAGCCATTACAATGGAATCAAATGATAGCAGATAAGTTGGAAGGGAGAGGAAATAAACATATTTTGGTTAGAATTGAAATATTGTATTAAATATAAATATTAAATGAACATTGTTTTATGTAATAAGTAGTCTAAAACTAGTAACCTTAATTTAACCTTGTTGCTTATTCGCATTTTTTAATAAGCAACTCTGCCGATCTATATTTAAATGAATTTATTTCTTTTAATATAAAGTATTTACTTAGATTAATTGTGCTATGAGAAACACATCATTAACTTTGTAAAAACAAGTTATCAATTATCTGCTTTCAGTAAGTTCATTAAACTTACACTTAGAAAATTTAGTGTTGACTATTTCTACAATATTTATTTTTTAATACTTAACAATACTTAATTTTAATTACAAATATTCTACTTTACTTTATAATTAATCTTACTTCATTATTCTCGTTATTCATTTAGATTCTAATGGCTTCACTTCAAGGTCTTCCTCCTTTACCTAAAAGTTTGAGTGGCTTACTTAACTTCAGTAGTGCACAATGGAAAGAAATGGAGAGGCTTCATACTATGCGAACAATGATCCAACAAGATTTAAGTCGTGGTATAGCAGAAAGAACAAATTTACAGAGATTGCCTTCTCATAATGACAATTCTGAAACTTTGGTTAGTGATCATGATAGTCCAGGATCTGAAATGTCAGGGCAATCAAGGTCTGGTAGATTAGATGTACAGTTAGCCCTTCTGAGAAAAGAAATGGTTTGTAAAAATTAACCTTCAAAGATCTCTTTAAATATATAAGCCTTTCTGAATGAGAATTTTCATATAGAAAACATGCTGTAGTTAAAAATGTAACTATTACTAAGTAGAAAGATGATTATTGTTCGATATTTATAGATATACTGATTTAACACATTTTTATTTAAATAATTATTACAATTACCTATATTATTATAGCTATTTATTATCATTGTTACAATTGATAATTAGAAATCATCATTCATCAAATTTTATATGAAATTGCCATGAACTATCATTGCCACCTTTCTACAAAATATTTTAACTTTAAAATCAGTCTAAACTTTGGTTGAAAAAGGCAAATATTTATTTTATAAATCTGATATGTTTTTTATTTTTTATCATTGAAAAATTTATTGAAAATATCATTGACAATAAATTTTATCATTTTAATTTCTATAATTTTATTATACTTTCACTGCCAACTTATTCATTTATTTTTGTTTTAGACCTAATAAGTTTATACTTTTGATCTCTTTTGCTATTATTTTTTGTTATTGTTACTGCTTTATGTAAAAAAACAAATTGTGACAGATGTTTTCTTTTTTCTTTATTATAAATTTATTTATTTCTCTAATACCTACTTCAATAAAGCTAAATTTATTTATATTTAAGAAATTGCACTTAGTTAAATTTATACACTGTAGTAAAGAACTGATGAGAATAGGTCTTCTTTCACGCAAAGAAACTTAGGTTCATAGTCAGGCCCTAAACACTATTTACATTATAAAATTATCTTTAAATTTTTTTTTTTTTTTTTTTTTTTAAGTTTTGAGAAATTATCTTGTTCTATATTTAGGAAGCACCATAATAAATATCAAGCATTAATGTCTGAATTCCACTTATTATCAATTGGTAAATATGATGCCATTTTCTTATTTTATTCAAAGACCTATTTTAAAGTTTAATTAGCCTTGAGACATTTATAGAAAAGAAACAAGAATTGAACTTTTACTTAATAAATATTTTCAAAGTGAATAGATAAGTGAAGAACATGTTTTAATTGTTAAATATTATTTGTGTATTTAGAGCTCCATAAGTATGGAACTGAAGAGGACCTTTTGTGTATAAAAGTTCAGCTCTGGTATTAAATCTTATTTAAATTTAACTGAAAATAACACTCTTGAGCTTGTAATCTTCTGTACTAATTTCCTTGTTTGACTTCTTCTGGATTGACAACATCTTTAAGATTAAAATCACCAATTTATAATAAAAGTGAATATGTTTAGATTAAATGCATAAATGTTACATTGTTATCTTGAATGTTCAGAAAATATTGTATAAGTAAAATAAATTGGTAGTTGCACCATTGTTAATTTCTATATTTTATATTGTTGTTTTTCTGTCATATTTTGTTTTATTAAAACAGTATTTCAAGAGTTAAGTAAAATAATTAATATTGTCTAATATATATATATATATATATATATATATAGTTAGTTAGTTAGTTAGTTAGTTAGTATTATTTTTTACTTTTTCAAAACTTTATAAATGATCTTTCAGGAATTTCATTTATAGAATTATGGGTAATGGGTTTTTAAAGTAATCTTTTTAGTTTTTTTCACAGTAAATTTGTGAATAATTTTTAATAAACATAACTATTAAAGCTCAGAACAGTAATTGCCAAGATAGCAGTGAATGATTAATGCACTGGCCATTGTTTTAGCAAGTGTTGCGAATTCAAACTCCACTTAGAGACTTGAATGCTTACATTTGTTCACAATCCTCTTTAAATTGTTGAAAAAACTTGAGTGTCAACCAAATTGATCAGCAATTATAAAAATTAGCATAAATATTATAGATATATATATATTTCAGTTTTATATACAAAACAAACTGAGAGAATAAATTCCTCTCTAAAACTGTAGAAAAAGAATGTATTGTTAAAAAAGAATTGTTAATAATTATTTTTCATTGGTGGGCTATATCAGTTACAATCCATAAAAATTACTGACTTACTCGTAGAATTAAATTATGAAAAATTATGCAATAGACTTTGTGACTGGATGCTTATAAAACTTATTTTGTGGTGCAGAAAAAATGTGCTTTGACTTCTTAAGTATATGCAAAAATATTATTGCTATGATTTTTTTTTTTTTTTTTTTCAAATTATTGGCTATGTATTGTTTGATATTTTCTTTCTTTTGCAGTGTGTGAAATTTTTCTATAAAATCATTATCATTGTTTTTCTCTCACACATAAAAAAAAGAAATATATTATATAGCTGTTAGATTAAACATAATTTTTCAATATTTATTTCTGGAAATAGCAGGTCTTATTAGCCTTCGTGTGCAAAAAATGACCGTTGAGCGACAAACAAACCAAACCAACCAATTCTGGAAATAGCAAACTGACCCATCTTTCAAATTAATGAATTTATATGGTTTAAAAAAGATCAAATCATTAACCTAATTTAAAATTTTAAACATTATGTAATGTGTATGAAATATGAAAATTACATTCTAATCATTTGAAAAGAAATTGGATTTAAAATTGTACTTGGTTTCAAGGTGATAATATTTGAAAAATTTTAAGAAAGGGTTAAAAAGCTTATGGTTATTTTATTATATATTTAATAAGTATATCATTCTAAATTTATAATGATTAATAAAAAAATTTTTATAATTTAATATATTTTGTGTAATTAAGCATAATTTCTTTTATTTTACAGGTGGGCCTTCGTCAGTTAGATATGTCTTTATTGTGCCAATTATGGTCGCTCAATGAATCAATACATGAGTATAAACAACTGATACAAGATCGTATGTCACTTAGCCTTTCCCCAATACACCCATCATCTCCAGGTTGGGACAATGGAATAGAATCACCAAGTAGTGAAGAGCATGGTGATATTAATAATAAATCTTTTACTGTTGGAAATTCTAGATCTGTTGTAGAAAATGAAGAAAATCAAAACTTATCTTCCAGAAAACTATCTTCTGTAGATAGTACTTCTCATTCCAGTTTAGAATTTGGAGACATATAAACAAAAACTTGAAAGATGAAAGGGTTGGTAATACATATATTTATAGAATATATTATTTTATTGTAGGCCATTTATAGTCAAACACATTTGCATTTATATTTGAAAATATAAAGATTGTAGATCTGTGGAATATCGTTAAAAAGATAGGTTATTCCAAAAATAGGGTATTCAGTTTCCCCTTTTTTAAGCTTATTTATTAAATAAGATTTACTCAATAAAATAGGGGAAATGTTAGCTTTCAATTAGTAAATGATTAAAAAATTTTATTTATTACAACTATATTAAATTGGAAAAATAATCACCAAAAACAAGATTCCTTAAATCATGGATGTGTTTACATGTATATGAGTATTTTATCTTCTTATAATCTATTTATTTGCTGGGTTATCATATATTACACTTTTTTACTTTCTGAAAATATGCAAACTTTTTAAATTCTTAGAAATATCAATATTTTATAAATATTTATCTAAAATACATCAAATTTGGTTATTATTTATAAAGTGCCAAAGCACAAATTTAATTCTTTGTATATATCTATTGTTTTATTTATAATTATTTTTGATGTAATTTTAATAATAATTCACAAAATAATATCTCATTCATGGAATTTCATAAAATGTTTCATATTTAAGATATTGTTAAAGGATATTTTATATTTTTTCATAAGATTATTTTTATGATATTTAATATAAATATATATTTTAAAATTCTGCATGCCATATAAATACTTGAATTTTATCTTAATTGTTTTGAAATTGTTATTCAGTTAAAAAAGAATATATATATATACATCAAAAGCTTGTACGTTTTTATTTGTAATAAACCATGTTTGTAACTCACTCTTTTCTTTTATGTTGAATATCATTTTTTAAGTTTTAAGTATATTTTACTTTTTTATTTTTAACTGGAAATTTATTTACAGATATACTTTTTATAATTTTAATCTAAATTAATATCTGACAGTTATGATCCTTGTTCTAACAAATTATTACTGATGATTCGTTTTGTCAGGAATTTAAAATAGTAAATCATATACTTATAACTGTATATGATGGAAACAAAACATATGATTGTTTTTCCATTAATGAAGAGGAATTTACTGTATGCATGTGTGTGTGTGTATATATATATACTGATTTTTTTCATTTTTAATTGAAACTTTAATTGTAAATAATTGCAAGATAAGACATTACACTGCTAACATTTTCTTTCAGAAAAATCTTTCACCCTCTAAGCTATAAGAACTTAATGGTGGCAAAATCTATGGATTAATTATCTCCAAATTCTAAGATATTTTGCCATAATACGTGTAAGAAATATATTGGATGTTGTTGATTTTTGCAATGAATTTAAGTATAGAAATATTGGGTTATTTAGACACTAATTTCGTGTTTTTTCCCTACAGTAGATTACTTAAGTTTAATTTTTCACGCCCAATATCTCACTTAAGTTGCATAATCATATAGTTTGGTAACTGATGTAGCAAGGGTTGCTTGTGAAAATCTTGATTAATTCTATGCAATAATTTTTTATTTGTACCCTTTAAAGAATAGGACTTAAAAAGTGGAATTTTCGTCTTACTATTCAAAATTATTTTTTATTGTTGAAAAGTTAAGGAAAAAATTTGGAATCCTCATGTTGACATTTGTGATTTGCCTCTCATATGTTAAATAAATTATACATTTTTAAAGCGCATCATCACTGGGACAAAAACAACCTTGCCCACTATATTCTCAGAATCTAGTACTTTCTAATTATTATTTGTTCCAGTCACCAAAAAAACATTTATATGGGAAAATTTTATTTCAAATAAAAGGTCAAAAATCACCTGGATCAGTTTTTACTTGCAAAATCTATACATTTTATGAGCTTAAAATCATACTACTGCCAGAAATACTGGAAAAGGTATTGGACCAGAATGGACACAGTGTGTAAATGCATATTTATTTGCTTTAAAAAATCGTCTTTTACTTTCATTAAAAAAATGAAATTACTTTGTGAACAACCCAATATTTTAATATAAGAAGCAAACTAAATTGTTCCCCATTCTAATTACTTCAAAATATGATGCGAATTACAAAAAAAAAATTTTTTTTTAATTTCTTGGATATTTATTTGGAATATGTACTTGTAGTTCACAAGTTTAAATATTAATTCAAAATTTTAAATTATTTAATAATGCATTAGGATTTATTTCTCATATATGAAAAATAAAGCATTTTGTATTGTCACTCTAATTTTTTGATAATCAGAACTGAGACTTAAAAGTGTAAAATTTAATTTTAAAAAATGTTTACAAGTAAATTATGCCAAACTTAATTTTTTAATTTGCAATGAATTATTCTAACAATCAAGAATTCATTCTTTAATAATCTTATTTGATATATTGAATACTTTTTTCAAAAAAATTCAAACCCTCAATTATCTCAGCTTAAGACATATTCATTTTTTATTCTCATGTAATAATCTTCTTTAAAACCCCTTAGAACAGGAATTTCAAACCTTTTATGACATGGGTTAAATTTTGTTCATATTTTTTGTAGTGCTAACTCATTGGTCACTAATGCTCATTTGCACCAAATTTAAATTTTGAAAAATTTTAACTGAGTATTTTTAAAACTACACATCTTTAAAATTCAGTTGTCTTAACAGGTAAAAATGGATGTGATTTGACAATTTAAAAATTTTTAGTGGGCTTAAAAATTTTAATTGTTTGGTACAAATGGCAATAATGGAATGAACAGAGAGTAATGAAAATTACATACAATATATATTAGGAATTATTATTACATATATTGTGTGTGTGTATATATATAAATATATATGTATATGTATATATATATATTAAGTCTTCCAGAAAGTTCTATCTCTTTTTGGAATTAATTCAAACTTTTCATAACGTCAATATACTTTATTAAATAATATAATTGCTATTATTATTAATGACTTATTGAGGGCAATTTGTATACTCCATTTTTTAAAAGCGTTTCATCTTTTCATGGGAAAAATTAAAATGATTGAGGTCTTCTTTATTTTTAAATTTTTTGCCACTAAGGAAATTCTGTAAGAACAAAAACAAGTGTTAATTGAATGGTAATAAGACCGGAGAATATGGTATATGAGACAGAATTTTTCAACCGGGTTTTGAAATTTTTTGACAAACTTTCTTGGAACATTGCCAACCTCTTATTTCCGTTTAAATTAGCCAGTTGCTGATAATACTTTTCCGAATTGAGCTTTTGGTTCAATTTTTAATGTTCATGATGTCTTAAAATATACATAACATTCTCTTATTTGAATAAGTGAGATTTAAAGTTGGAAGGGTTTGTTTTTCCGCGTAATGTACACTTTTCCTTATGATGTTTTCGTAAATAAACCACTTTTCATCCCCAGCTATCATCTGGTTCAAGATTGGCTTGATTTTGTTCCGAACCAGCAGAGATGTGCATATAATGACTCAATCATCAAAATTCTTCTGACTTAATTCATGTGGCACCCATTTTGAATATTTCATCCTATCTTTCGAATATGATCCGAAATAGTTTGCTGAGTTGAATTAAACTTTCTGCGATCTCCGATGTTGTCAGAAAAAAGATCTTTCATTAATATGGTTTTAACAATATCGATCAACGGACTGGTTGTTGTCTGGTTCTGGTAGTTGTCGTGTGACAAGTGCAAAGAGAAAAAAAAAAAAAAAAGACAAGTCATATGGGATCAAAGGCAGGGATCACTGCCCTGGCCACATCTTCAGCTTTTTTGGTATAGAGGGTGTCATAGCAGAGCAGTTGAGGTCTATGCTGTAAAGTGTTGAAGCAACAGAGATGCAGTTGAAGAGATGCCTCGGATCCAGTGAAACTCCTGTGCAGTGCCTGCATTCTGTTCTTTAGAGCCGTCGGTCATAATTTTCATACCCCTCATGTGCCCAGTCCGCATTCTGCTGATGGTAGATACCAACAGGGCTAGGAAAAATATAAAGACTGGCTCATCGCTTTGAGGTGTCGCATGCCGCCTCGTCACTGGAGAGGGGAAGAGCGTAACGTCAATGGGCATCGACTGGCTGGCATTCTCTATGCTAGCTTGTGTCTGATCGCAGCTTTCTCATTCATTTTGGCTTGTTTAATGTTAATGTTTTTATTTTAAGCTAGAGCATTTTTAAAGAGGAAAACATGACATCGTGTGCTGATGCTACGTGTTGATATACGTATCAAAATACAAAAGGAAAACACAATATTTCATCGATTTCCAAAACAAAATCAAATGCTCTCGAAGGAATGGGGTCCAAAGATGTCGAAGAAGTGACAAAATCAACATCAAAAATAGTAGAGTGTGCAGTGAGCATTTTGATTTGAATGAATAGATGGACGACATGCAAAATCGACTACTTGGTTTGCCAGGGAGAAAAATATCAAAACCGACGGCTCTGCCTAATCTTAAATTACCGACTTTAAACATAATTCGAAATACTCCAAGAGAATAGATTCAAACGAAAAGAAGATTAGTAGAAGCTATTGAAAGAATTGAGTGTTGGAGTCATCATAAATTATGTGATACAAAAAATCAATGTGATGGTCACATTAAATGCCTTAAATGCAATAAATATTTAAAAAATATAGAAGAATTGAAAAAAAAAAGAATACTATGCGGAGAAAGTACAGTGAAATTCCTTAAAAATGAACAAAAAAGAAATCAAACTTCAACACCAAGAATAATTAAACAAGATTGAAATCAAATAAAAAAATTACTTTTAAATGAAATACAAAAATTAAAAATGAAAATAAATTACTTCAAAAGGAGAACGTTAAACTTAGGAAGATGAGGATAAATAATTTATTCCCTTATAAGCGTGAGGGTGAAGGAAATAAATTGAGAACTAAATGGTCATCTAACACTGTTTCAAAATGTATTTTAATTAGGACATTATCTTCAAAATCTTACGATTTTGGCGAAATAAAATGGGATTAAATATGCCAAGTGCAAGTACTTTGAAAAGATGGTGTTCCAAGTTTAGTTGCATGCCTGGAATTCTTTAAGATGTTATGTTATTGATGAAAAAAAAATTGCGAAACTTTGAGCGATGTGGAAAAGATATGTTCTGTGATCTTTGACGAAATGCACATAGATTCGAAATTGTGTTACGACTCTTCATTGAATGAAATATTCAGCCCATTTTGTAAAATTCAGGTTATTTTATTGAGAGGATTAATTTTCCAGAGAAAACAGCCAATATTTTTTGATTTCGACTGTAAAATGAATAAAAAAATTTTATTTACTGTAATAGAAGTTGAATTCACTGGTATTCAAGATCGAGCAATAATTTCGGATCTTGGCGGGTGTCATACCTTATGGAAAGAACTCAAAATAACTATTGACAAATAGTGTTTTCTTCATTCTTCAAAAGATTCAAGGAAGATATGGGTTTTCGCTGATATGCCTCATTATATCAAGCTATTGAGGAACCATTTTTAGGTAGTGGTTTAGTTTTGAGTGACGGTACAATAATAAATTCTAGAATATTATATGAGATACTGAATAAAGATGTCTGGGAAATAAAAATTTGCCATAAACTGAAGCCCCAATTTCTAACTGTTAAAGGAAATGAAAGACAAAAGGTTACACCCTCAAAGACTTTATTTTTAGAAAATACGGCTAAAGCTATAATACATTTCACTGGAAATACTAAAGCGGCTGCATTTTTTGTATTAATCGATAATTTATTTGATATTATGAACAGTTCCGTACCAATACCTCCCAGTGACAAGCCTTTAAAAGCTGCTTTTGGAGTGCAAAAATACTTTGATACGCAAAAAGAAACTTTAAACGCATTCAAGGAGGAAGTTTTCAATTTACGTGTATTTGGAAAAAAATTGGTTTTACCTTTTCAAGGGATTATTATTTCAATTCATTCTCCTTATGGATTATTATATAAAGACTTAAAATCTATAAATGTATCTTATATTTTAACAAGTAAACTTGCTCAAGATGCACTCGAAAGCCTCTTCAGCCAAATTAGAGGTCTCGGGAGATTCAATGACCATCCTTCTCCTGAAGTAATTATTCGCTTAAAAAAATATTGCTCGCAAATAAATTACATAATTTGTCACCGAAAGTTAAATCTTTAGAAATTGAACCAGACGTTTATTTAACAAGTGAAAGTCACTCAGACATAAATTCCGACAAAGAATCCCTTTGCAGCCTGAAATATCCTTCCATGATATTTTAAATATGGACTGCAATTTATACGTGCGAAAAAAATCTTGGGTGACGAAATTACTGAGAAGGGTATAATGAATGAGTTCGAAGATCTTTCAGACCTAGAACAAAAAGAAAATGATGTGATGCAAGGACCACCTGTTAAACAAGCAATTAAATGATTACTGGGACTATGGTACTTTTTTGTGCTAAAAACAGCGAAATGCTTTTCTACATTGAAAAAAAGTAGGAAAATAATTTTAAAAATAAAAGGTAGTTTTAAAACAGAAAAAGATAATGATTACTTTCATTGGTTTTCCATCAATAAAATTAAAATAAGTATTGTTTTAAAGTAAAATATTATTTTGCATGTGCTTATTTTTTATATAATATCTTCTAATAATACTTTATTTATATTAAAAAAAGCAGATTGTAAAAAAAATCAGCTCTTAATATTATATCTATTATTCTATTATATGAACTTACTATTTTAAATTGCTTTACCAGTCCCTATGCAAGTTCATAAAAATGAGTTTCTTCTGTAATAATAGCCTGAATCACCTTCAGTGATCACTGAAGCTAAGATAAGTTCATAAAGGCTGAAAACTTTATATATTTGTTTCTGCACCTTGAATCTAATACAATAAATAAATATATTTATTATACTGATGTAAGTTTTTTAGGTTTGAAGTTTCCTGATAAATTGTTCGGGAGGCTCCTATAGTAGTTTTACCTATGAATATATTTGTTTTTTTCCAGCAATTTACATTTGATAAATAGATGTACCTACCTTTATAAACTTCCCTTAGCTCTTTACTAAATCTGTAAGTGACATTTTAATGAAATAAACAAATTAGTGATAATTACACCACTCTTTATGTTTCTTATATAAAAAAGCTTACAATCTTTTGATCTGCTTGTATGGTAGAAAAATAGAGTTTTCACTTAGAAGAAATAAATATTTACTAATTTATTAAAATATGGTAAAGTAATTGTGTGCAGCTTTAAAACACTTTTCAGAGATCAATTAATATTAAAATACCATTTTTCCTAGACTGAGAGATTAAATATATTCATTTTTCTGTCCAGAACCAGAAATTTTCTCTCACATTTTACTTAAATATGTCTTATTTTCAATTCCTTTTCATGTAATAAAAAAACAGATAGTAAACTATCAATACAACATTTAATTTATAAAAGCTATCATAACAGAAAAATTTGTAAAAATTTTATTTTCAATAGGTCTAGTAAATTCATTTATTTAAAAGCTAAAAAAAATTTTGAATAAAATTCAGTTTATTCTCCAAATTAACGAACAAGCTCCCTAATATTTCTTTAAAATTCCTTTATGCACTAGCCTTTATGCACTGGATTTGAAATACACCTATTAGATGTAAAATTCGCTGGAATAGATACACCTTTTAGATGTAAAATTCGCTAGAATTTTGAAACACGAGAATTTTGAGAAAATAAACTCAACCAATCACGTTTGGTATAATGAATTGATTTTCCTTACATATATGAAGAAAAGTAAACTATGTAAATGTTACGGTGAAACACCAAAATCTGGAGAATGTCGACGTTAACGTAGTCGCTTGGTGTATGTCCGAAATATTTGCTAAATACCCTTATTTCTGACTTTCACCGGTCACTGTCGACATTCACCATGCACTAATGGTGAATGTTGAACATGTCCGAGATTAATACTTTTTTCTCCGTAATTAAGTCTCGATAAATTTTTCGCATCTCTTTCTGAAAGGAATAACTAAGAACTTAAAACACACAGTACTTTCAATATGAGAAAGGAAAATAATAAAAGTAAAAAACTTACTTAATTTTACAGTACGTTCTAAATGAGAAAATAAAATAATAGTAATAAAGAACTTACTAAATTATGCGAATCAAATCTTATTTATTGCAACAACTTAAATTATTATGACACTTTGAATTGCACCAGAGGCCCTTGCTTTTACAACTGCATTTATTTGTGGATTACTTCCTTTTGCAATGACAGAGTGTATAGCCTGCCCACCTCTTCTCGAATTAGCTGCAGCTGCTTCTCTCAGTGAAATTTCTTGAAAAGAAATCTCATCTATGTAAAGAAGCTTTTCTTTACAAATTTCGAACTGATTAAGTGTGTAAAGCTGCTTGAAGGTACTATTTTCATTCGCAAGTTTATAGAAGTCGGAGTCTTCTATTCCAACAACAACCGTTAACACGTTTCGGTTATCTGTACGACCACGGTCGACATCAGGGACTTGTATTCGTACAGTATCATCAATTTCAGCAAGAGGAAATTGATTTTGTGAGGTTCGCAAAATTTTTGTTGCTTGTAGTAGAAAATTCTCTTTCGCGGCCGCTCTTTTTATAGAAGTTAACTCGTGTTTTTCATTCAGAACTTGATATGAAGACGCGGTAGATTGCAAGTCCTCTTCAATATTTTTCTTTGGAATTTGGTTTTCGGTTTGACCACCACTCAAATTTTTTTCAGAAGTATTACCAGTTTCTTCAAGATGTTCTTCGGTTTCAAAAGTATTGGCTATTTCTTCAAGTTGTTCCTCAGTTTCGATTTTTGCGATTTGTTCGCTAGACAAAAAAAGACGATGAAAAGGCCTCTTTTCGCTTTAATGCCAAACATGGCTTCATTAGAACTTTCCTAATGAAGCCATTAGGCGTATTCCTTTGTGGTAGGTAGAGTTCTTGGCAAATTGAACAAAGGGTAAACCTTCTGACCATTTATTTGTATTGTTGTCGTTCATCCATAAAGTTAGCATATTCTGTATATCCTGATTGGCCCTTTCAACTGAGTCTTATATTTGACTGCGACGAGGCTTTTCATGAACTATCTTAACATCTTTCCACACAGCGCATATTTCGGATATGACTTGATTACAGAATTCTCTACCATTTTCTGATTGCAATATTGCTGGAGCACCAAATGTCCAAAATTTTGGAAGAACGTGATTCGATACTTCTTCAGTCCTCTTAGTTTTCTTAGGTCGTAGCTGGATAAACTTAGTTAAATGATCTTGATACACCATTATGAACTTATATTCACCATCTGAGTTTGACTGCAGATCTATCAGATCAACTTGACATCTGGAATTTAACTCAGAACTGATCATTAGTTTCACAACAATACTTTTCTTAGGTGCACTGTGTCTCATTTGACACTGTTTGCATAGAATTAAATACAACATTACAATAACTTCATATGTAATATTTTTATTTTGCAACTCTTTAAGAGTATGTCTTCTTCTTCCATGGCCTATCCTGGTGTGAGTTTCTGTGAACAATTCCTCATTGTTAACATAATACTGTATATTCATTTCTCCTGATTTTAATGGTACAATTAACTTCTCTCACCTATAATTTTTAAAACGTTTCAATCGTCTGTAATCCAAAGGTGTATTGCACTTAGTTTTAGCAGAAACCACTTCAGAAAGTATTTTAGAGTATTTTTCTCGAGAAAAATAAAAGCAATTGCCTTCTCGTTTACCTGCAATTAATACATTTAACTTTTCAAGAAAAAAATCACGCTTCACTGCGGTATCCATTCTGTATAAATAAAAAAAAATAAAAAAATTAAGAAAACGTTGCTCTCACCATCAAACCTTGCATATGCATAAGACGGACAAAGCTGACTGACTCCACCAGCACAAAGGATTTGACTGGAAACAGCCAGTCGCCTCTTTGTCGGCTTCTCTCTTTTCGACCTTCACCAGAACATATCTGTGATTGTCGACATACACCTGTGAGGGTCCGAATGTACAAGAATGTAAAGAAATATTCGATCTTTCACCGACGTATTTGGTGTTTGTTGACATTCACCGGTGAATGTCGATATTCTCTGATTTCGGTCTTTCACGGTAACATAAATATTAAAAAAAAAAAACTGTTCTTTTAATACGAAAGTTAGTTTGTTTTGTAATGAGGTAAACAAAAATGCTTATTAAAATGATAAAAATAATGAATTAACATTTAATATCAAGATATACTCGTCATGAAATGATTGACAGAATAAATATTGCCATTGCCCTGTTCCTTTGGATATAAATTCATGCTGAAAAGGAAAGAAAAAAATATTATGACATTAATTCTTGAAGTTATTCTAAATTGGTTATCAACGCAAAATTGTTTTTGTTTCTTTGTAAACTTTTTACTTTTTATTATGATTAGCAGTAGAATTCATAAAATAAATGGGTTTTTATTTATTTTAAAAAATATCTGATAAAAATAACTTCAGAAATTTCTAAATCATCTGAAATTTTTCAAAATGTAGGTATCTTTCAAAATTTCCAATTAAATAAATTGGGTTTTATCCCGCTCTTGCAACTCTAATTGGATGTCCTTGAAATAGTAATTACATCGTCTATAAATGCTAGCATTTTCTGATATCCGACTCAAATCGAAAGAAATGTACGTTACTATACAAAGATATAAAACAACTTGAACCAAACCATCACGAATAAATTGATTGTAAGACGTCTTACAGTCGTAGTACTATTGATGAATATTCATTGAACTATTTTTATTTAAACAGATAAAAATATTATACGCGAGTTACAAAAACAGATAATGCGAGTTACATCTTTACATATTCCTGTGATCAATGGATGAAGTCACAAGCGATTCCAACTCTGCAAAAAGTCAATAGTTTTCCTAGCAATCTGATTTTAAATTGCTATAAAGTAGTTAACTCCCTGAGTATTTCTCTGCTCTTTCAACTTACTCTCATTTACACTTACTGGTCATACAGTTATTTCAATGGTAATATGAACAAGATGCGATCATGAACAGAGGAAAAAAATTTTCCTTTTGATAGTAAATTCTATTTTTTGATATCCAGTTTTTACGGTGCTACCTCTTAACATATGATTCTCGAAGGGAAGCTGTAGTGCAAGGAATGCACTACAATTTCACTTCGACATTTATTAATGGAAATAGTACCAAAGATTAATGAAAATAGTACTCACAAGTTGGTACCCAATTCCAGCACTTTGAATGGAAGGATTGTTTTGTGCGTTAGGAGGGTTTTTAATTTGACCAGATAAAGGAATTCGACTCAACAATTGAATTGTGGAATATGTAAACAGAACGAATTGAACAATTTTCTGTCTCAAAAGATATTGAGAATGCTGATCAGTGTAGAGCGATTTTTCTGACTGTCACCGACCCAAGTACGTACGCGCTGTTCAGAAATTTTACTTCTATCCCCCGATGCTCCAACTTAAAAAACGTTAGAGCAGATGAATTACTGCTGAATGCTTAGTATGACTATTCTCCATCTGTAATAATGGAACGATTTAAATTCAGCAATCACTGCTGCAGCAGGGAGAATCAGTGGTAAATTTCATAATTGAATGGAGAAATTCAGCTAAAAATTATAGTTACAGAATAGCGTTCGATCAAATGTTATTATATCGGATCATCTGTGGCATGCAGAAGTCATCTACGCGTGAAGGAATCCATAAGAAACATTTAACTAAAATCCAGCCAACACTCGCGAGAGCAAAGGAGATCGATGTGACACTGGAAGAGGTGATACAGGGTGCTAACCATCTACGAATGTTTTCGTGTGTGGAAGTAAGCAAACTCAAACAAACGAAGTTCTCGATGTACTGCTTGCAAAAAATATTCCAGCAGTATATCGAAAAAGATGATTCCGAAATTCATAAATGTGTCAACGTTGAGAGAGGCAGCCGCACTGTGACGAAAGTCACCGATCAAATGATAGTAGATTTAGGAAACGATATGTCATAACTGCAAGAAAATCGGTCACATTGAAAAACCATCAGCATAGTGGTTCAAAACAAAAAGGTAAAAGTATGAAAGTACTTAGTGTACAAGTTAAAGAAACTGATGTCAGTGTGCCAAAGAAGTTATACAATATATCAAGGATGCAGAAAGATCTGGGCATAATTAAGTCAATGTTGTTTTTAAGTCAAAGCTTCTTCTTTACCACTAATGAGTATCAGTCAAGGTAATATTAATTTAGTAAGTTAAAATTAGATATATCCGTTATAGTTATTGTCACTCTAAGAATTCATGCTATTCTTATCGGATAAATAGAGCACTAACTCTTGAATTAACCGTTGAAAGCCTATTAAAAAGTTAAAAACTTATTTTCTCCTGCATTAGAATTAGTAAAAAATGTTAAAATGTATTTAAAAAAAAAAAAAAAGATTCAGTGACACACAAGTTCTTTAAAACGCGTCCGATCCCATTTGTATTGAGATACAAAGTTGATACGAAAATTATTCGCTAAGTAGAAGGTGTCCTTGAGCCTGTAAAAACAGTGGAGTCAGCTGCACAATTTGTTTGATTTAAATATGAAGGTCACATTAGAATTTGCGGTGATTTTAATTTAAAAACTAAAGTTACAGAATTAGAGCAGTATCCATAAGTTTTTATTCAATTATCTGGTGGAAGTTCATTTTTGAAATTAGACCGCTGAAATGCTTACTGCCAAATATTGTTGGATGAGAAATCTAAAAATTTGATAATGATAAAAGCTTACACCAGATTGCCTTTGGGGAAAGCTTCTGATCACGATGTGCGCCAGAAAGAAATTGATAAAATCCTATTACAGTTAAAAAAAAAAAAAAAAAAAGCTACAATCATCTGTTATCTAGATGAATTATTAGTTTCAGGGGAAGATGAACAGGAACATTTGGAAAATCTGAATGTTTTCTCAATGACACGAAGCTGTCATGAAGTTACATCCTAATAAATGTAAGTTTTAAAAGCATCGACCTTGGCCATGTAATTGACAAACACGGACTTCGTCCAATAAAGTGCAAATAATCATCAAATCGCCAGATTTAAAGAATATGGAAGAGTTACGTTCTTTCTTAGGGCTATTTATCTATTATACAAAGTTTAAACCAAATATGAATACTATTTTAGCTCTATTATATTGAGCTCTTAGAATAAATAAGAAATGGAATGCACAACAAAGAACTTTCATAAAAGTCAAATAAATGTCACAGAACTTATCCATATTCATGCATTTTGATAATGCAAAAATAATAATAATAATAAATAAATAATAAAAATAAAAATTCGTTTGTGAAAACATCGTCTTAATGAACTAGGAGCAGTGTTATCACATGAAACTAAAGATGGTGACTGTCCCACAGCCTTTGCTTCTTGGTCATTGACCAAAGCAGAAAAGAATTATTGTCGTATTGAAAAAGGAAAGAAAGTCGCCTGTGTTTGAAGTCATTTGATTCCGAAAATACCTGCTAAAAAGAACATAAGCTCTTTTGACTGAACATCGCCCTCTGATGAACCTACTTTTTGAAGAAAAACTTGTCCTGTCATAAGCTGCTGCAAAAATTAAACACTGAGCAGGCAGTTTTTTCATACTTTTATAAAATCAAATATTGGAAGAGTACAATACATGCTGATGCTTGCAATCTATTATCCTTTAGCACCAATCTCGCCGAACCCCTTATTCCAGAAAAATGATATATTGTTGAAACAATTAAATTATAGTGCAATGTACAAAACATGATTGTACTGGAATTGATAGTTGTTTGGAATTAAATAGGCTAAGGATTTATAATTCAAAATAGTTTTTTGAAAATGATAGAGCAAAACTAATACAAATTTTTGCAAGTAAGAATGAGTTGTGTGTGTGTGTGTGTCTGTGGAAAAGGATATAATCTTTTGAGAAGTTTTCAAGTCTTCATTCCCACTAATAAAGTTAAAAAATTTGTAATAATTAAGCTCCATGCGTCTCACTAAACCATATAAGCTTTCAAGTAAGTAGCTCGATTTTACGCGATAGCCAGGAATTGATAGTGAGTTAAAAGCAGAACTATAAATTTGCATAGTGTATCAATAAAATGCTTCAGATCCACCAGTTCAACAAGTCCTTTAGCCTATTCTATAACAGCTATTGGAAGGCATACATACAGATCATACGGGTTCTATGAAGGGCTGCATGTTATTAATAGATTTAATGCAAAGTGGTTTGAAATCATTCTAGTTTCTAATAATTTTACAAATGATTACAGTTTTGAGGAATCTGTTTTAGTACATCAAAGAGCTTGGTTAGTGACCAGGGAACTAGTTTCACAAGCAAATATTTTCTACATATAAATGACATTATTCATGTTACATCAACTCCATACCACCTAAATTTCAACAGACAGAAAACAACACACACACACACACAATTAAGTCATCCTTTAGAAAAAATAAAAGTTATACACTTACTAAGCAATTGGCTATATCCCTTTGGTTTTCACGGGCACATTTTCAGCTCAAAAATAATTTGGTCATACTCTTTGCACTAGACCTGATTTGTTAAAAGACCTTATCCAAAAGACAGAGGAGCCAAATGGCCAACAAGTGTCAACATTTGGTGTTTCTCTCCCAGTGAGGATTAATAAAATATAATAATTACCTGGCTCTACATAAGTGATTCAGTGAAAATGTAATGCACCCAATGAGGAATATGATGTACAAAGTTCAAACTCTGTGTGATACTTGGACAAGACAAAGATCCTGCAAATCCTAACAAGGAAAAATTGCCTGATTTTGCTCTTTCATTGTTTAGCACAGAAAGGTATTTCCGATCCGGGAATAAATTTTTAAAGCAACAAGTAATAACTCTGCCATTAAAACTCCTTTAGTACTATCTACAAAAAAAGATGTCCCAGTCATGAGATTAAGCTTAAGCACTTCCAATACTTTCCTCACAAGTTGTCGATGATTAGAAGTCACTCTAGATTCTGACAACCTGGAAGCTCAAATGATTGATTATTTGATGCAAATCCAAAAGAACGTATGTCACATTAATGACCTAAACAAATCTTCAAAATTAAACAATGACTGTAAGACTATTTTTGAATATTAATTTAAGTATTTTTTATTTATGCAAACAAAATACTTAAATGTGAGTAACTTTTATTTATACTTATGACATTTTTATTTATACTTGTGATATATAGATGGAGCATAGATGACTTTAGAATTTTCTAACAAGTTTTTCGCTGAAAGCAATCGCTTGCCTGGTAGTGTTGTCTAGATACAATAAAGTTATATTACCTCTCTAAATATTTCTCTGCTCATTAAATTACTCATTTACAATTACAGTTCATACAGTTATTGCATATAATATAAAAGGATATTCATTAAAACGTTAATAGATTTAAATATAATTTATAAATCGGTTTATAGAAATCAAAGTCTTTATTATGAAAATATAATTTAAATTTAAAATATGTATAAAATGACAAAATAGTAAATATGGTTATATTTTTAAAATATAAATAAAATAATTGTTTACTTTTGGTAAAATGTATTTTTTAAAAGGTATTTTAATTAACAAGTTTATCATAAAACGTTTTACGGTTCCAAAATTACAACATAAATTCTTTAAATAATACAATCTTTTATCAGTTAAAATAAAATGATAAATTTGTTTCGATGTTAACCTTTTATTTTTTTTCCAATGGCAGATTGTAGATAGTTACAACTGCAACAGAGTTTATTAATCTATTGATCCCTGATACCAAGGAACCAGCCAGACACAGCGACCTCTTAGCCGCCGAGGCGTTGCCCCGGGTGCACCACAGGGGGTGGGCCACCATCGCACCCTCACACATGCCATAGGGACCCGTTTATAGGGTAGGCATCATTCATACTTCATTCACACAGACAAGGAAAGAACAAAGACAGGATAGAGGGAGAGAAAGTACATTCATGCCTGAACTGGGATTTGAACCCAGGACTTTTTTCCGTAGTTAGGCACGCTGACCACTAGACAAGTTGGCCGGCTCGATGTTAACATTGACTTTCGAAAATCAACTACTAACAAAATAATGCAAAGAATTTATTAGTATACAAGTTCTAATATAAATTACATAGTACACAATCATAATTTTTACATACATTTATAGGGAAAAAATTTCATGTTACTAAAAATAAAGCAATTTAACTAAAATTTCTTCAGAATTTGATTTAAAAACACCTTGCTGTGAAAGGAAAGTAATAAACATATTATAAATAAGAAATAATGAGAAATATAGGCATTTGTTAATTATTTATTTAATGCAAGTTATTTATAAAAAATTTCCATTTAAAAAATTAACCAATAAAAGTACACAATATAAATTAATATTAAAATATCATAATTATATATGTAAATTTTTAAAATTTATTTATTTCTTTGAGTGCAGATTATGAAACTATATAACAAAATTAGATTTTTCTCAAACATGAAAACTTTGCAAACTAATATGAACAAAAATATTTCAAGAAAATAAAAAAAAAGAACAAGGAAGCAATTCAGATTAAAAAATTCTATCAAAGTTAGTCATTCTGATTTTCACATTATAATCCATTCTTAAAATAATTCCTACTGTAATTAATAATGCTTAAAATTAGTCCATGTTTTTTCAATTCAAGGATAATTTTCAAGTTAATTTTATTGATTACTTTAAAAGTAAAAAGTGATACAATCTTACAATGAAATTTCTCTCCTATATTTGATTTTTTTCTTTTTTACCATACAAGCTTTGTTATGTTTAGTTTCCTTTAATGATAAAAAATCAAATATTTTTTAATATTACTTATAACTCCCTAAGTTTCAAATATTTGTCTTATAGTTATTCCCAATATCATTTATTTTTCATAGCAGTGTCAAAACAAAATTCTTTTCGATGAATTCTTAACACTCACATTACATCATTTTTAATATCGCTTCAAAATTTCAATAGCGCCGAAATAAACAAAATACGGAAATGCTCTTTATCTTGATTTTTGAAAAGCAGCTCACTCAGAAATAAAACAGGGCTTTTGCAAATTTTAAAAGTTATATTACTTCTAATTTAATCATGAAAGTTTATCAAAGCTGTGTTTGATCAACAACCCTTGTGTTGTTGGACATCTTCATTGACCTCAAGAAAATGTTTTAACTCTTTTTTCTTTTTTTCTTTTTTTTTTTTTTTTTTTTTTTTCATTTACTCAGAAATCTCAGATTTTGCAAAATTTTACCATGAAATACATATGTAGAAATTTAAGGCTTCTTCATTATTTGCTTAAGACGAAATTATACATCAAAAAAAATTTTCATTGCTTCAAAATTATTCAAAAGATAGAAATCTATTTTCAGAATAAAAATTTGCCAGCCCTGTTATAGTAGAAAAAGCTTTCTACAATATATTCATCAACAATTCAATGTAATACTTTTAAAGATAGTTTAGGAAAGTAAATTAGTCGAAATAAATTTTATACAATTACATAAGGAAATTTTTAAAAAATATTCACTATTAAAAATGTATTGCTTTATTAGGACTTTTGCACAAAATAAAAACATGCGATTGCCCTTGATGGAACTTCAGATAACTTATTTATCCGGAAAATAAATCAAGCCAGACAAGAAGATATCAATGATTTAATATCCAAAGATGGTAATGAATAAAATATCTTCTATATGCACCAATATGATACACATTTTAAATTCTTTATATATGTAAAATTAAATAAATTCAACGCATCTTTTGATATAACATCATTATGCAATATAAAAAGATTTCCTGTGCTTTGATTATAAATAGATGGTGGTCCATATCAATAATATAACCAACATTTCTATTTTATGAAGATTTTGTCTCAACATCCCTGATTCTTTTGTTATAGAATCAACTTTAGCAAGAAGTGTAGTAGTACTTATTTTTCATACAAATATCAAATTACTAATTAAATTTAAAAAATATGCTGCCTGATAATTTAATAATGCATTAAAGGATACTAAGTAAGTAGAAATATTTTTTTAAAAACTTGTAATATGAAAAGTCCCTTTTTCTTCATTGTTGCATAAAGAATTTAAGAACATACAAAAATAACAATTCTAATTCAGATCACCTTCTGAGAAATTACATAAAGTATGTTTCTTTAAGCAAATTTCCTTTTGATTTTACAATAATCTAAGTTAAGGAAGTTACCTTTAGTAATTTCTATCTGTCATCAGAATTTTGTTAATAGAATGGAAAATGGATTCACATTTAAAAATACTAGAAATCCAAAACGAATTAGGTATCTTTTAACTTTAAATATTTCCTAAGAAATGATACACTGTATGGGAGACTATTTAAATTTTTTTAATGAAAAATCAATGCATATCCTTACTTTCAATTAAAATAAATGAGTACATACATAGAAATGTATGTATTCATTTATTTTATGAGTATATATATATATATATATATATATATATATATATATATATATATATATATATATATATATATATATATATATATATATATATATATATATATATATATTAAATAATATAAATTTAATATAAACTAAATAATTATAAAAATATTTTATACTAACATCATTAAATTGCAAACAAGCTAAATTTTGAAGTTTAATAAAGTTTATTTTAAAAATAAATATATCACTCAGGAAATTAGTATATAATCATTAAAAATAATTTCAAGTACCAAAAAAACTAAGTAGATATTTTTGTAAAAATACTGCTCTAAATCCAGACTAGATTGATAAAAAAATTAAAAATAACATTGGTACATCAGAAAATACATATAACAAATTTATATATATAAAAAAATTAAGCAGCAATATCTTTAAATGAAAAATAAATCTCAATGGTAAATAATTTATTGGATTTTCTCAATAAAAATAGCAATCTGTTTTTCAACTTCTCTCTGTATTTCTCGTTCTGATGCTCTAGGATGATCTTTCACATATTGGCTTATTGCAAGAATTGCTTCTTCCTGAAATGCATTTCAAAGTATTTCAATTCTTAAAACAAATTTTATAAATAAAAATATAAATTTTATATATGAGAAATTAATTTTGTGAAACAACACAAATACAGTCACTGTTGACATTAAATATTTCTTCAGATATTGGTAACACAGAGATTTAGTTAAAATACAATACAATTTTATATACAAATAGAAAAAAAACAAATTTGGTTATAAATATTACTATGTTTTTTTTATTAGACAATGATATTTTTTTCAGATATTTCTTTCAGAATTTATAATATTACATTTTTTTTTTGGGGGGGGAGGGTGATAAAGTTAACAAAATGTAGTTAATAACATTTTAAGATTAATTATTAGCTTAAAACAAAGAATAAACTATTTGTTTAAATAAAGGAAAAAAATTTAAAATATATTTGTGAAATAAGACTTAAAATGAAAAAGGAAAATATCGCAATTAAATAGTTTAACATTATAATCATTTCTACATATTGTATAAATCATATCTACATATTGTAATAGAAGCAAATAAAAACTAAACAGAATTGTGACAAAAATGAGAACAAACTTGATGTGAAAGGAGTTACATTTAGATAGTAAATTGATACTAGTAAACAGCAACTCTAAGCAACAAAAAAACAAGGCATTTGTCTACACAAAACATTATTCTAAATTAGAGAAATAGAGCAGTAATAGACCTAAATAAAACACACTTCTATTTTCACACATTTTTATTTTCGCGAAACATAATACACTAACACATAAAAGAAAACGGAAATGCATATACAAGAAAAAAACATAGAAAAGAATGCCATCTTTTGGCAATAATTGTTACAGTTAACATAACAACATCATCAAAAATATGAAATGAAAATTAAAATATTAATACAATACCATCAATTATAATTCAAAATACACAATTCTTACATTTTACTAAGATTATAAAATTTAAAATGAATAATAAAAATAAATGTTCATTTATAGCAAGTTTTACCAATTTATGTACTAGTCTTTTTAGTTCACCTGATGGAGTTTTTAAGTTCAAATTCTTACTATACCCTCATGACCTTAGTACGTGTTAATCATTCTGTCCATTTTCCACTTAAGAGGTGATAAATTATCTTTTTTTATAAGCACTATATCATTCTCTCGCATGCTTTCCATGGAAGTTTTCAACTTGTTGCACACTTGCAATTGTGTCAGATAGTCCTTAGTTCAAGATTTCCAAAATGACTAGGAAATTTGAGTGACTAATTTCCATCAATGGCCAACTGGAATGTTCTAGTTTGCAACATCAGGCTCAGGAATGCTTTTTAATTCTGAACCAATCGAAAATTGTCCTAGCGTGAGAGCTGAAAAATCATTAGAGTCCTCAGAAACTGCAATAAAGGACGGGACTATTACATTATAAGTACTGCTCCTATTTCACAGTGTTAATTCTTCTTGTGAAAGAATATTGGATCCTATAATGAATCTCATGTGATACTTCAATTGACATTTGCCTCCCAAAGGCCTCCGAAATGGGGAGAAGATGAAACACTCATAGTTCGTTTAATACTTTCATTACTCAGATAGTTACTTATCGCTTCCATTGCTACAACTTTTAAGTAATCTTTTGCATCAATATATTTTGTACCACATTTCCTGAAGATTTTCATTGGTTTTCCTCAATATGACAAAATATTTTTAATGCTGCTATACATGCATTGGCACTTAAATCAAGTTCAAAATGAACAGCTTTCATTAAAAAACACATCAAAATGCAGACATACATTTTCAAAAATTTCATTCCTCTAACTCAGCGATGATAAATTAAGAATGGTCCACAAAAGTCAGTAACATTTTAGGAATGGTCTGCCTGGATTCACCCTGAATGAGGGTAAATCTGTCATTAATTGTTTTGAAAATCCACAAAGAAATTATGTATAAGTAACACCATTTCTTAATTCTTTGCAAATAGCAGATTTTGTTCCTATAATCCAATAATTTTGTTTCACAGCAGAGTTTATTAACTGTAAAGCTCTGTGCAAATGCTTTTGATAATAAAAATTCACCAATAATTGTGCAACTATATGGGTTTTTGGCAAAATAATTGGAAATTTCACAGTTTCTGGCAAGTTGGTGTTTTTCAAATGACCGCTCACTCTAAGTAAGCCATAATTGTCTAAAAAACAGCTCAATAAATTTAAAGAACTATTCTTTAACACATTTTTTTCTCCGCCAAATTTGATATTTCTGTAGTAAAATTTGTATGCTGTTCATGTTTTATTATGATGTCATGAGCCTTTTTAGTTCAGTTGTCTGTAAATATACAGTTGAAAGTAAATATACATACACCATTCACCAAAACATTATTAATAAATCTCAAGCACCATGCAGCAACTCTTCGTAAATTACTCCAACATGAAACCTTATTCTAAATTTAATTAACCAATTCTAATTTAACAACAAAACTTTTCATGGAATCCCTCTTTATCTCTTTTAATATCTCTATAATTTCTTCAGCTGCAGAAGTTTTTAGAATATGCTTAGGCCAACTCTTATTATTCATTTGAAACCACTCTGGACCTAATCACCATTTGTCATTCAGAGCTAAGTTTTCAGCCGCAACTTCCCTAGTCCTCATATCAGCCAGATTATCTTCCAATGGACAATAATACCAGTCACTAGGACAAGATAGCCCCTGAATTTCTACAACTCTATTGGCCACAAGCTGCTTCTATTTCTTCACACAACTTTTAACCCAATACAATGCTATAGTCAAATGGCTCCATAAGACTTTTCTTTCAATTTTACCCATAAATATATTCCTAATATAATTTCCAATTCTAGCACCTGTTACAAGACTCATTAATTCTAGACACAGCAAAATCAATTTCTTCAAAGGAGCTACTCTACTCTTTGATATAATAAATGACACTTTATAATTTCCACTATTATCACAGTACCTAAAATAAATTATGGCTCCATATTCACTTAATGATGCATCACAAAAAGACATGCATTTCTACCATCTCATTTTTACAATCTAACTAACAAAATCTTAGAATAGTTACATTCCATAACTTTTCAGTTTCTTTACACAATTAATCCCTTTTTCTCACAAATTATCTGGTAATTCTTCATCCCAATCGCAGCCTCAATTCCAAGTTTTCTGTAACAACAACTTAACACAAACAACAAATGGCGAAATCAACCAATAGGATCAAAATCTTAGCTGCTGTTTGTAAAACACATAACAATTACTATTTCATAACCTTTCCCAGGATTCTAATAACCCTTTAACTTCCAATGAAAATTCATTTTTCTCTGGGCACCAATTCAAGCCCAAAACTTTTAACTGTTGAATACCCTCTTTCTTTCTAACACTAAATCCGTTCTCTATCCCCAATTTCTCTAACTCTCAGCAATTGGATTTTAATTTCCTCAAATTAAATCCACCACTCTTCAAAATTGTGACAGCATCTGATAACAACTCTAAGAATTCAATAACATTATTTCCTCCAAAATATAACAAATCCACATAGGGCTGTATCTAACACTACAATTGATTTAGGTTTGTTTTCTCAAATTTTTTCGTGTGATGTTTTATAATGGCACTCAAAATAAAAGAACTTTTGCAACCAAAAGATAACCTTATCATTCTAATAATTTTATAATTTTTATTAGGATCATCTGAGTACCAAAGAAATTTTAAAAATTTCCCATCTCTCTCAAAAATTCTGATCATTAAAAAGGCTTTCTCTATATCTGTATTAAATGCTGTTTTATGTTTTCTAAAATTCAAAATCACATCAAGAATATTTGGATTTAAATTTGGACCAGCTTCAAGACGTTCGATCAAAGATAAATTATTTTTAGATTTTGAACTACAATTAAACACTATGCGAACTTTAGTTATTTCCTTATCTTCCCTAATAACTGCTCTGTGTGGCATAAAATATTCATGTTTGTTCCTTTCACATTCTCCTACAATTCCATTTTTTAATTGCTAACTTAATATTTTGCAGTACTCATTATTTACCCAATTATTTTGTGAAAAACCCTTTTCTAACTCATCAAGTCTTTTTTTGCCAAAACAAAATTATTTTCTAGTTCATCACAGCTAAGTTTCCACAATAAATTGGCTCCATATTTCACAAATACAAATTTTAAATTACTTTCAAATTAATTTATTAATGATTTCTCTATAATATTTAACCCTCCTTTTCCCTTAATTCCTAAAGTTTCAAACTTCCACAAAAACTGAATATCGAAAGTAGTTACAAAAAAATTTTTTGAGACTGAATTTTTTTACATTATATTTATTATTTTGACCTTTCTGCAAAGCATATCCAAAAACAATTGGAACAGATGTAATTGTTTTTTTGTTTTCTGAAAAGAATCCACTCGTATAATTCAGCAAAACAAATCATAGCTCCCAAAGGAATTTTAATATTTATATCACTTACACAACAATCTGCTAAAAGTAACACATGCAAACTCATAATAGCCTGTATTTCTATACTCAGAATGGGAACCTCTGACCCTATAATACCAGAAACTAGTACTTGAATGTGAATAAATGTATTAAAATTAAATTTATTGGTTAACTTTAATTCTACAACTGGATATATTTTCCAACAGGTTTCACTAAACCAAATGAATAAACAGATAATCTTTCTTCTCTGATCAGTTTTAATTGTAAACAATTTGCAATGTTTTTTGTACACCAACTTTTTTCTGAACCTTTATCATAAAATTTCACTTCTTTTTTAAGTTTATTATAATCATAAATATTCCCAGCATATATGCAGAGCAAGTTGGCAACAAAACTATTGGCTGGTGTAGCCTTGAAAAAGAAGAATTGCATTGAGTGGATTGTGTAGGAGCTGTCGCCAATTGTGTGCTGTCTGGTTTTGACTCAATTGAACTCGAAACTGTTTTTCAATTATGGGGGGAACTTTACTTACTTTGCTAAAATAAATCATATGATTATATGGCTTTGCAGAAATCAAACAGTTCTTGGGAGTTACAAACTTTCATGTTACAATTTTTAGCAAAACATTTGTAAGACAGATTATTTTGCTTTATAACTGTAACTCGATCATTTACAAAAAATATTTTGAAAGTGGGACAAAAATGTAAAGTATGATTCTCTTCAGACTTACACAAACTATATTTTTGATTTTTTTACACCTGAAAGATAAACGTTTGAATTAAATTTCCGGTATCTATTTTCATATTCTTTCTTCTCTTTTGAAATGATAATGTTTTACAAATGACTCCGGTTTTTGCTTTCCATTTGAATTTAAATATATATCAATTTCGCACTCTGATTTCTGAGGTTCAAACAAAGGCTCACCTTGTTTCACAGTAGTATGGGTCTTAAGTTCACTAAAAATTTTGTCTTCCACAATAAGTTCGCATAATGATTTAAAATTATTTACATATCTCAAATGAGAATAACAATCAAAATTTTTCACATAGCCTAGATGCAAATTGCACATAATTCTCAAAAGGTAATTTTCGATTAGATTGAAAATCATCCAAACACTTTTGAGGTGTTGGTTGGAACTCATGCGAAATAATAGATTTAAGTTTATCGTAATTGTTAAGAATTTTTCTTATACATAGACCATTAAATTATTAACCTTTTCTCCTAAAATATTTAATAAAATTTCAGTTTTTAGATATTTTTTTGTTCTGAAAGCCTTCTCATTAGATTAAAAAAAAGATTAAATGATTCAGCTTTATTTGGTACTGAAATTATCAAATTTTTTACATTTTTTATTAAATGTTCAATATTTATATTTGAAGCATCTACATCTGAGTTTTTACTTAGAGGTATATCTTTCTTGATATTTGCTAACCATAATTGCGACACTTTTATTTTTTCTAATTCCAATTTAGCCTTACTTTCTGTTTTTTCTCATTAATTATTCTTTTATCTTCAAGAATATTATCAATTACATTATTTGTAAATTCAGTGTCACTTTTATAAACATCCGAATTTTTATAAACATCCTTGTTTTTAATGCAACCAATTTTGTACCACTATGAACACTTAATCCTAAATCTTTGGCTATGAGTATTAACTCATCTTTTCTTAAGGCTCTTATGTTACTCATAGAGTAAAGCAAACCTAATATCACAGAAAGCACAATGAAAAACACAAAAATTATATTAAAAATATCATTACAAATTTACAACAAAAATGAGCAGTATATTCAAATTAATTCACCAGCTAGAAATATCTCATAGCACATCACTCTAGAAATTAAACATACCATTAACTATAACATTAAAATTTCTTCCATTTCACTTGCAAACTATTCCCCAAAAAATTTAAGTCAAAAATACTACTCATCAGAAATACTTCAAAAGTGATCAAGTGAAAATACTACTCATCAGAAATACTTCAAAAGTGAATACCCCAAAGGTTGACAAACTCCAAACAAAGGAGAAACAAAACACATCACTGGGGGGTTAAAATATCTCTAAATTCACATATACCCTAAGGACACCACAAACTTCCAGACACTAGAAATGTTTACACAAAACATAATTCTAAATTAAGGGAATACAGCAGTGATAGACCTAAATAAAACACACTTCAATTTTTGCTCATTTTTATTTTCCTGCATTACAACACACTAACAAGCAAAAGTATAAAAGAAAATGAAAATATATACAAGAAAGAAAAAAAAACATAGAAAAAAGTGCCATCTCTTGGCAATAATTGTTGTAGTTAACAGTGTTCTTTCAAAAACTCAAATATCCAAAAATGAGCAGATATAGAATGCTGATTTTTTAGATGATGGTCAGAATTAAAATACTTCCTACTTCATTCAGAGGTTTCAATACCTTTTATTATCTCTGTTCTCAAGAAACATTTACTATCTACAACTCATCTAGATATAATTGAACACCTCAGTTATACATATTTCTTGACCAACCAATGTAAACATGCATTATCAGTTTCAATAATAATTACAGCAATGATTGAATATAACATATAAGTAATAACTGACCATGAAAAATGTTTAACATTTTCATTAATTTACTTATGAAAATGTTAAATATGAAAATTCATTCATTTTATGAATGAAAATGTTTTCATTCATGAAAACTGCTTCCATTTCATTAGTTTTCAGAGATTGATAGAATATGACTATTTTGATTCTGAAAGCCACAAACAAATTGAAATAACAAATTGTTCAAATTTATCCCAGAATATAATATATTTTAAATATCATATCTAAATAATTTTAATTTTATATATATTAAGGTGTATAATTTCAATGAATCAACACATAAACAAAATAAGATTTTGACTTAAATTTTTCTGTAACTTTTTCTATTTACTTAAATTAGTTATATTAGAAATGATTCATAATGTTATTGAAAAAGTATACATTAATAAAAAAATTGTTCTTACTCATTAAATTAAATTCATGAAATATCATGAAAGTAAACTATCATTTGTTTATTTAAACACTGCCTTAATTTTTTTAAAAAAATAAACTATGCTTAAATAAAGAATTTCACAACAGTTTTCATATTGCTAGATTGCATAGCAAACATTTATTATAAACAAAAAATTACAATTAACTTATAGAATTCTTAAAATTTAAATGTCATTCAAATTACACAGAAAAATATCTCATGTATTTAAATAGAATTTATAGTATGTGCTCAGAATAGTTACTTATTCATATAATAGAGGAAAATAATTTGATGTAATGTTAGGTACTTTATTCATATGACCCAGAATGATTTTTTTACGAATATCTAAAGGAGATAGCCAAGCATAAACAGCAATATCAAAGTTTAAAAGAAAATATAATATCAACAAATTATAAAAAGAAAAAATGCAAACTGAGAAAATAAAATTTTAAAGTCACAATTTTTAAGTCTAAACTGAGAGAAAAACAAGCTTTATCTAAAGAAAAGTTATATCAAATTTTCTATAACTTCAAAGTTTGTCAAAATAATTTCGATAACTATGGTATCTCTATAGAGACATATGTATGACATTCTTATTTTTTATATAAATCTAAGAGCATAAAAATTATACACTAGGACATAAGTAATGTTTATTTTAATCCAACACTGTCAATATCTCAATAGAACAGTCTTAAAATTATGTCATAAAAATGTAAAATTCATTTTTAAAAGAATAATGAAACATGCTTTTAATTCAAACTACAATTGAAAATAGGGTAGACATAAAATTCAGAATACTTTTGTATAGCTATTACATATATGCTATATTATTTACTGACAGATGTACAATTACAACAGGAATTAATTGAATTCATTTAAAAATGTTCTAAATAAGGCTTAATACATAAGGTAAATTAAAATTTTTATTATGTACAGTTTTGGATTTGGACTTACATCAAATAAATAGAAATCCTTTAAACAAATTTATAGTGCTTGGAATAATGGAATGAAATGAAATATATTCAAATGACAGTAATAAGATATATAAAGTGCATGTTTTTATAAATACATTTTTTAAATGTTTAATATATTCACAAAATTTAAAACTTAGTTTTATGATGAACATTTTAGAGGATTTTGATAACAATTATAGCAACACAAAGTAAAACAATTTTCTAAATCTTTTCCAAAATCTGTATCGAAATTCTTAATTTTTCGGCATTTCTTCATCATATTATATATCTGAAATATCTGTGACATTTTGTTATCTACTTTTATTCTACACTAAATCTAAGTAATGCATAACATGTAAGTTCATGTCAACTCTCCTGAGAGAACATGGGTCAAACATAGCAAGTTACAGTGGTAGGCACAAAAGTTGGGAAGAGAGTAAATGCATAAGTAAAGGAATAGCCACTTATTCTCTTACAAAGCAATTCACACTTTTAAGCTGCAGAAATCTGATTAGCAGAAAAATTTCTATTCTCTGATCTTTCAAGATCCAATAGCAAATTACTATTACTAAAAAGATATATAGATGCTTTGTAGATTGGTTGATTTGGTTTGTTTATCATTCAATGGTTATTTTTTGCACATAAAGGCTAATTAGGCAGGGACCTATGCTTTAAAGTGGAATCTGAACCACTTTAAGTGGGGATTTGCCCAACACCTAAAGTGGGATTTGAACCCACAAACTGCTGAACTAAAGGTAAGAGCAATAGCCAGTTAGCTACCAGCTTGACAGATGTGTTTTGTAGAACATAATTGTTAACACAGGGTTAACTTTACAGGATTAAATCCATTGTTCAATTATGTAAATAAATTCCTCTCAGTTGCAAATATAAGATTTCATTAATTATTTTTAAATATGAACATTTTCAATAGTAATCAGTGACAATGAAATTATCAATATATTTAGATATAAGGTGGTGTAGTATGTAAACTATGGTACTTGGATAGTAATATTGTTAACGCAATTTTTCAATTCTGTCAAACTATTTGCTTATTTAGTGTTAACACATTAACTTTTTACTTAATGGTTTAAAAACTTATGTCTGTATAAGAAAATAATTTTATTGTCTTAACATCAAGAAACTAAATAGACCAACAACTATATGGTTATCATTACATGTCCCTCTGTTGAGATGGTGTGAAAAAGAGGATATTGGCTCAAATATCAACCTCATTTTTTTTATATTGTTTAAAATTACAAGGTACTTTAATTGTATTTTGATTGAGTTCAACCCATTAAACAGTTAATAAAAACCAAGAAAATATTTATGAATCCACTAGTTACTATATGCATTAATACAAACAGAACTCCAACGATCACACAAGACAAAAAACTAGAGAACCACATTATTTTACTAAACTAATATATATGCTTTCATTAGTACAGCTAAATATGCTTTTGTTAAATTACATGCACAATAATTATATTAGATACATTATATTGTTTCACATTTACTTACAATACTTTTCCATCATTATCATAGAATGTTAATTTTTATTTATTTTTTCTTTTCAAAATAAAAGGAAATACGAAATTAAGCAATTTTTCAACTAATAAAATGCAATAAGCAAAAATAATAAAGCCAAATTTTACACATGCAGGCATATAAACATACCTTCAAAATAAACTTCCATGCAAACTGTGCTGATATATTTAATGTGCAATATTCGCTTAATCATTTCTTCACTAAAAAAGAGAACTAATTAAGAATTTAACGTTTGTATTCTAGCACATACATAAATTCGACTGAAATTCAATATTCCGCAATACAACAAACCATAATAAAATATCATCATGATGATCACTAGATATAGAAGATTTAAGATCATTACAAAAGTGTCTCTAAGTGTTCAAGATGACTTCCACTTTATTCATTTGATATTGTGTAAATATTCATTTCATGTATTCCAATTATTTAAAAAAATTTTGTAAGACATGATAAAATTTAAATAAAAATATTGAATGATACAAAGTCAAATTCATGGTTTTTAATCAATTTCTTGACATAAACTTTAATTTTTCAAATGGAAGATTCTGAATAATTTTGCCATCTTTAAAAGAGAAAACTATTTTCATAGCTTAGTTCTCTTTTCAAATAAAACTAAAGCTAGATACTGAGACATTTGATTAACTAAGAGATATTTTTATTACAAATAAAAAAGCACAGAAGAAAAATTAAAAGTATTGAAAACAAAAAAAGCGGACTTTCAACTTCAACTTTCAAGATGTGAAAAATTGACAATTCTTTTAAACTGCCTTCTCATGCAAAATTTATATATATATATATATATATATATATATATATATATATATATATATATATATATATATATATATATATATATATATATATATTCTAGAAAATTGAGAATTTATTTTACAATAATATAAATGTATTAAAGGTAATTAATATTTTTCTTAAATGTAATTTGCAAAACCAAAACATAAATAATATTGAGCGCAAGTTGAAATTTTCAGCTAATGAATTTGTAATTATGCTTTATTTTTCTTTAAATTTACATGATAATTAATTACATACAGAAGTTTGAGCATAAATATATATTTTAGTTAAATGTGTTTAATTAAATAATCAAATAAATTATTAATATGAATAATTGTTACTCAAAAATGAAATCAATATTATGATTTTTAAAAAAATTTAAGATAAGCAAACATAATTATGAGATTTTTTTAAACTCTTAGAATTTGAAATAATAAGGTTTGACAGTACTTTAGAAAATATTTTCTTACTCTTGCATCTTTAGCATCATCTCTGTCTTTTAAATCATCATAGAACCCTTTCAATACTTTTGCAGCAATAACAGCTTTATATAAGTCTTTTGATTCTTCCCCTCGGTGGACATATGCAAGCAAAGCAAGCTACATAAAATAGAAAGAATTTTTACTATCAATAAATGTAGTGTCATTTTAAAACTTTAATAGTGATTTTAATAAATAACAGTAAGAAAAATTGATACTTTTAAGAAATCAAAAAGAATAATCAATTTTAAACAATAATTTTTTTATAAAAAAATCATTTGAAATTTCCATTTTATTATTTTTTTTTGTTTACCATATTTTATATTTTTTTAGTCTTATCATTTAAGTTAACTTAATAAAAAACAATTAATTACAAGAAAATTTATATTACACAAAAAGCAATCTTAATAGACTTTTATTCAATAATACTCTATTGAAAATGTTTTAAGAACAATGCTTATTTTTCCTCAACATAATGATAAATATCTTTAAAATAGTGAAATTTGACAAATATTTCACAAATATCTTGAGGTATCTTTATTTTTTAAAATAAAACATATAAACAATTAAAAAATTAAGCAGAAAACAATAAAGCTAAGTAACAGCTTTAATTGCTAACAATTACAAATATGCTTTCTGTTTATAATCATGCAAACCTGAAAATAAATGGTGGGAGGAAGAGAGACATGATTATGAAGTATTTTTTCAACAATATGAAATAAGAACCCATCTCCTCTTAAAAATGGTGACCGTTTTAAATTTACTGTGAATATAACCGCAATTTTTTTTTAAAGAACTACGGAAAATTTGCCCTATTAATCTCTCAAAACTATCTTTAATTTTAATTTGGATTGACAAAGTTTACATCTTTGAGAAATAAGTATGTAGCAAAGATAAGTTTTAGATTTCATGAATTTACTGGTTATAGCGATTAATAAATATTTTCATTTGTAAAGATATCTGATATGTTGATGATAAAATGTTTCATAGGAAACCTAATTTGAAATCATCATTTATGATCATAACAAATTAAAGAACAGTAATTTGTTAGGATCATAAACAATGATTTCAAAGCTATATGTACATTAAAACTGTGTATAATTTATCACAATACAATGAAGTATATTATCCAATAATTCTATATATGCCCTGCAATATATATCATGCAAAAAATTGTAATTTTATGCAATGACAATATACTTATAACAGAATAAGTATTACAGACTCCTTACTTTAGAAGTTAATATCCTTCAGAGCAAAGAAATTGTCATACATAAAATAGAGTTAGAAATACTATCAAGGTTTAATGCTGATCAGTCAAAAGTGATAATATTTTAGTTTCTTGCAATTAAGCTGATGTCTATATCTGTTTGGGATTGGAAAATTGTCTCATAACTTACACTAGCTTCCTCACAATAGTTATAAATTACTAATCTTTTGAGTATCATATTACATACCCATTATTATGGCAACTTTTGAAATAATTTCCATTAATAATTTATACTAGTTTAAGATATTGATAAGTAATTTTCAATACATGTGTAAGAATCTATTTCCCAGATCCCTGGACATTCAGGATTTTTATAACTAATCACTTTTTATTGATGTATTTTTAAAAAACCTGTATGCATTTAACAAATAAATTGTGCTATACTTTGCTTTCAATAAATTAAATTTCTTCTTATTACAATGTCTTCCATTTTCTTTTGAGATAAGAATCATAATAAGAATATGAAATCTTAATAAGGATCATAATATACTAAAATCCTCACAATTTCAGAATACATTTTGTGATTTTTATATTTCACATACATGTATGAAATCTGGAATACAAAATAAAAGACAAATATAAGTAATTAAAATGAAAATTTAAATAGAAAAAAGACATTTTACAATATAACATTCACTGACTCCTTTACAAATTATGTAAAAACATTTCAGCTAAAAGGAATGCAGTATTTCAAATAACAATATACATTAAATCAGTGAGTGCTATTAACAATTTATAACTTCTATAAAAGTTCAGGTAACAATGTTAACACATATAAATGCAAATTTTCAATATTTTACAGATTAAACTCATATATAAAAGTATAATTAAGAAAATTATGATTTGGACAAATATTGCATCAATTTTTAAAAAATATATTAAATAGAACTATAATAACGATTTTTTAAATTAAGTACTTAAAATTTAGCATCGACCTTCATTTAATTTAGCAAAATATTTTTATCAATTTAATTTGTTCTTCAGCTTCATGAATGAAATATGAAGAAAAGGTGCCAAAGATGAGAATAGGATAAAAAAAAAAAAATATTGCAATCGATGGCCCATTTAGTTTACTTTCATGAAAATGAAAACAAGGTTTCTATAATTAAACTATTTAAGAAAATTAAAACACATGAAGCATCGGCAAAATTACAGTACAACTTTGAAAAATTAAATAAAATTGAAATAAATAATTTATGATGGATATTACGTTTAGATTTTTAAACTGAATCATAATCAATCAACATTATATGCATGCTCAAAAATATTTATCAACTTTTCATTGCACTAATTAATCAGAAGAGGAACTAATTAACAATACTAATATTTAATAATAAATTTTTAATTACATTTCTATAAAAAAATTTTACCATTCAATTAATTTGTTTTTTAAATGCAAGATAATTTCAATCTTTTTAATACAAAAGCTAGAGTAAAAAGAACTAATAAAAACATTTTATATCTAAATTTCCTTCATTTTCAAAATAATCAGAACATATGTATAATAAAGTATGACTATGATATTATGCATATTATTGAAAAGTAATATATACATATATATATATATATATATATATATATATATATATATATATATATATATATATATATATATATATATATATATATTTAATTAAGCAATAAGAGTTTTCAAATTTCTGATATTTTGAATCAAAATTTAGTAACATAAAATAAATATGTTATGTAATTATTAACTCAAAAGAATACTAGGTATTTAAATATTCTACAATAACCCTATTCTAAAATTTTTCTTTTGCTGCTTTAAAATGTTAATGTTAATAAACAATATTAAATTTGCTACATATATAAAAAAAAATTTTCTTTTCAGTATAAAAACTAACGTTATTTAGTTACAAGACTATTTAAGGAATATAAGGTATATTTAAGGTAGTATTAAAAGTACTTTTATAAGATTTTAATGCTGTGACATATTTTTTAATTGGATTATTTGGTAAGTTTTGTTTTATACACTGATACCCTTTAGAAAAAATCCAACATTATAAAACTAAAATTATAATGGAAATTTTTTAATATTATTTGACATATATTTATAAATAGATAAAATTTTTAATGATAAACATTCATTAAAATTATATTACTCTTAAATATTTCTTTTTTTCAGTAGAAAAGTGACTTTTACATTTTTTTTTATAAAATCTATTATAAGAGCTTACTAATTTACTTGATTAAAGCATTAATTATTATATATTTTATATTGATTTTGACTTCATATATTCTGATGTTTCTTTCTTCTCGAGCAACAATGTGGAAGAAATCATATGATCAGACATTGCAAATTGATTAGGTGGAATACCACGATACTCAGAGTTTCCTCTGAATTATGTTTCTTATTTTTCATTGCTTTACAATTATTTTTTTTTCATATAAAGATAATTAAATTGGATCCACTACAAACATTCCTGGATTAAATGGGAATTAAACCCACAAACTGTTGAACTAATATAAACCAAAACAAAAATAAATAAAAATGAAAACTTATTTGACAATTAAATTTTTTAAATGAAATTTTCAACAGCAAATTTCAATCATATATAAGTATATAATAATTTAGTGTTAAATTAATTTCAATAAAAAAAATTTGCTAAGACGCATGTATAATTAAGTTAGAAAATAATAAAATATTCAAAAACATATAGGACTAATAAATACTAATCATAATAAAATTACTTGATATTAAAAAAAAAACATTATAATAATAATCAGGAAGATATACTGGATAAACTAATAACTTGATGAAAGCATTTAAAAACCATATAGTTGACTAAAAAATTACTAAAATTTTTAAAACATAATTTTTATATAAGTTACAAGACACATAAACAATTCAATGAGTATTCATTATTGTTTCATGAGCTTGGTGATACTATAAACTCTTTTATTTCATTTGTGCATTAAATTCATTTTAATAAAAAGTAGAAAAAAAATCATCCTTCACAACAATTAAATATAATAAGCAATTATTTAAATTAAAATATTTATTATTATATACCAATTCAACTGAATATTTAATCATTGTTAATGTGACTTAAGAGATTTAATAATTGCAAAATTTGTTGAAAATCACTTATATATTAAGTTTCTCTCATTAATGTTAAATCAAATATTGAAAGGAGAATATCAAAAATTGTGAACTATGACCAGAAATTCTTTGCCACACTTCTTATCATGCATTCAAAGCATTGTTAGTAACGTGTTGTTTCAATGTGAAGTCAATGCATAAATATAATAATTTATGCAATATAACTCTTGTAGATAATTATAAATAGAATAATTATGTACAGACTATATTACAGAAATTATCCTTTAAGTAATTTACATTACATATAATTCTGTACTATAATTTAAATGTTATTTTAATTAAATCTCTCATACACATTTCAATTTTAAAAACTATTTAACAAAAATAAATTAGAAATAAAATCTTAACATTTATTTATTACATCATTATTATCTCATCATTTATTATATCATTATTATAACATCATTATTATCTCAACATTTACATTTTTTAAAATTGTTAAGTTATAAGAAAAGCAAATTTCCATTCTTACTTTTTTTGCCTCAAGTTCAGTGAAGTAATGTTTTTATAAATGAAATAAAAAAATATTTACCAGAATACATTAATTCAAACTATTAAAAGAAATTTAATGTAATATTGCATAATAAAAGATGAAATTCTATGTGTGGTTTTGGAAACAAGCTTTCTTGATAATATATTAAATAAAGTAGTTACCCTTTGTATTAATTTCCAATGATCTCCAACAAACGACATCTTATGTAACCTAAATTCATATAATAAAATTTATTTTATAAATTTCTATAAAAAACATTCACATAATTTATACAAAACAAAAAAACACTGATTAATTGTTGTTACTATAAGCAGAAGGATAAAGCTTAAATTAAAGATTTTAAAAATTATTCTCCCGTTTTTGAAAATATATCAAAGCAAAAAATTAAGTCATATTAATAAAATATAGACAAAGTAATCCTGACAGCATAGTGGAAGCACTTTGCCTTCCAAAATCACACACAAGTCCAAGATTCTATTTTCCAGATGGGCAAGGTAGGCTTGGCTTGTTTGTAGCTCAACAATTATTTTTTGCACACGAGGGCTAATTAGACTGGCACCAAATGCTTAAAGTGGATTCCAAACCACTACAAACATCCATGCCCAAGGTGGGATTTGAACCCACGAACTATTGAACCGAAGGCAAGAGCACTAACCATTCGGCTGCCAGCTCGGCGATAGGCAAGGTAGACACAGCCTTTCAATGGGTCAATAAAACTGAGTACCAAGCATGCTTGGGAACCAAGTAATGGGGTTTTGCATTATGCAGACCACAAAACTGAAGATATATGCTTCTATCTTGGTTCCTCAGTTAAGAAAACAAATATGGCACTGTTGGCCTTTGTCCAATAAGTTCCGTCGTGCCACTTATTTTAGATAGATAAAATCCAACATATTAATGAAATTTCCTACAATTTCTTAGCTAATTGGTTTCTTAAACAAATGAATTAATCTGACCTCACACAATTTCAAATAATAAACATTCACATGTTTCTTTTTTCACTGACGCAAGATAATGCAAAATAATTCATTTTACTGAATTTATTATACAATAGAAAATTAAAACAAGTAAAAAATATTTAAACAATATTGATTCCTGTTAAATTAATAATATAAAAATTACTTTTAATTCATCAAACAATTGTGGTAATTTTTGTAAATAACATCTTCCAAAGTGTTACCAGGCAAAGGTAAACAACCATTTAGAGTAAATCAATAACATGAATGTTCATCTTTATAATAATTTAATGCTATTCAAACAGAAAATATACTTGTGTTTATAATGGTGCATGGAGCCCAATAATTTTCCCACTTTGGAGAAACAAAAAATGTTATATGGAGTGATGAATCGATATATGATTTGGTAACCTAACAAATGGCTACTATCCGAATGAATTATATTAACCCTAAAATTTTGAAGTAGTATGGTTTCAGTATGGTTCATTAGTTTCATTAATGGGCTTTTTCAAATATATAGGATACTTTAGGCAGTAGTATGTTTACAACACTATGTTAATATGGTGCCTTGCGTGTTATCACACAATACCATGGCTCTTCACTTTGTAAATTAAAATGTTATAGTTTACTTCAATATTTTAACAATACACTTCATTAGTTTCAAAATTCTTTTAAAAAAATATAATTTATATTAAATTAAATTGTGAGCAAAATGTTTGCTTCCTTTTTTTGGATAAAATTAGATTTTTGTAGTTGAATAAAGCTATGGAAATGTAATGTAAGATACTTTAAAACAGTTCTCAGAGGAAGTTATTAAATAAGTTTCAACTTCATGTACCAAAAAAAATTTATTTATAATTTACTATTTATTAAATTGAAAAATCTTTAAATTTTTATTCATTTAAAGTATTATCTATATAAGTAAAATTAAAATAGCTATAAATAAATATATTTTTATAACATATTTAACATGCCAACTATTTTCCACCTGGTTTTTCAACTAAGAAGTGCATAATTTCAGTAACAATTTCTAACTTTTAAACTAACTTTTTACTGTTAATGAAATTGATTCAAGTACAGTAAAATTTATAATAGCTTAAAAAATAGCACTAAATTTCTTACCGATTTTCTTAATTAGCTACTTAATTTCTTATCTTTAGTTCTAATTAATTACCTTATGGAAATATTGAAAACTTTGTTCACTTTAGAAATACATTATTTTTATTAATCCAATTCATTATAAGTTTTGATGTTTAGGAACACATGGGGTATGTCTTATTTAATGCATATTTTCAAAATATTATGATACTGACCATATACAAATATTGTTATTTACAGTCAAAATTTAATTAACAAAGATTGTTACTGACAAGCTACTCATTTTTGTGTTCCTTTTCTGCTAGGGAGGGTGTGCACCTCTACTACATTAAGTCAATTTTAAAAGTAATATCATTATTTACATTTATTTGTAATCAGACATTTTTAATTAGTAGCTGTATATAGGTTTAAATATTTCATTTTCACGATATTACTTTTATTCAATATGCTAAGTGTTTTAAATAGTAATTTATTCAAAGATTAAAAATTTTTTAATTATTTTTCTATCATAAATTACATAAATTTTTCTCATTTTTAACAAAAATTCTGGGTTATTATTTAATGTATTTAAAATTATCAAAAAGTGAATAATAAAATTAAGATATATAGTCAAACTTTTGAAATATTTATATCTTTTATATTGAATGGAATTTTAAAATTTTAACTTACTTATACTTCAAGTTAAGAATTTAAGATTTTGTCAATTAGGATAATTTCTGAGTTATAGCTCATATATTTGATATATTGCTAAATTTTATATAACTCAGCTAAATTATACATAATGGGATATTACATAGTACACAAAAATATTATCAGGCACTCAGTTTTGAATCAAATGATAATAGCTTTCAGACTGCTATAGCTGGACTGACAAGTGGCAACTTAAGTGTCTCTTTGTAAATGGCAGAAATATCTACCCTGTTTGTAAAAAATGCTATGACCATAAAACTCTACAGGATCACATTTTGGATTACACAGATGTTCCCAAGGAAGACTAACATCCAGTCATCTTATTATTATAGATTTTTTGGAAATCACCTACCTTTTGGAACTGATCCGACATGTCAACTCTTTACAGGATAAGCAACAATAAATTATCTACATGCCATAATTTAGAGAATACAATTCATAGAAAATATTTTATCCTTCTGTTAAAATGTAAACAAAATTTGATCCGGAAACATTTTATAAAATTCCTGTAATTTTGTTTTCAAAATTTGATTCCAAGTTCATAAGTATTATGTTGCTGTTTTTTTTTTTTTTTTTTTTTTTGTTCCAAACCTTGTTTTTATTATCAGTTATACAATAAATATACATTAATAATGATCATTTAGTTATAGTGAAGAAAAATATGAAAAAATACTGGATGTTATAAAAATAAGTGATATTTTTAAAACTAATTTTAAATTAAATGAATTAAGTATATTTATTTAAAATAATTTAAATAAAACCATATTTCACAAATATCATATCAACAGTTGAAATACATTACTATTACTGTGGTAATAAAATATGAAAATATATTTTCAATATAAGCTAACGATTATTTTTTAGGTATATTTTCAGAACTGTAACTATTCAAAAATAGCCAAGCATATGAACACAATTACGAATTATAGCTCTGCTGGGAAGCACAATAAAGGGAATTTTTATTCTCAAAATAGCAATGAAAAAAGAAAAAAATTAGAATAAAGACTTCTTGCATGTTGAAAAGATGTTGCAGTCTGTTTATCTTTACCCTTGTGTATACCTAAATACTTTTGCATAAAATAGATAGGCTATTTATTTTATACACAAGTATTAAAATGAATAGAGAGATATAAAAATTGGGAGAAAACAGCAGGCAATATTTCATAAAATAAAAATAATATAAACAAAAAAATTCCTTCAAGCAATTGGCACTTGATAAAATTTCTTTAAAGTAAAAATAATCAAATAGAAATTACACCCCAATTAGAAAAAATTAATTTCTTACATAAACTATATAGAATAGTTTATTTCTAAATTATTAAGAAATATTCCTCATTAAAGTAAATGCAAAAAATTGTTTTATACAAACGGTCCCAAAAAATTTTTAATAAACTTACTCAATTCTAACTGTAAAATACAGTCCCAATTTCATTTCTTCAAATTTTCAGAAACTTTAACTACATTTAGTTAAAAATGTAACATATAAGTAATAAAAAATATTTTACTTTAAGTACTTTTGATAGTGAATAAAAATATTAAGAAAACATTGTTTCACATTAATAATATAAATATTTCACATATCTTTTAGCACTGTTTCACTGTGATTCAAAATGGAAGATTCATTTACATTAAAGAAACATTATATTAAACTGCATGTAAAAATTTACAATTGGTACTTCTTGATTTTTTGTGACCAAGCTAGGCACCAAGATGTAACAAACAGAATGGCTGCTATACAAAAGCAAAACTAAGTTAAAATTAAATTGTATCGTTGAAACAAGAGATATTAAATTCTACACCGAACCAGAACTCCAATAAGTTATTAGTAATTTATCTATTTCTCTCACTCATTCCCTTTTTAATATTTTTTGAATTGCTGGAATCTTTAAACATAACTTTTTTGCGTAACTTATAATAAAGTTCAATGCCTCTATTTTTATTTCTGTCACCTCCAAATACATGAAGCACAAAAGCAATTTTCAAACGAAAATTGCTAGGAAACTCTGAAAATTTTCAGTGTTATTTGGTGCAGTACTGATAATGTATAAATCTCATATCATAACCATTTTGAGTTTCCTATTTCGCCATTATAATAAAAAAAATTTATGCTTGATTTATCGGGAGTTCTGAAGCATTCCTAAAAACATTTTATAATTGCTGATGTATTTCGCAAGCAGAGTATTATCAACAACTTTAAAACAAAAATTTAATAACTTATGAATTTAAGTTAAGAAGATCGAATATTTCTCCTATAAAGTACAGCTCCACACAAAAAAAATTATTGTGAGATAAGCAAAATTTAAAGGAAAATATGAAGTGTGATTAAATAGTGTTTATACAAACCTAATAAATTTTTACTAAACAGTATTGTTTCTCATATACAAATATATATTTATAAACCTCGATTCCTCAAATTATTCAATCTCGAAACTCAAAATATATTTGTTTATTTACAAAATGCTTACGGTTGTACCGGTCGACTGAAAAGTTAAAAATAATCGCATCTTAAATTTTGAACCACGGTGAAGTGAGGTAGTAGACATCTGAGTGAAAATATCCATTCATAACATTCAGATGTGAAACTTGATTTCTCTGATTTGCCAAACATCGTGTTACTTGTTCTCTGGTAAAATCAATTATATTTCTTTTCACATAATATGTAAAATTTTATTTTTTTCATTTTGTAAGATTTATTTATTATTATTTTCAATTTTACTAATTATTTCGTAATTTATATTTTATTCATGCATCTTCTGAATATTATCAATAACATTTGTAATGTTGAAATTGGCAAACGATCTGCCGATTGCCATTTGTATTTGGATATTCGAATAACTCTACTGTTTGGATCAGTGAGCATAATTTTAGTCAGTAATTTAAATTTAGCTATTAATTGTTTCTACAAAATAAAATTCCCAGTGAGCAAATAATGGAAGAAGGTATGTATCTTTTAAACCTCTGAAGTTGAATTGTATAATATCCTTACCATTGGTAACAATTCTTTATTGATTTTCATTAAGAATCATATTTTATATTGGAATAATTGCACAATACTCACAAATAACATATTTTAATTTCTAATACCTATGTATTATTCCATTATATTTATGAAACTCCTTACTGAAATATTTATTTGTTAGTAATTTGCATCCTTTATTTCTAATTTACTGTAAGGTTAAATCCGTTGAAATAAGTTCTTAAATATTTTACCGACGTGTATTCAGATATTCTTTCTACATGATCTTTTGGCTTATTATATTTTGATGTGTTTCCTGATAATAAACGTCGACAGAATCGAGTCGCACTTTTTTTTTGCTGGTTCGGCTAAATATGCGGAAAAGTTATGTGCGCGTTTTATTTCTTTAGCATACCAAAATAATAAAACAATTTTTATGAACTCACGAAAAATTTCTTCTTTTTGTGCTTTTTTTCTGTGATGAAAAAAAGTTGGCCTGCCTGTTGTCTGAGGTGCTCATTTTACCAAATGTGTTTAAAGTGAAGAAAACGTTACAATTATATTTTTTGTTATTTCTTAAAAATTTTGTATATTCATTGTGCTTTCTTCATTCTATTCTGAAAGTAATATTAGTTAAATTAAACAGCGAAAGATCTATTTACCACCCATTGTTCAAAGAAAAGAATAGATCTTTTATTTGCATGATTATTTTCAAATTGTTGGAGAATGTACTAATCAATTCTAACCAGTGTTATTAGTAAGGAATAAATTTTCTTCTCTGATTTTTTATGAGTCATTGTTTCATTTCTGATTATATTAATCATTTATTTGTTGAATTAGAAAAAATTATACGAAAAACTATTTTACTATCATTCATGTTAGATTTTGTGTATTTTATGTCATAATAAAATATTGCATAGCAGATAAACATAGAACCTTTTTTATATGTTTTTTATAATTAATATATATATGTAATAATAATTTCTTCATATGATACAAAACCTATAAATTCTTATTTTGTAGTAATTATCTTTATGATCAAACTTAATAGGACATAAAGCATATTTTGTGATAAATAGAATGCATTTGGTTAAATTTAAGGATAATTAAATAAAACAACAAAGACTAGAATTTTTTAAAAATTTATTGTGTATCACCAGAGTTTTTATTTCTTATGTTAATTTTGGTGAAACTGTGTATTACGGTCTCATCTTAGCAAAAAAATATTTCGTCCAGCGCCTGAGACAGGCGTTGATTAGCAACCCAAAAAGGGTGCCAATCAGAGTGGAATTGGTTTGAAAAACGGCTGGAGTTTCAACCCTTCTAAACGCTGAAATAAGAATAGGAACACAAATGGTGGAAGAATCTCCAGATTTAAAATTACTAAAATAAGAAAATATAAATAACAGTCATTATAAGCATTCAATTAAATTTGCTAAACGTAACATTAAATTAGAATAGTAATCGTCTTTTAAATAGAATGATACAAATCAATATTACATATAAGTAAATTTTTTGATTACAGTAAAAATACTTTTTACACTATAAGTTAAATTCAAAATCAATGTTTATATATTTGATAAAACATTTTTGATAAATCCATTGATTTTAAATAGAATGATACAAATCAATATTACATCAAAAAATTGAAGTTTAGTTTCAAACAATTCATTAAAATTAAAAATTTTACAAATGAAGCAAATAGATCTGAAATAAATTAAAAAATATAATGCAGAAAATAATTGGAATAAAATCTTACCTTCATTTTTCAATCCATTCTATCAGCAAGTTCCATTTCCGCACCACATTTACAACATAAATAATTTTTGGAAATTAAACATTCATATACCACATAATAACTTCTTTCTCACTCTAACGAAATATATCTCGTAAATTCATAGCCTGCATCTGAAAGTTCGATTGATTTTGAATAATGGAAGCAACAAGTAAGTAATAATGGGACAAATAGCTAATATAATGGCTTGCTAAATGAAAATGGTGAAATTTTCACATTCACTTGAAAAATTCACGTGAATGAGCAAGTTTTTCCAACGTTTGTAGTTGACAATTGATGGATGACCATTGAGCTTTGAAGACCTTTATCACTCAAACGAGATATATCTCGCAAATTCATCTTGGAAAATCCGAGTATACATTCTCAGAGTAACACATTTGGCGAGTAATTACTTTTATGAATTTTTGGCAATGTAAATAAGAACTACATTTGGCAACTTTTCACGCCTCGCGACAAGACATTTGCGAAATTTCGCGCTCTGCAAGGTGAGACTGTAATACTCAGTTTAGCCTTTTATTATTTATTAATTATACTGATATTAAAACAACTTTCTTGTTTGAATATATATATATTCAAACAAGAAAGTTGTTTATCTATATATATGCATATATATAAGTTAGCTCTTGTGTAAAAAAAAAATGACTGTTAAACAACAAACTAAACCAATTATATTATACTCTATGAATAGCATAATTGCACGAAACTGTTGTTGCCGATTTTGCAGCCAAATAACCATTGTTCTATTTTCAATTTAAAAATTATAAAATTTAGACCTTAAGTGTTGGTTTTGCAGTAATTTGGAATAAATTTTAAACCATAAGTCTTGCTCTTATTAGTTTTTATGTACAAAAAATATATAGCTACAAATCAAATTACAATTTTAGAATTTGTAAGGTATATTTCCCAATTGGCAACTTTTTTCGTGATGAGCACGTGTCTTCAGAATGGAAAATTTCTCAAAATCTGCCAACTTTAAAAAATGTTTGTTGAAAATTTTAATACATTTCAAAATTATAGGTACTATTGGTTTACCGTGATCTTTTGTTATGACTGTACTCTTTTAGGCACAAGGTCTCAGGTTTGACCCCATCTACTTTTAACAATGAGAGGTAGATATTATATTTAAGCTAATATGCCTTGGTTGTGGATGCTTGGTGTTGGTTGTTTTTGTTCTAACTTTAGCCGAGAAACAAAGTACTATAATGCAGAATCTTAAAATATTGTAGAAATTGAAAAACATCAATTTAGACTTAGACTGAGAATTAGAGAAACATCAATCAGACTTAGTGTCTTATCATGAATGATTGAAAATAACAAGTTATTTGATATTGGAGATTCATTAAATTTTACTAACACTTATTTTTACACAAGAATATATTCCATAACTAAACAAATGACAATAAATATTTATGAAAAATTAAATATTTAATATTGCCAGTGTGCCCAGCAAAGCTAGTCACAAGTTGCTTTTTTCACGTTAGGGAGAATTGAAGTTTGTTGTCAAAATATACCTGCTTCCAATCATCAGTTTAAATACTTTCTTTAAACATAGCATCATTTTAATAATTAGATTATTAGTTAATGCTATTATTGGGAATGTGACTATTTCTAAAGGATGGCTACTTATTAACTAAAAATTCAGGCTTATGAAAAATTACCTTAATGCCGAATAAGAAAATTTAAATTTTCTCTATCGTGACTGAAAATGAGGTAAATATAAATTATTTTTTACATCTCTATAGCACTCAGTAAATAATTTTAGGATGAACTTTGAAATTTTTTCTGGCTTTGGAGATTGCTGGACAGTTAGAGGTAGGCGATATAAAAATGGTTTAATTAAACTTGGTTATATTCAAAATGTATTTGAATTTAAGCTACTTTTAATATGTCTTACAATTCTGACTCTTCATCAAAGCACCAAAAACCAGTTATCATAATTTTTGTGCTTGAAAGAAGTACAATTTATTTATACAAATTGAAAAATACAGAAACTTAAAACATTCTGACTACTTAGTAAAGTATAAAAGTTCATGCATGATGCATTTTAAACTTACAATCTTATATTTAAAATTTCAATTACTTTACAAAACCAAAATTTTAAACCAATAGAAACTTTGATTTGAATAACTGCTTTATAAAATTGAGTAATTGCTCTCTGGTTAGAGCTTTTGTAAATTGCTCTCTAAATTATTTTCTTTCTTAATGACTTAAATCAAATATTTTATTTTGTGCTGAATTTTCATTATACCCCTTGATAATTTCTGTAACAGAAAAGAAAACAGTGGTAAAGCACTATAGTAAATCTTCCATTTGCATGTATTGTGTATAGTTTAAAAAGGTACTAAATAACAATACAAACATTTTATATTTACTTTTTATAAACTAAACTATCACTTATTGACTAAATTTATTTAAATGCCAATGTTTACTTCTGGTGAAAACTGCCTAATAATTGCATTGATGATTGTGTAAGTGTCTTTTTTTTTTTCTTACAATAAAGCAAAATTAAATTTTACTTTATTTAGTTTATTGCCCTTGAAGATTTGTGGTTGTAATGCTCCTTTTAACCAACAAAATAATCACTAAGCAATCTTTTGTATCAGCTAGTTTTAGCTTGTTTCATTGTTATCATTGTTTATCAATCTGTAGTCAACATTTACACACACACACATAATATGTGTGTGTGTATATATATATATATATATTAAATTTAAAATTAAATTTTGACCCATTAAATTCATCATATCTATCTACTTTATATTATTTTCACTGCTTCATAAGAAACTTGATATTTCTTTAGGTTTGTAAGTGGGGTTTTAATAGAAAATTACCTAAATTAATTTTGAATTTAAATTTGAATTTAATCTTCTTTACAAGAGAGAACAATTTAAAATAAATCACTATTTTCCAGCCTCATTTTTGTACTCTGCTTTCATAATATATTGTTAGCACCATTGAAATTGTTGTCTATTGCAAAATTTGAATCTAAATAACATGTAAGGCATAAGTTTTTTTACTCATGATAATTCTGACCTGTAATATCAGAAGTAATTTATTAATTTTAAGATTGTTCTGATATTTTATTTTCCTGGATTACATTGGAAATGTGGCAGGGTACTGACTGAATAAGAAAGTGTCTGGTCTTATTTATTGTCCAATCAAATTCTGGAGAGAGAGAGAATCAAATTCTGTTATTTATTGAAAATCAGTTGTTATTGGTATTAGAACATTACTTTGAATTTGTCGGTAGTTGAAGATGCATTGGCTTTTGATAAAACTAGGCCTTATAGGTATTGCAAGTGAGCTAATCAAATACTTATAATTAAACCTTCTACAAGATTTTTATTATATAACCTTTGAAATTCAACATTGTCTTTATTATTCCCAAAATATATCTACATACAGCCATAAAAATGATTTTATCAGGGTTTGCACAACTCCTGGAATTTCAGCTTGACTCCTTGAAAATCATGAATTACTTCTGGAATTTTTTTCTTACCTTGATACATTTATTTTTTTCTACAAGATATTATAATTTTTTGTGTTTTAATATTTTCAATAAAATTGTCAAAAATATAATTCAGGATTTTTTAATATTGCCACTAGTTGGTGGCACAATCAATATTAAATTTTTTGTATTTTTAACTGTTGACTTGTATAAACATTGTAAGATCTAGTTCAGCTACAATAATTTCATGATAACTTGGTTTAGTAGCATTTAGATTTATATAAAGTGAAGTGAAACATAAAACTGGCAACTTTAATTGATTCTTTTTCTATTTGCTGCTGTTTTCCTTGTATTGTATAAAATTCTTTTTAATATTAATATTTAAATCTAAAATTTTTTAGTTAAAACATATTTTTCATTGTTACCCTTGATGAAAATTATGTATAATTCAATTGAATTGGAATAAATTTGTTTATTATTGAAATAAAGACTGATATAAAAATTATTTAATATGCCTGGTCTAAAATGTCTTTTCAATGACCAATGAACTCTTGAAACTAATAGTTGTATTTGTTTTGAGTAAGTTTATTATATTTGAAAAGAAATTGTCATATACATCTGAAATACTCAATAAATTAATAGATCAAAATCTATTGGAAATGTCTAAAAAATCTAAAATAACTCATTTTTTTATATAATGTACAATCCAGTATTATATAGAATGTAGATTATTTAAATAAAGAATTTTCTGTTATAGCTGTAAATTCATTGAAGGCTTTTAAATAATCATTAATAATTTTAACTTAAATAAAAAAGTCTCATTAATGTTTGCAATTATTTTTATTACTTACAGAAATGAATGAAAAATATTGCATGTACATAATTATATACATATTTTCTTTAGAACAATTTTTAAAATTAAATAAAAAAAAATATTTAAAGTGAATGTTGATACCTCCTGCAATTTGATTCTTGGAAATCTGTATGAACCCTATTTTATATTACACACGTGTGAGGGAGAGAGAGAATATAAAATTTATCTTATTCAACTTATTAAAAAAAATTTTATCTCAATTAAAACATGAATCTTGAAAAACCAACTTCGAGATTGTTGTAAACTCTAAATGACTTTTTATCCAGTTTATACCTTGAATTAAGATATCTGCAAATATTTTTCTGATTGTCTCACATACAAAACTTCAATTCAACTTTGCATATAAGTATGAATAGTTAACATCTAAACTAACGTGTACTCAACAAAAAACAGAATTCTTGAAAAATAACCTGATAATTAAAAAATTAAGTTCATAGCTAAAAATTTCAAAGCTTTCTCTCTTAATTTGACTAAATCCTTAAAACAATGTTACCTTTCGGACAGTAAATAATTATCTGTTATTAAATCCAGATCTGTTTATTATACATGACTTTGGTTGTATGTTTTGCTTAATTCCTTGCTTGTCACAGATTTTTAAATTCTAAATTACAAAATTTTAAGCCTTGATCAGTTCTTACAACAACTGCTTTCCTAGTAAAGAACCTTTCAGCTCTTTATTTGGAAATGTGTGATTTGTTCCTAAGTGAAATTTACTTGAATAATCATTTATAATAGTCAAGAAAGGGCTATTTCCTCCCAGTGATTCGATGAGTAGTTAACTGTTTTACATCCATATGAAGCTCTAAAAGATATTTAGATCTTACAGCCCCCTTTTTAAATATATCTTTGTTTTTCCTAGTTTATATAAAATGCAGTGTTCTTTAAGATAAGAATTTTTTGAAACCTTTTTTGCTATTATTAGGACTTGTTTTTGTTAAACGGTTCAAGTATGTGTGGTAATAGCTAAAGTGCATTTCCATTTAATGGCAATTTTATCTTAGTAGCATTAAGTATAAATTCATTGTACTCCCCATTCAATTTTGCTTAGAATTAACACTACCATTGCTGGCACTAGGGCACATTAAAACTGGGCATGATCGCAATGTTCTCCAAATGAAATGGTACCTCTGGGAGTGGCAGGTCAAGAATTAGGGTCTTCTGCTTGGTCCTTGATTCTAAATCATGAAGATTGCTGCTTATATCTAACTGTGATAGAACCCAATTCAGGGCTAGGTACAGGGAAGCAATCTGGTGTAACAGCATTACCAGTGCCTTCTACTGGAATTACTACATTTTCCTATCATTAACATTAATTTATATATATAAAAAAATTTTGTTACTTAAGAAATGGTTAGTATTAAATAACCATCTCATAATATCAATAATTTTTGGGTGTATTATTGGCTGGAATTTTGACTTGATGCCTTGAAAATCATGAATCACTCCTAAATTCTTAACTTTAAAATTGATTCCATTTATTTTTGTTTTAAAGTTTTAAACAGGGTTTGTACAACTTTTGGTAACTCCTGGAATTTTGACTTGAATCCTTGAAAATCATGAATTACTCCTGGAATTTTTTTCTCTTACCTTGATGTATTTATTTATTTACAAAATACTATATTTTTTTTAATATTATTCTTTTAATATTTTACAATTTTCTATAAAATTATCGAAAAACTTATTCAGTATTTGTTTTTGTATTGCCATAAGATGGTGGTATGATTGATATTAAATTTTTATATTATTAACTGTTGACTTGTATTGACATTAGCTACAATAATAGGTTGTTCAGCTACAATAATTTCATGATAATTTGGTTTAGTAACATTTATATTTATGTCAAGTGAAGTGAAGTAATCAGCAAACAAAATCATTATGTTGCACAACTAAGACTGGCAATTTTAATTCATTCTTTTTCTGTTTTCCTTGTATTGTATAAAATTCTTTGAATATTAATATTTAAATATAAGATTTTTACATGCTAAAAACATACTTTCCATGTCTCCCTTGGTGAAAATTGTGTATAATTTAATTAAATCGAGATAAAATTGTTTATTAAAGAAATAAATTATTTAATATGCCTGGTAGAAAGTGTCTTCTCTGACCAGTGGACTCTGGATAAGCCATACAAAGTGGCTTTTGCGTGGTTCAAGAAAAGCACATGCCCATTGTCTGTTTTGCATGAAAGACTTCTGTATTTCAAATATGGGCAAATCAGCAATTAAATCCCATATGAAAGAGAAAAAGATATATTTATTAGAACAAGCTATATCTGCTAAAAAAAATCTACTAATTTAAAAGATTTTTTCACTTTTGTTGATCCTGTTAGACTGTGAACTCAAAGCATGCTCTGAAATTCTGTGGGCGCTTAAAGTTTTAAATAAGGGATTCAGCTACAATTCTTATAACAATAAATTGCCTCTTTCAAAGCAATTCAGTTGTGCTGAAAAAAGTTTGCAAATAAGCAAACTTTTTTATTTCATAGTTTTTGGAATTGCACCTTATTTTTCCAACATCTTGAAAGAAAAAGTAAAGAATGTTTCTAATTATGTGCTTCTCTTTGATGAAAGATTAAATAATCATCTGCAGACAAAACTATTGGATTGCCATGTAAGATTTTGTAATAATGAGATACAGTTAAAACTGGGTATTACTCATCTGATTTTTTAGGTCATTCACCTGGGGATATTTTGTTTGGAAAAGTGCTTAGAAGTAGGAACAAATGGATTACTCCAGTTGTCAATGGGTGGCCCAAATGTAAATTGGTCTGTTTATACTAAAAGAATACTGATTTTTTAAAAGTGAACTACATTCAAATATTGTAAGGAAGAAGTATTGTAATATTGAAAGCTGCAACCTACACATTCTACACAATGCTTACAGCCATGGATGTTCCTCATTTCCTGATGTTGTGGTAACAGCAAGTACAGTTTATAGACTAGTTAAGGACTCACCTGCTCATAGGGATGACTTTGATAATCTTGACCCAAGTGTAAAATTTCCTTTAAAGTTTTGCAAACATTGATGGTTAGAAAATAAAAGTGTTTTCAACAGATTGCTTGAAATTTTACCATATCTTAAAACATATATCTTTTGTTCAAAACAAAAAATTTCCTAATCCTGGTACCAAAACTTTTGATACTGTGCAGAAGTGTACAAAAGATATTTTTTTCTGCTAAATGCAATTTTTTTATATTGATCGAGAAGGTAAACCTTTTCTGACACTTTATCAAACTGATAAACCAATGTTGCCATTTATTGTCGGAGATTTTCAAGTGTTGAAAAGTTTGCAAAAGAATTTTTGCTATTTGAATCTATTGGAAATGTCTAAAAACTCTAAAACTACTCATTATTTTATGCAATGTATAATCCAGTATCATTTAGAATGTTGATTATTTAAATAAAAAAGTTTCTCCTATAACTATAAATTCATTAAAGGTTTTTGAAATTATCAATAATTTTAACTCAAATAAAAAATAGTCTCATTAATGTTTGCAATTATTTATTTTTATTATTTACCAAAATGATTGAAAAATATTGCATGTACATGATTATGTGCATAGTTGGTTAAGAACTATTTTTAAAATAAAAAATTATTTGGCATGAATATCAATACCTTCTAGAATTTGATTCTTGGCAATCTGTACAAATTCTGTTTAAATCTTTCAACAAAATTGTCTAAAAACAAAATTGAGTATTAGTTCATGATCAATAAAATTAGCATGTGGTGCAATCAGATGTGATTTTAATTATTTTTCTGTTTTCTTTATATAATAAAATTCACTGAATATTTATATCTAAATATAAAATTCTGAGTTAAAATGTATTTTCTATATCTTCCTTGCTGAAAATGTGCATAATTTCGGGGATGAATTTTGTTTGAGTGAAATAAATTATATAATATTGTAGGGGCATAAGAAAATGGAAGTTAGAATAATACAAAACAAAACATTTATTACGACACTACATGTGATTAAAACAGTTACAACAGAAAATACTTAATAATTATAAACAAGGTTATTATAAACATTAATTATAAACAAGTTAGAAGGCGCATTACAAATAATAAACAAAGTTATTTATGAAACGGATAGTTCGTCTTCTATTTCTTATTGGATGTAGAATATTTTGTAAGTTCTGATCTATATTGGGCAGTAATGCCATCTCTTGTCAGTAGAGTTAATATAGATCTGTTACAATATGCCTTTTGAAAATTGTTTTTTTAATGACCAGTTGACTCTGGAAAAACCACACAAAAATTGTGTTTCTCTGAATAATGCAAAAGAGCTATACTCATTGTCTAGTTTGTAAAAAAGGCTTCTATATTTCAAATATGAGCTAATCAGATGTCAAATACCATATTTAAGAAAACAAACATGTATTTATTAGAGCCGGCTGTATTTGCCAAAAAAATCTTATTTATTCCAAAAATATTTTCACTATACTGCTGTTAATGTAAAAGAATGTGAACCCAAAGCATGTTCTTAAAGTTTAGTTTCATTTGTTCCTTAAAGTGGATTCAGGCTACAGTCCTTGTAGCAATATAAATTCTCTCTTTCAAGCAATGTTTGCAGACAGTTTTATTGCAATTCAATTATGAGAGAAAAAGGAGTGGTTGTTTAACAGCTTTTGGAATTACTCTATTTTTCCATCTTATTGAAAGAAAAGGTTAAAAATGCTAGTAATTTTGTTTTTCTGTAACAAAAGTTTAAATGATCATCTGCAGCAAAAACATTCAGACTGCCAGGTAAGATTTTGAGATAATGATATTGGTAAAACATAGTATTACTTGTCAGATTTTTTTAGGTCTCACAACTGGAGATATTTTGCTTGAAAAAGTGAATAAGAATGCTTAGAATTATTAACAAGTGGATTATTCCAGTTATCAATGGAGGGTCTGAATGTGAACTGGCTCATTCTCACTAAAATGATTGATTTTTTAAAAAGTGTACAGCATTCCAATTTTGTTTAAATTATGGAAACTTAAAAGAGGTTGTTATACACATCTTGAAATATTCAATAAATTAATAAATAAGAATCTAATGAAAAATTTTAAAAACTCTAAAATTACTAATTATTTTATATAATGTATAATTCAATAATACGAAAATTTTGTATTTTTAAATACTGATATTGATTATGTAAATAAAATTTTCTGATATACCTGTAAATTCATTAAAGGCTTTTGAAATATTCCTTAAATGTAATTTTAATCTAAATAAAAAAAATAATTTAATATTTACAACTATTTGTTTCTATTTACAAATATAATTGTAAAATGTTGCATGCATATAATTATATGCATATTTGGTTGGATAAGAGCAGTTGTTGAAATAAAAAGAATTTAACATGAATGTAAATTCCTCCTGAAAATTTTTTGACTCCTGGAATTTCATTCCTGGAAGTCTGTATGAACCCCAATAATTGTTGATTTACAAAATAGCACTCCTCAGTAATCCTTCTACATGGAATTCTCTTCCTCTAACAGCTCATATTTGAAGATTTCTTGATTGTGCTTGTGTTCATTTTTGCTGCTTTCCCTTTTCTATTGTATTTGCCATAGATTTAATTATTTAGGAAATGTTATTTAAGAAGCCTGCACAAAAGTTTTCTAAATCAAAACTTTTTGAATAAAATTTTTTATTTATTACCTGTTTTTTGCTTAGTCATTTGGAGAAATATTTCACCAACAACCCCTTTAAATGGAAAAGTTCCAATAATTGTTTGAACAGTAATCTCTCCCTCTCTCTTAGATGTATTCATGTTGATGTGATTAATTAATATGTAGAAAATAACCTTTTTGTTCTTTGTTTCATTCAGTCAGCTTTTGAAAGAAATGGTTAAAAATTTGATACTTACTAACTAGTATTAATTGGGACTAAATAAAATGAGACGAAAATTTTTTATATTAAACCAGTGCTGATTTTTTTTTTAATTGTTGACATGAATTCTGTTTTAAATTTACTTATCATAACTATTTTTTAGCTATTGAACTAATTTATACATGGATCTGCTTTTTCATTTTATTAATAGATTTCAATCTTTTAAAAATTTTGGAGATTAAATTTTTAATAAAAAATATTTTTACTCTTATTAAAATTTACTTGGATAAGATTAATATCACTTTTAAAATCAACTTAAAGGATAAATATAAATTTCCAGATTATCAAATATATATTTTACACGCACACTCAGATATATATGTATGTATGTATATATGTGCACATACACTACTGGCCATTAAAATTGCTACACTAAGAAAACGACATGCTATAGACGTGAAATTTATACGAAAGGAAGAAGGTGCTGTGATATGCAAATGATTAGCTTTTCAGCGCATTCAGACAAAGCAGGCGCCAATAGCAACACTTACATTGTGTTTAAATGAAGAAATTGTTCAGTCGGTTCCTCACACACAAATTGTATATGAACGTTATTACCTGGTTAAAAGTTATTGTGATGCCTCCTGTAAGAAGGAGACATGCGTACCAACACGTTTCTGACTTTGATAAAGGTCGAATTGTAGCATACCAGGATTGCAGTTTATCTTATCGCAGTATTGCTGCTTGTGTCGGTCGAGATCCAATGACTGTTAGCAGAATATGGAATCGATGGGTTCAGGGTGGTAATACAGAACGCCATGCAGGATCTCAACGGCCACCTATCACTAGCAGCCGAGAAGACAGACATATTATCCGCATGGCTGTAATAGATCGTGCAACCACGTCACGAGCCGTGAGTCAAGAAACGGGGTTGTTTGGAAGACAACAAGTGTCTGCACGAACAGTTCAACAATGTTTGCAGCAGCATGGATTCTCAGCTCGAAGACCATGGCTGCAGCTTCTCTTCACGCTGTGTCATAGACAAGAGTGCCTTAGGTGGTGTGATCAACAATGAACCTGGGCGTACGAATGGCAAGGCATCATCTTTTCAGATGAATCCAGGTTCTGTGTACAGCATCATAATTGTCGCATCCGTGTTTGGCGGCATTGTGGTGAACACACACTGGTAGCGTGCATTCATCATCGTCATATTGGCCTATCACCTTGCATGATGGTATGGGGTGCCATTGGATACACGTCTCGGTCACCTCTTGTTCACATTGACGGTGCTTTGACCAGTGCACGTTACATTTCTGGTGTGTTACGACCTGTGGCTCTATTCTTTATTCGAGTCCTGCAAAACCCTACGTTTCAGCAGGATAATGCCCAGTTGCATGTTGTCGGTATTGTACGTACCTTCCTTGATGCGGAACATGTTCAGCTGTTGCGTTGGCTATCACGTTCTCCAGATCTTTCACCAATAGAAAACGTCTTTTCAATGGTTGCCGAGCGACTGGCTTGTCACCAAACGTCAGTCACTACGGTTAATGAACTGTGTGTTGAAGCTGCATGGGCATCTGTACCTATACATGCAATCCAATCTCTGTTTGACTCAATGTCCAGGCGTATAACTGCTGTTATTACTGCCAGAGGTGGCTGTTCTGGGTACTGATTTTTTAGGATCTATCCAGCCAAATTTTTTGAAAATTTAATCATTTGTTGTTTCTAGTATAATATATTTGTCAAATAAATATCATTTTGTTATCTGCATTTCTTCCTGGTGTAGCAATTTTAATGGCCAGTAGTGTATATATAGGTATACATGATTTTACTCTAAAGGTTAATACTAAATTTCCTCGAATTTTCTTTTCATTTTCAGATATCTGCAAATAAAAATAAAAGGGATTTTGTTTTCATTTTCAGATATTTGAAAATGAAAACAAAATCCCTTTTATTTTTATTTGCAGATATATTATATATAGGAAATATTTTAATAACTTTCTACATTATTTTTTTTAATTTACTGTACTTTCCTGTATGTAATTATTTGCAAGACCTTTTTCTGAATAAAAGGTAAAAAAAAATAAATAAATAAATAAAATTTCATGATCCTCAGTAATTGTCATTGATTTCTTCAGTGAATTGTTGAAAATATATATTGCTAATAATGTGGGGACCACATAAAATAAAAAATATATGTGATTAAAATGTTATAAATTATGCAGAAAAAACCTTAACTATGAAAAGGATATGTTTGAATCCAATGTGTCAAAAAATGCATAGATTGAGATGAAAGCACAAGATTAGTCAAATTGATAATTCTTAGAAGATTTAATAAAACTTACCAATTTTTAGTTCTTAAAATTTTTAAACTTATATTAAATATATTTCAAAAGTAAAATATATTTGTTTCTTTAATAATTAAATAAAAGAAATGGATAGTTTTCAAATTGGTCTTTAGATATATTTTTCCTTTCATAGTGAATGTGTTTTGTTTTTCACCTTACTTTAATTCTTTTGACTCTTTTTTTATGTGCCTTTCTGATAGCTTTTCATTTAAAATCCGCTATTTAACTTAAAAGTTATTGCTTCCACATGATATATAAACTTAAATGTTTTGTGAAAGAAAAAAAACAGCTCAAATTAAGACAAAATACAAAATGATAGTCAATTGCAACTGTAATATCTTTCTTTCCGGGAGCGGAATTCATTCTTGAACATATTTGGACTAAGTTGGTTTTAGCCACTTAGATGTCTTAGTACAAATGGAACAGTCTCTGTTTTCAGACAAAATCCCTTTGTCCTGACCTGTTTATTTCACATCTTAGGAAAAATTAAATTTGATTTTATTGATAATAAAAAATTAAAAAATAATATTAATGAATTTGTCATTTATTTTTTACTGTATGAAAAGTGAAGACCATAGAAAATTAATTTATTGATAAGTAATACTATTGTATTGCCATGCCTTAACAGTGGCTATATGTGAAGTTGTTTTTGCCAAGGAATATTTGTATCAAATTGGGAACAGCATAAGCAAGAAGGGACACCAAAAATATGATTATTTCAAGTGAAGAAAAATGCCTCAGGCTGTTTGATCAGTTATTGAGTATGCCTTCTGCTTACCTATGAGATCACCACCAAAAAAGTTTTTTCGCCCCTTTAAATAAACAATGCATGGATTGATGACAAATATTTGTTTGAAGAAATCTATATTTAACAGATTAGCTTGCATGTAAAACCAAAAAGACTGAAGTCCTGACTAGTAAATAAGTAATGCATGTAAATATTGCTCAAATTTTTATTCCTCATTCAAAGGGTTTTTTCTTGAGTATTAATTTCAAATATTAAAGTGTCAGAAATGTTTAAATTTATGTGTTTGCAATTCATTATAGTTATAGCTGTGACACTAGGAGGATTGTTTCAGTGTCCCTGTTGAACATTTCAGAGATCTGACAAGCTTAATTGTGGCTGAAATAAGTTAGCTGAATCATGGTGGCATATGTTATTTATTTTATCAAATATAAATGTCATTTCTTTCAAAACTTTATTGTAAGGTTCTCTTACGGAAAATGTTTTTTATCAGATTATCCACAGTGTATGATATGCAGAACGAAATTATAACTTTTAGGAAACATATTCCATCTATTATATACAGGAAAATAGTTATTTATAGTGTTCAAAATTTTGCTTTAAGATTTAAATTTAAAAAAAATTTTAATTGAAAAATGTTTTCTTAAAATGAAGTTGAAACCTAGCGTATCAATATTTATTATAATTAACCTCCAAAGTTCAATGTGTATATTTGGAAAAGTCCATTATCTAATATGTCCCCACAGCTTATTACTATAATTTAAGTTTTTTCATTGTTAATGAATGCTTTGCTGATTTATTTCAACCAGTGCAATATCTAATGTAACTTATTAGATCAAAATAAATTTCATTTTAAAGATATTAAATTTTTATATTATCCATTATTAATGTTGTGTATGTTCTGAGATTGTTTTAATATCAATATTTTAAACATAAAATGGTAGTCTCAACTATGGAACTACCTATTTGTATATAATTGCTGTAAGCTTAGATTCAGATGTTGTCATGATCATTTCTTTAATCTATATAAAAAATAATTATTTATCTTATAAATTTTTACAGCTGATCAAGAAAATACAACTGGTCAGACAGAAACTGTGGCTAAAGAAGCAACACCAACAGATGATACTCAAAAGGTATATTTACTGTGGAGCTAATCCAGAATTAAACACATAAATAAAATTTTTGATTTTATTTATTTATTGCTTGCTTATTAAATATCTTAACAGAAGTTGTTTATTTTTTAATTTAAATTAAATTTTGGATTTCCCATAATATCTAGTGAAAATGCGTGCTGTGGTCACAGTTTTGAAATGTTTTCTAAAATTTCCAATTTTTTAAAAGTGAGCTGAAGTGTCTTTATTTTTCAAAATAAATCATTATTTTAAAATCCATTTCCATTTTGTAAAGGAAATATTTCTCTTTAAAAATATGTAAGTAACCATAATTGATAAAAAAGACAATTCATTTACTTCCATGAAATTTCAATCTTTGAAATTTTGTTTTGTTGAAAGTATTACTTGATAAAAATTGTTTTATAATAATTTTCCAAATTAAATATTTTTACACTATTAGAATTTTATTATATGCATTATTTTAATATTGCAGTCAAAGGGTAAAATATATTTTAACAATTATATGTATATAATCCAAGCATTTACATTAATTGTCTATTTAATTATAGTTATCATTTTGCCAATAAAAATAATATATATTGTGGAAGTTTACAAAATTCTAACGTATTTTAATTATAAAAAATTTGGCAATTTTTAAACAATGTTTCATCTGCACTAAAAAATTTGATGTACATGTATTGATTGTTAAATCCTGATAAATTTGGTATTCTCTCTCTCTCACTTTAACTAATACAAACTTGTGAAGTATTTGGTAATGTAAAATCAATTAAATAAATTAACTAAAAAAGCTTTGCTATGTCTTAAATAAATACCAGAAATATATTTGGTGTACTTATTTTAAATTTGTATTGCTAAGTATCATAATTTTAGGTATAATAAAAAAAAATAGGTTAAATCATATAAGTAACTGTACAATTTTATTATACAGTTTAACTCATCTAAAAAATAACTTTGAGAAATTTTACTTTTAGTTGAAATTAAATCTGAAATAATGGAAGATTTAATTTAATAATTCTAGATTTGTCAATATTAAATTAACCAACATGAAACTGGTATTTCAGATTTACTTACACTAGAAATTATTTTGAAATACATTGTTTTTACAATTTATACCTGAAGATGTGAATTTCCATACCTTATACAAAGTTACTTAGTAAATATTTTTATTATATACTATTATACTTGAAACCTGTGGCAAAGTATTAGACTTCTTGCTACCATGTCACAGGTCCAAGGTCTAATCCTCACCCTTGACAATTCTGACTCAGCCTTTTATCCTTCAGCGAGTCAATAAAACAGATTACTTAGCCTTTTTTAGAACTAAACACTGGGGAGTTTATATTACCACCTAACTTGGACATATGCTTTGCTCTCAAGGGCCCTCAATCATGGAAACAGGTATGGACATTGTAAGTCTTGGCCACCCATATATATTTATAGTTATTAGCTGTCTTACAAAAATTAGAAGATAAATATTATCTGACATGTTTGCTTCAATTATACATTTCTTCACTTTTAATGTTTTAGTTACATTATTTTAAAATTTGAAAATGCTGCAAAAAGTTTAATTAGTTGAAAATTTTGATGTCATATAAATAACATCAAATTTTACCTGTAGCATCAAATACAAATAATATATTAACTATAATAATATGCCAAAATTGTAATAGATGTTATTTGAATTTTTCTTATCATATTATTCTTGAATAATAAAATATTTTTAGTCAAATGTTTTTGTTATATATTAAAGAGATATAAATGCTGATATATAGAAATCTTGAAGCTGTGTTGATTGCATGGGGCAGAACACACCCTAACACCATATGAATTTGAAGAAATAATTGCTTTAAGCAAAGAAAAGAAAGTCAGAAGAATACTGAAAACATGATTGACTACAAATAATCTTTCCATTCTCTTCCCAGTCTTGTTGATTTTTTAAGCATAAGTTGACTGCCTCATAAATCCTTCAAATAGGTTGATAACTTTCCTGTGTAAAAACATTATTATTGAATAACCTACAAACCAAACTTGCTTTTTGATCAATATCTTGATTTTCAAATTTACAACAGTATTTCATTTTATTTTCCGACCATATGTTTACTACTAGAGTGAGCTGAATAAGTAGATATTTATTTGATCTATTCAGTTCAAAATTGGTTCCCAATATTTTAAATCAGTGCATCGTCAATTTTTTTTAAAAAAGTATTTCTTTTGAATTTATAAAACATGAATTTTCCGTTAGGGAAGTGTTTAACGTTTGCTTATTATTTTACTTATTATTATATGCAAGCACAGTTTTGTATATTAGAATATGAGGTAAATTTTATTTAAATATTCATTTTTATCAATGATGTTCCATTTGAACAAAAAACTGATTGACTGAAATCTTTAGGTTTTGTTGCCCAGTAATTTTAGAAAAATAATAAAAGATTTCTTCTTATTTCTGTTGTGTTTTGAATTAGGATGTGTTAGTGTGTTGTAAATAAAAATTGTGTTGCTGGCTTTGTCTAAGGAAAAAAAAAAGTACCTTAAATTATGTTTTTTATTTTGCATATCATAATTTATCTTAAGGCAAATTTATATTTTGTTAAGGTAGTTAGTTCTCTTAATCTTATATTTATTGATTTCAAACTAATATACTCTCTTAGCCAGTTTATATAATATATTTGAAATGCCCACTTTTGATTTTGTTTAAATAGTCAGGTTGAATATTGAGTTACGATATTGTTAGTTAAAAAAAAAATATGAAGAAATACAAGAAGAAAACATTTGTTTTAAATGGCTTGTACAGAATTTTAAAAGATCTGTATAGTTCTTATGTAATTATTTCCATGGATATATATATATATATATATATTCAGGTTTGCATGTTTCTGTGTCAAATTAATAGTTTATTAATATTTAGAAGGCAAATGCTGTGGAGAAAGAGGCTACAACAGAGCCTTCTACCAAGAAACCTAGAGTGGATTACAATGTAATGCCAACCAGGCCATATTTGGATGCAACTGTTGTACCTATTTTACTGCAAGCCCTTTCAGCACTTGCAAGAGACAGGTATACATATTTTTTTTTGTTACACAAGTATATTTATTAAAATTTAAAGCACAAGCATTTTATTTTTTTATATCTTAAGCTAATTCTGAAAGTGTTAATTGATTTTTCATTACATTACAATATAAAAACAATTTTTATGTAGAGAAATTTTTTTTATTTAAGATGAAGAACCTGCGACTCTTAATATTAAGGGATGTATTTCATTCTCAATCTGTTGTTTTTCCTGTATTTCTATAAATGATGAAAATATTGTATTGCTTATAGGATTTAAATTTTTCAGGATGTTGCACATGTTTACATAATGTTACTATTTATACATGTTATAGTTCTTTATTGTTAATATCCAGGAATGTTAAAACAGTGTGTTTTACATTTAATAATGCATTCCTTAATATCTTGAAAATATACTGTGAAATATCTTATATGAGTAACATATAAGATATTTCACAGCTTTTTTTTTTTTTTTTTTTTTTTATGTTTTAAAAATAACTGTGCCATTTTCTGACCTTCTGTTTAACAGTTTCTGAATTCAGTGCTACTGAGGATATATATATATTTTTTGGTTATAAATCCAATTTATATTTAACCTTTTCACGACGGGCGCCTTTGTTTGAGATGTGCATTCAGGACAAAGCAGAAGTGAAAGGAATGATAGTACAGGACGGGGGTTTTTCTCGGCTGGGCGTAACTTTAGAAAAAAAATTCATTAATAAAGTTTAAAATCCTACTGCTGTGATTTTTTGTAGCATTTTAGATAATCGCATAATTCATCTTATAACATTAAAAGTAGACTTTAATGTTTTTTCCTTCAATTTATATGAAAATATGTATAAAAAAAGTTACTTACCTTGAGAAATAATTTTTGACAGTGCAATTCTAGTTTTTCCAAAATTTTAATTGACAAAACACTTTAATATATTTTCAAAATAATAAAAAATATACAAGGGCTATTTACAAGAAAAAATAATAAAATTTTAAATGAAGACTGTGTCTGGGAAATCTCAAAGCACGGAGAAACGCAAAGCCGGACATTGCATGATTTGCAAGAATAAAATGTTTGTTGTTTTCTTTTCTTTCAGCATGGTTTGTGAACAAACAATACACTTTCTGCGACTTCTTTCTCCCTTTTTGTTCAAATTAAGGGTAGGAAAATGCCTACCAGATAATCAAATAGACGCTGGTACAGATCTTACTGTAAACTGTTTTTCGTCTCTAGTTTTCATAGTTCTCCAAAATTTGCTCAATTAATTTCATTTTAAATTGGAAAAACGGCATTTTAGTGCTATGCTTTTTGTCATAAAGAATGTGAGAATTCAATATTGTTATATCCTAAAGAATAATTTTTTGTACCATTTCACCGATTTTCTAAAACGTGAATTGTGCGTCATAACTTCGTCTCCTATATCTACACCACCCATGTTTTTGTTGTAATCGATAATTCAACTAGGTTTTAAAATGTCTTCTCCAGTGACTCTACCTTTTTCTGCTGGATTTAGCCATTTCTGGCTCATGTTTGCTTGTTAGCATAAAAACGTCTTTCTTTTTTTTTTTTTCTTTTCTTTTAAATGAATGACGTTTACATTACCAAGTTGCATCACATCCATTTCACCCTTTTTTAGTTTTCTTTCAGGAAAGTCTTTGGGCAGTCTCTTTTGCATTTTGATTACGGTTCCGCAAATATTAGTTTTTACGGAATATATATATTCTGCAAGTGATTGAGAATTGAAAAATCTATCCAAATATAAATTATACCCTTTTTGAAATAAATCATCAATGTTTTCACTACTATTTCTCCATATTAGCCCTCGCTGTTTAACATTTCCGTGTCTTTACCACCATAAATTAAGAAGTTCCACACATAACTGGATACTGATTCACATAATTTATATATTTTAATGCTGTAACGAGATCTTTTTGATGGAACATACTGACAAAATCCAAAGCATCCTTTCCAGTCAAATAGGGATTCGTCAATGCAAATATTTTCCTCTGGCATATATAGGTTCTTTTAAATTTATTTTTTAGGTTCTCAACAATTAATCCTAGTTTTTCCAACTTTTTATCATTCTTATTGGACGTGAAATGTAAAAATTTCAAAATGTTGAGAAAAATTTCTAGGCATAACTTTATTGAAAAATGGAGTAGCGAATACCTCATTTGTAGTGAAATACATTTTCAAATTAGGCTGATTTAGAAGTTGATGAAACACTTCTTTGAGCGCTTTGAGCAAAATTGTCTGTTTCTTCAACAATCAAATTTGGAAGTTCTTCATCAAAGAAAATGTTGAAGAAATCAATTTCCTTTTCTGCATGATCTATATTATTAATTTCCGGTTTTCCAGTAAATATATGAGGGTGCAGTTCCTCCAGTTCTCAACTTCAAAATGAAGTAACTTGTGTCAAATTTTTCTGGGACATGAAAGGCAAGCATTCAGTGAGCTCAGTCACATTTCAAAGTCAAAATTTCTGTGTTAAAATCGCTAGAAACATCATTTTCTAACTCTTCAGCAAATGAATAATCACTTTCTATATCACTAAATGGTTCATTTACCATACGTGTACGTTCATCCTCTGTTAAATAACGTTTCCTTGCCATAATAATCTGCTGTCAAAAATTTTCAAAATAACAAGAAAAGTGAGCAAATATAACTGAAAGCAGTAAAAACTGTAACAAAACTGACGCCGCTAAAACTCTAAAAGACCTCACATAGTAGCAAAAATAAAATTTAAAAAAGTGTTCGAAGAGCTATCAGAAGCGAAAATGCTTAAATCACGTGGAAAGTTGAAGAGCCAAGCCATGTTTGTTTACATTACGATTTCCTCTCTCCGCAGCCACAATTGATAATCAAAATACCAAAAAAAGCAAGAATATGAAAAAATAAAGATCAGAACACTAAAAGTACGTTCAGTTTAAATGTAATGGACACATAGTGCCATATAGTGATTATTAAAAATTGTTCCAGCTTAAAATGCATGCATGCACCGCCCGTTCACTAGGTTAGTTCTTCAGGAATGCACGGGTGAACCGCTTGGCCATCGCAAAGAGGCTAAGATTTTTTCTGAGATTGTTTTCAAGTGCAAAAAGTTACTTTAGAGTAACTAACAAAGCAATAGAAAATTTTATTTGATGCTAACCTAATAAAAATATTTATAATTTTCAAATATGATCTTTAGTAAATAAACTTTAAAAGAAAAGTTTCTTTGCTTATGCTTGTAATATTTATTAATTTTTGTTGTTTTGGAATTATTTAACTGGAAATTAACAGCTTAGTAATAAATGTGAATTTCATTATTTAGAATATTGTAAGCTTCATTTTAAATAGCCATAAAATAAAAGAAATTGCTTTTAAATTTTAATGAAAATTGTTCCAATTTTAAAATTTTTAGCTCAAAGATATGTTTAATTTTTCATAAAATAATTAGATATAGTGTTAGAAAAAATGACACTATTTGTAAAGGAAAGAATTGCTTATAGTTACCAAACTTAATGTATCAAGTATAAGCCTTTAGCAGTTAAGCAGAAAATCTTGAATATTTTAAAATAAACCTTAACAAATAATATTTCAAATTCTCTCTCTCTCTCTCTCTCTGTGAGAGCGAGAGAGAGATTGATTGATTATTGCTGGCTATTTTTCTTCTGAAAACTTTTAATTACACATTAACTTTGAAACCTTTTCAATTGAATATTTTTTATTTTAGAAAAAATATTTCATTGAAAATTTTATATTCTATTCTGTATTTATCTGGTTTAGTACGTGTAATTTATATTCCTCCCTATAGTTTTATATTTTACAATTTTTTGGGATTTTGCCGATAAATTATAAAAAACATTTCCCAACAAAAAAATTAATACAATTTATTAGACTAACATTAATTTTTATTGAGTTTAATATTTAGTGCTGTTTGCTTTTTATTACTATGTATGATAATCTTGTATTTGAGAAAAATGTAAAACTGTATGCTTTCAGAACAGTAAATGTGTATTAATATTTGTAAATATATTAATATAATGTGTATTAAATATTTTGTGAAAAAGTATTTTAATATAAATCTGAATTTCATTTTTTAAAGGTGTTAAGTGCTTATTTACATTCTTATTTTTTGGTGTCATATTATTTCTTTGAAGTTTCTTGTATTTATTCAATTTGAACTGTTTATTTAAATGCATAGCTGCTCAAAATTGTGATATTCAATAAAATCTAAGAAATTTCATTCGAAATTCAAATCAATATTATATACTGTTTAAAAAATGGAAAAGTATTTCCAATGTATCCATCTCGTTACGTAAAATTCCTTAAAAATAAATAAATTTCTATTTGCAGCCTGCACTTTTTTTTTAATCTAAAAAAATGCTTATGTTCTAATCATAGCAGGTACTCTGAAACTTAAAGGCTCCTATAGGCCATCTAAATATTTTTCATGTATTGCTTTTCAAAAAGAATTTTTCATAAATAATGTGCTGTATTCACATGCTGCAAAAAAGAAAACTAGTTTTTCTCCCAGACTTTGATTTCTAGAAATATGCATATGGAAACCAAAAACGCTAAGTATGTCTGTTCAATAGTGGTTTCAGGTCCTTTTGCAAAGCATTGTCTTACTGGCTTACTATGAATACTACAGGTCACCAGAATTATATCATATACATCCTAAATTTGCATCATGTCTCATGTTTTCAAGTTCTAAAATTGTACATATTGTTGAAAAAATTATTTTGTGGAAATTAACATGGAATGAACTTGAAAATTATGTGTAATAAAGTCTTATTCATAATTATATCATATTTAATTGTTAAATTTGTTAGTAATATATGCATAAGTTATTTTTGTTAATCAACTAATTCTTTTATTAAATATTATCTGGCCGGAAATTTTAGCAACATAATAAAATTTAATGCATCTAATACGATTTCTTATAGCATTTAATATCTGCTTTTCCATAATATAAACTAATTTTACAAGTTTATTTCACCAAAATCATAAATAAAAATGAAAATTAAATAATTTATTTACCATAAAAAGTTAAGCTTCAAAACTTATTTTATAGTCTTGTTCTTAACTAGCATTTTTATGTTCTAATAATAATTAGTTAATATTAAACTTAAGTTCTTAAATTAAAGTATATCACAATTAAATATAACTTTTAAGAAATTGCACATTTTAAAATTATCTGGATGGTGTAAATTTGTTATACAAATTTTCTTATGCAGATTAAATTTTTTTCTAGGCCAGCTGATCCTATACAGTTTTTAGCTGATTTCTTGATTAGAAATAAAGCCCAATACTCACAGTCAATTGATTTGCCTGAAGGTACTTCAAGCTGAATTCATATTGATGTTCTTTCATCATGCTATTTCTCATTTGTAGTCTTCGGCAACAAGTCTCATTCCTCATATTTAAACAAAACATCTTGAAGGCGAAATAAAGAATCTTGTGCCTGTCGAGTTTTGTAATTTATTGGCTTAATTTTAAGATTTTGTTTAATGTTAATACAGATTTGAAATTTGAAAAATATTGGAAATCTTATTTAATTTGTTGTATTTGATCATTTTTGAAAGAAAGTTTTGTTCTTCACATTTGTGTATTTGATTTAATATTTGTTTTCAATAAAATTATGTAGTTACAAATATATATATTCATTTTAACATACTTTCAAATTTTTTTTTTTTTAAATTTCCAACCTATAATGTATATTAAATGTACAAGTGACCAATAAAAGTTATCGACATCATTAAAATTATTTGTTTTGTTTTTATTGTATACTGAAAAATATTCAAATTTATATAAGGAAAAAATTTTTACACATATATGTATTTTAGTTTTATAGATTTTACTGTATAAAGTTACACAAGTTTCCCAATTTTCAACTGAACAATAAACCAGTCTTTTTAAACTCTATTGAACTTGGCTGTCAGTGTTACTTTGCATTACATATCAACTGAATGGTTAGCCCTCTTTCTAATTGGTATGTTTGAATTCCACTTTTGGCATGCATGTTTGTAATTGTTCGCACCCTGCTTTAAATTGTCCTCCAGTTTGATTATCCATCATGTGCAAAAAATTATTGAGTGACAAATAAACTAAACCATTTCACTACAAGCAGGCTTTTGTCAACCAATAATTGAATGAATAATATTGAACTAAATATATATTAAGGTGAACCTAATATTTGTCTACTTTTATAAAAGGATATTCTGAATTTTAAATATGATTTTTCCACTAAATTTTTTATTTTAAATTTTAGAGCATATATTTGTAATTGTTATTTGAGCCTATTTTTAAATTTAAAAATTAATTCAAAAATATTTTAATCATATCTCAAGTCATTACTTTGATATTCAATATTTATCATTGTATTTACATGTTGAGTTTACTTGAAAATTCTTGTTGGAGAATGCAAAAAAATATCCTGTTAGAGGCTTAGTACTATTTATAGAGTAAAATATTTTTTCTGTTAGAGGCTTAGCTTAGCTATATGGATTATGTTAAACTGTAAAAAATACTGAATCCTCGATATAATTGTGTATTTTTCTCTTAATTCTTAATACAAGTGATTCTTATAATTTTATTTTTTAATTACAAATAGTATTGTAATTTAAAATTGTGCACATATATTTGGGAATGGGAACTTTCAAAAGAAGTATGTGCTAAAAGTCTTAAAAAATGCACAGTTTATTCATTTACAATTGTTTTATGAATATATATATATATATATATTCTGATTCCATGTGTTTAAATTTGATTTTAAAATTTTGTACATTTCTCAGAAATTTTGGATTAGAAATAAATCATTAATTATATTTTATTTCCATTAAACCAAAGTATTTTTAAATAAAGGTTTGACATTTTTTAGTTGTTTCTTGAGAGTTGTTACATTTCTGCCTGGAGATTATTTATACAGTAAAATATTTTTTCTGAAAGACCATAATTATGATTACTCCTTCATGTGCTAATTACTTTTTTCCACATTTTCAAATTTTACTAGAATAAAACAAATCCATTTAATCTATTAGAAAACTGATTTTCTTAGTAATTTATATATATAGATTAATTTATGAACATTTATTTCACATAGTGCAGATTTTAAATGCTAAAATTTTTTATGTTTGTAAATTACTTCTATTGTGCAATAATTCTTTTTTTTTTTTTTTTTATTTATTTATTTATTTATTTAGCAGATTTAATACCACATTTTTTCTTTGAAAATAAGGCTTCATGTTATTGAAAACATTATTTCAGATTTATATTTATGAGTAAAAATTGATGAATTCCAGTTTGTTGCATATTTAAATGAATTTAAGCAATTTATTTCTACCTACTGTCCTTTAAAGCCACATTTATTTAATTGTATTTTCTGTTTTTATTGCATTCATTAAATTGTTTTTAAAAATCTTTTCATTCAACTTATTTAAATTAGATAACATTCCAATTTTTTATGGAAGATAATTATATTATTCCAAAAATTATTTTATTTATTATTGTTAATTTGATTTCACGTTTTTATTTTTATTTGCATTTTTTATCAACTTTGGTTTTTTTTTTTTTTTTTTTAAATCTTATTTTTACTTTTTTTTATAATGAGAGCTATAAGAATTTTTATATAATGAAATGTATAATATTAAATCATTTTAAATTGGCTGAAATTGGAAATAAAAATTAACATGAATAATCTTACATGTTCATTAATAGAAATTGCATTGAAATCAATAGGCATCCCTTAACATTATATATGATTTAAAAAAAAATTTTTTTTAATTTTGGAACCATTGATCTACAGTTTGTTGGGTTTCATGTCATAAAGCATAAGCTTTAAAATCTTGTTAAAATTATAGTAACTGTGTAGATAAAATTTATAAAACACGTTAGATTACGAGTTATTTGGTTGGTCAACTTGCACGTTCTATGATTACTTCCAGAAAAAAAATATTAACTTTTTTCTCTTTAAAAATTGGCATTAATGGCTAAAAAGGACAATGTAACCTTAGTAGCTGTATCCAGTATCTATCACGATCTATGGTACTTGGAACAGATTATTTAATTTCCCTTTCTTTCGAGGAAATCCCATATTCTCAATCTATGACATTTGTATTTTCGACATTGGCCTAAGGAAATCCAGTTTTATTCAGTAATCTGGATTTTAAGGGAGCTAAATCCAATGTGTGATATGCAAAATTACATTTTCTCAAAGCTTCCTATAATCACAAGCTCTCAATTTGTATGCAAAATTTACAAGAATCGTATTTATTCTCAGGAGAACAAATTACTCGTACTTTAGCTTCAACAATGAAGATGAAACAGGATGTATTGAGGTTGTAGCTATATATGAGAGTAATATCATGTCAAGATCCATCTGTGATAACACACCATTTACTTATAAAGTATACTGACAATAGCAGCTGTCAGTATACTTTATAAGCAAATGCTATGTAAGACACCGCAGCTCGCTGAGTTTCAGCTAAGACAGTTTTTCTGCAACTTTATCAAATAAAGCGGGTGTCCAATTTTCTGTGTGTCCAAGTAAAATGTCGATAATGGTATTCAACATTCTACCAATGTGACTATAATGACAAGTTCATTTTTAAAAAATGGACATCACTTTGGTTAGATAAGATTTACTTCTAATGAGAAAAAGTGGGATACTGTCTGAGCAAGCAATATTTAATCAACCTAGTATTGTAATGAATGTCACGGAACTCAGGAAAAATAGGATCTCATTAATGTAAAATAAATGGTTAGGGAACAATTGCATTTGTCGAAAGTTTAATTTCCATTAGACTTTTGATTAATTTTATGAGATTGTTTTAGAATTAAGATAATTTTTTGCCAACAACTAGCTGTTGGTAAACAACCATATTTAAATTCCAGACGAATGGTGTTCGAAATGTGACACAGCTTATTCTCAAAACAGAGTGATAATGTCAATCTGCGTAAAATAGAATATCTAGCAAATCCATAAGTGACACACCTGTTGTTGATAAATTCATTGACAAGTATATTCGGAGTAGAGGTATGCAATCTGCACTTCAAAATGCTCTTGATTGTAGTATTATTCATTTTTTCTACCGATGTAAAATAAGAGGATGAAAAGTTAACTTTTGATTGAATATCCCTCCGAGGAATTGTATCTCATTGGGCACAAATGCAAGTTTGTTCTTAATGTAGGGTTAGTTTTCTTTAAAAAAAATTTAATCAGTTTTTCTTGTTAGGAGTTCAATTATGGCTATTTTCCGAACACAATGCATGCAGTTTATTAACAGCTTTTATAATTGTCTCCCAAATGAATGTTTAACATTTGACAAAATATTTGTACGTCATTAATATTTATCGTAAAATGTGAATGGGAGATGATAACTCGTGAAGAATGTCACTGATGTAGGGTTAAAAATAGTTATACTTAGTGGGTAGAATTCCATAAAGCCATAAATAGTAAACATTCTCTCTCTCTCTTTTTTTTTTTTTTTCTTTTTCTTACTATTTGGCTGTGTTGTAAAGGAGGGAAAAAACTGGGTTTATTTCTGGGAATAAATCTTGGAAATTTCAACTTCCTGGTAATTTTAAAAGACCTCGAAAGTTTAAAAGTTTTTCAGACCAGAAATTTTTGAATTTTTTATTGGATATTTTTTTAAATAAATAAAAGACCATCTATTTTATCATTTTTACTATTAATTACAGTAGCAAAAGTATTATAAGAAAGTATTCCAGGAAAAGAAAACAATTTTAGTTTGTTAATAATTTAGAATAACTTTAAAAATTAATATTGAGGCAATATTTCTTTCTTTCACTGTACGGATTTCTGAGTTTATAACAACAGGAACTTGAAAATGTCAATATTCTGACAATCCTGAGAAATATATCTTGATATATTTTTTATTAATTCATTATTTTTATTTTAACAAGTAAATATATTTTTATGAGTACGAAACTAATTAACTATTTGACTTTACGAATGAAGCAATTATAGGGGGGGGGGGAATTGTGGGAGAGTTCCGCGTTTCAAAAACACTTGTGATTTTTTAAATAAATTAGCTATTTATCGTTTGCAATTTTTAACCCACAGACATGTCTAGAAACACCCAAATTCTTGAAGATGACCTTCTTACGAAGATTTTGATATAATAATTGTTATAATTCGCTGATTAGTTTCATAAGTTTCTACAATTTTCTAAAAAGATGGAAAAATGCTCCAAAAAATGCATTTTTTTAAAAAATGGACTTTTATCGTTTGGGACCAAATTTTATATGAAGATCCCTTAGAGTGTTAAACACTAAATTGAATAATACGAAACTAATTAACAAATTTTTATCATTTTTTACTTGGTTACTTCACTTCTCTTCATATATATATGGAAAAACAATCCATTAAACAAAAGATGATTTGTTGAGTTTTTTTCCCTCAGAATTCCCAAGTAAATCATGGTCCAAAATTCCCGGGAATTTTGCACTTCTATCACTTTTGGTACATCTTGCTAAATTGCATCACTTGGTAGAAAATGTTTGGAATTTGTGAAATTTTTTGTGAGTGTATAGTTTTATTTGCATTATAAATTTTACAGGATGATATGTATTCACATCACATAATAAGAGAAATTACAGTGAAACAGACCTAAATATCATATACCGATTATAAACACACTCACAGCCAGACCTAGACTGATTGGTGATCAAGGCAAACGCTTCTTTGCGGGTTCCCTCTGCTTCACAACATTAATACATTGTTATAAAGACAATACAACAGAGAAGAACTATTAAAAGTACTGTGTAACTTAAATTTTCAATCTATTTGTGGTCCCTCTCTTGATTGGGATACCAAGGCAACTGCCCTTGCCTTATTCAGACTGTGAGGTCACTCTCTAACATATATGTGCATGTGTTTGTTCAAAAAAAAATTTCTTGTACACAATGTCACATTTATTAATAAAAGATTTTATCAATCAAATATTTTTATAAAATAAATAAAATAAGATTCACGTGCATTTGTTTCGAAGAACAATTTTTTTATAATTTGTGGAAAGGTGCGAGGTATATCCTTAAATCTACAGCGGCGTTCAGTCTGTTTCACAGCTTATTAAAAATATATATACAAAAAAGGGTTTTCTACTAATTCCTTATTGTTTTACCTGTAATAACGATAATGACAATAATTTAAGAGCTTTCTCAGGAAGTTGTTAATTTTTTATCAATATTTAACCAAAAATTAATTAAATTGTATCGTTTGAAATCTACTTGTTAAGTTCTGTCACGTGATCTCTCTTTCTAAATTTTTTTCTCAGAAGGGATTTAAAATTCCTTTATCACTTTAGGTTTTGGAAATATTCTCCATAAAAACAAATTTTAATCCTGTTAAATCTGCTGTTATATTTTCTTATTTATCTAAAACCAAATATATATTTTGAAACAAAAATATGCAGCTTTGAATTTTTCTGGTTGACTGTTTTCGATACAATGTTTTCAAAAATCTAATTTCGTAATCATACTTTAAATTTTCTAAGGACTTCATTATCATAATCATCATATATTGTTATCAAAATATTTTTGTTTTCTGAAAGCTTAGGTGTCAAATTTAAATTATTTGCAAAAAATATCGGATAAATATGCAAGCACATAAAAATAATTAAAATTACGCAATTTCGAAGAAAGACTAAAAGGACTGTTTTAAAAAACTGTTTTTGTCTGAGTTCGATAAATACAAAATAGCCATTTCACTACTATATGAAAGAGTAGAATATTATAAAGACTCATCAAGCCTTCTCACTTTTTTTTTTTTTTAACTTGAAAAATTCTTGAGTTTGTTTCATTTTTCTTTATAAAATTAAGAATATTTACCTCATCGTTGCAAGCGAGTTTCATTTCTTCTGGAAGGCGTTTCGTTGCTTGATTTTGCTTATGAATATATCACCAAATTACCTTAGGAACTAAATTTAAGATGTGTCCATGAAGACCAATATATAAACTTGATACTAATTTGCCGGCGTTTGTGCACAACCCACAACAGTTTGACCTATTTATACTTTTCAATATAAAAAATTAACAATAGCTATAAATATTTCTTCACCCATTGCGCTTGTGGAGAGAAAATGACAACGTAAAAGAGATACTCACCAAAATCACTATCTTTAATTTACATAACAATAACAAGCAGAACAGCATATTTTGTTACATCTGTAGTCACCTCATCTATTTGAATTGAGAAAAATTATTTTTATACTCACTCTATCATTATTTCCTTAATATCATCTGACAAACTGTGGATTCTTCTCGATACCTTGATTCTTGAAAGTGGAATACAATTACCTTTTGGATATATTTTTGTGGTAAAACAAAGTAGATCCAAATTTTAAAATCACAGTAGAAAATTTCTCATTAGTACCATTGACTACTTTTACTTTTTGCCACAACAAATTACAAAATATAGAAGACTGCATTATATAATTGAACTCTGCGACTCCAAGAATCCTTTTGACTTTGACGAAGAGATGCAAAGTTCCCAGGAAATTAGAGAGAGTAAGCTGAACCAATCATATTTCGTTTGATGTGTTGTTTTGACTTACAATATGTAGAAAAGTTAAATAAAGTATTCATAATTTTGATGCAAAAATCATAAAAAATGTTTTCAATATCCTAAGATCATTTTCCTACCGTCAATATCCAAATGTAATTTTTGGCACTACGTTAAATGGTCACTTACTTTGTCATACACACACATATGTGTGTATATATATATACATTAAATGTATCTTTCAATAATTTTTTGAAAATACTTATATAAAAATTATCTAGAAGTTTTGAAGGCAAAGTATATTAATTAATTTTTAAGCATATGAAATAATGATGAGCATTATGACAAATAATAAAATTTAAAATAAAGATTCATGTGGAAAATCTGAAGCACAAAAATTCAAGCATAAATTATTTTTGTGTGTTATCAGAATGATTAGAAATGTTCGTTTCTAGTTCTTTTAAAAGTGAATTTTCATTTTCATCCATATATAAATAATTGTTTCATTAATGTAACGAGTATGTTCATCGCCTAGCAAATATGCTTTATTATAATAATAATCTGAAGTCAAGGCTTCCACACATGAGAAAGAAAGCATGCTATAAATATCCAATAGAAATTTAAAAAAAAAAAAAAAAAAAAAAAAACAGTAAAAAGCTTTGCTAAAAATAAAACGGAGTGTTTGAGAAGTCATTTTAAATAAGAATGCATACATCATGTGGAAAACCAGCGCATTATTACAATTTCCTACCTCTTCAAACGATGAGTAAAATAGCAGAAAAGGTAATATGAATAAATTGAATTTAAGACTCTAAAATTAAGTTCAGTTTCATTATGATAATCATAAATGGCCATCTAGTGAATATTAAAATTAGTTCCATCTGGGAAAATTCAAATACGTAAAGTTCGTCCTCTGCTTTAATTACGATGCATGTATCAACCAGTCATTTTTGAGAGAGATTTCCAGCAATTGCGTATTCAACAACAACCATTCTAAAACAAAGGAAACTTGAGCCTTAAATATTAGGATCGTAGTAAGCTACGCCCAGCTGTGAACGAGTGGACACCAGCATGCTTCTCTGAGCCGAGTCCTGAGTAGTGTTCCCTCAGTACATGTAAGCTACCGATTGTGAGTCTTCGTAATATAGATGCATTCAATTAACATTTTGAAAAAAAATTGCGAATATTTATTTTAATTTTTGAGGCATTGCTTCTATGTAAATAAACTCAACTTTTATGGAATGATCTTTGTAAAAAAAAAAAAAAAAAAAGGATCCTATAAGAATCGCAATTAAAATAATGAAAATTAGGTTATCTACACACATGTCGATATAAATAAAGGATTACCTAGAAGCACACTGAAAGGAAAAATGTCATCTACAGAAATATCACACACATAGTCGAGCCTTATATGCAAATTATAGGAAAGCAGCTGATGATACCGAGCATACACCATGATGACAAGAGCAGAAGAGAGGGTCTTATAAGGATCTGTGGCAAATAAGGAAACATGTTCACAGCCGATCCTTACGGTACTCAGTGCCACTACAGCATAGGTATGACGCAAAGGAACTATGTGGTTAATGATTTACGAACTATGTGGTTAATGATTTACGAACTATGTGGTTAATGATTTACGAACTATGTGGTTAATGATTATCAGCCACCTGGAATGCGAGAGCACGCAGATGACAGTAGATAAGGAACTCGGAATCGTTCAGTGTTATCTTTAGGATATAATTCCTAGAGGATGGTAATGTCAGTTACAATACATTGTCGCCATCAAGTGGCAACGCCGAATGGCGATCTGTATTTGGCAGTAACGGTCAAAAGAAGCAGACGGAGCATAGCTGCTGTTGTAAAAGGGGAAAAAAAAGCAGGTTTATTCCTTTGGGAATTTAAAAAATTCCAGGAAATGTTGAATGTCCTCAAGATTTTTGAAAATTTTCAGATGATTTAAAAATTTTTGAAGTTTTTTTTAATTAGATATTTCTTGAATAAAAATCAATTATTTTATTATTTTTACTACTAATAATGGTAAATCTTCTAGGAAAAAAAATAATAAAATAAAAACAATTTTGCGTTAATTATCAATTTAGAATAATTTCAAAAATTATTGTAAAGGAAATATTTTTGTCTTCCTTTCTTAGTACGAATTTATGAATTTATAATGAATAACATGAAAGTGTCAATACTTATTCTGGCAGCTCCGAGAAATATATATATATATATATATATATATTATATATATATATATATATATATATATATAAATATATATTATTAATTTTCATTAATTTTATTATTTTAACAATTATTTTTTTCTCAGAAAAAGACTAATTAACTTTTGCAAAAGAAAACAAAACAGATTTTTTTTTTTTTTTGCATAATTACGTTGTTACCTTATTTCTCTTCCTATTCAAGTCAAGACAATCTATTAAGCGGAATATGATTGGTTGAGTTTATTCCCTCAAAATTCTCAAGTAAATTTCCATGTCATCTATCCTAAACAATAAGTATGACTGTTTCAATGGAAACCGTGAACAGATGTTTGGGATAGTATGGTTTATATGCTCGCAAACATGTCAGGTGTGTTCCGCTCACAGCAACTTACAGTCAAAGGGGTTAAACCCAGTTCGCAGAGCCATTTTTAATTCACTTTAAAGATACATATGATTTAACTTAAGCACCACGCTAAAAACAGCGTTCGCACTGCCTTACACTTGAAACAGATTTAAGAAATATTGATTCTTGTTCGAAACCTTATTTATAGCTTTCTATTATAAATAATATGACATTTTCGAATTTTTTTTATAGTTAATTAAGATTATGATATTTTAAATGAGGAATACGAAACCAAAGAATGTTGATAAATATATTTCTTCTCAAACTTAATATAACTATTTGATGCTTATTCAATACTTATGTAAATATTTCTGCGTTACTACTTTTTAAATTTTGTTTCTCTTGTATTTATTTTGATTGGTTTCAAATATGTCAACAAACTCTACCAACAAGATAGCAGAAAACAAGATGTCCTTAAATCAGTTTAAATGTACTTAAATTAATTTGTTAAACTGATTTAGATAAATCAGTCCAAACTGATTTAAGTCACAAGTTGTCACAGAGAGAAAGTTCCGCAGAGACTTAAACGCGCTTAAAAATGCAGTGCGAATGAGGTATTAGCCTGGAGTAGAGAACAAGAAATGTGAAAAAAGTCACTGTGGACTTTTGTTATCTCTTCTGACGAGTCGAGGTTGTTTGTTGCCTGATTTATGCCGGCCTTTCAGATAAAGATTATAGGTACTTAATACCATCAAGACAACATTGAACACCAGGTGGTTCAAGAGTGCTCGTTTAAGAAGGAATTATAGCGGGTTCTAGTACATATCTATGTGTACAAATCGAAACTATGACAGATCAAATTCATCGGGTCATCATTCTGGAGCATGTGTTTCTGTTGAGTGGCGACGTGGATCCTAAATTTGTATTTACGGATGACAACGTCCGTATTTAACATTCGAAAATCATCAACAACTGTCTTTAGTTGGAGAATATCACCCGTATGGAATAGCTAGCATTCTCATCGTGTTTGTATCGGATAGATCAGGTGTGGGATATGCGTGGTAGACTTATCGCAGTCCGTCAATCACTTCCTATACTTGTACTGGATCTTCGGAGAGTGTTGCTAACTGAATGGAGTTCTCTACAACAAGTGCAGCTTGATTATGTAATCTTCAGTATGTCTCGGCGTTGTATTGACTGTATTTTCAAGTATGAGTGACATACGATGAATTAACTCGTACCAATAACATATTGTTCAGTTGTTGTACAGACTACAGGGCCACCCCAAGGGTAGAACGATCCGGGCGGCCGCCAGGAGCGCAATGATCTAGGGGCGCCAAAATCATGGAAAATGAAAACAAACTGATAAAAAAAAATTAAGTTGCAGGCTTTTATAAAATGCACTAAAAAGTAAAGAATATTTTTTTTATCATTCTGACATCATATCAATAAATTATTTTTCATAATATTGCATTGCCATCGGACCCTTGTATTGTAAGTATGCCAAATTGCACTGAAATCGGTTTACGGGAATTTTCTCAAAAACGCGTTGCAAGATGTGACTGATAGTTTAGATTTTGATTTTGAAACCAAGCGAAACAAGATCTAACAGCCCTTTTAGATTTATACTTATGTTCGTCAACTGCTTAAATAAATTCCTCTCTTTTCCTGCTACAGTATACATAACAAAGTCATTAATTAGAATCATGTTAACAGATATTTTACTGGAAATAAAAAAATGTTAATTTTAAGAAAGATAAATATAATTGGAAACTTATATTTATCTTTAATCTTTTTCAGACGTTAGGATTTATAATATAGTTGAAATAAAGAAAATAGTAGCAAGTGAAAGTAATAAAATAAATAAAAAGTATATACTATTGGACGATTAAATATTTTTGGGAGAAAGGCAACCAATCTTTGTCATTTTAAACTGCTATTTCTTCAATTCAGTATTTTGCTTTAAAAACATAAAACTTTATTCAAACTTTTCGCTAATTTAATTAAGAAATAGGCTTGAACAAAAATTTTAAATTGCCACTTTTCTTCAAATTGAAGAATTTATACAATGTGAATATAGATTTTTATGTGCATTTTAAATACTTTACTCAAATTTTAGTTACATCATATTTTTATTACTTCAATAAAATCAGTTTTTAAATAATTTATGTGCATCATGAAAAACAGGTGTCTACATATTGATTTTTTTAATAAATATGGGTTATTTATTCTTCATGTCAAGGTAAGGCAAAAGACAATATTCTGATCTTAAAGTAAAAAATTACGAATTAACAAAGGCAAAATTATGAATGATTATTAATGCTTACTTTCTAGAGTATGAAAATATACACTGTCCAATTTGTAATAAAAAAACAATAATCATTTACATTATATTTGAGTTCCTATTAGAGTGTTTGGAAAGTAATTTTTATGAAAATGAAAAACGTATAGCTAATAAATATTTTATTGAATTGTATACTGTCAATTCGAGTCCAATACCTTTTGCTATCATTCTGGTAGTAGCATTATTACATACTCATAAAACGGTTAGTTTTTACTAGAAAAAAACTAATCCAAGTGGGAAAAACGAAATTATTTTTCGAACAACCTAATTATCTGACACAAATTATAACAAAAGACATAATATTGTCAATTCATCAAAACATTATTAAAATGAATCCAGGAATCATTTTACGTCAAAAGCATTGCTCTCTCTGGAAATAATTCTCATTGTGCTTCAATTCCAATACAGAACATGTTGATTTATAAATGCAAAATGAAGATCAGTTGAGAAAGGCTGGGAATAAAGTTTTAAATACTTTGAAAAAACGATGATCTAGAACAAATCCTAATGGGTGAATTATTTCTTATTATCAGACAAAAAAATATCACACGCCCTAAGAGTAAATGACTACCCTGTTGGTTTGCATAAAAAAGTTGTATGAAATACTAATTAACCTCATTTTGGACCAACAACCATTATACATTTGAACAGAATTGTTTGTAATAACACTTTAACTTCAACTGCTTGAATAACACTTTGTTTCAAATGAAATAACATTTAATTTCATGAATGCCAATGAAGACCAGTTGAGAAATTCTGGAAATAAAGCTCAGAATATTTGGAAAGATAGATAACCTTTTTTTTAAAAAGCATATTTCACACTTTCAGGCAAATATCATGCTCTCGCAAATAGAGAATGTTCTTTAAAAATTTTAATAACGTTTTACACAAGAGACTGTTACACATAAAATATACATATTCTGGAATTTTTAAAAAAAATATATATAATTTCACAAAATGAAACGCTTATGTATACATACTATTTAATCTTTACAAATATATTAAATGTATTAATAAAGTAAGCTTTAATAAAAATAATTTTTCATTAATTTTAAAGAAGACAAACCAGTTTATTTTTAATGAATTTCGTAACTCTGTTTTATGCATACCATAACAGGCAGAACTTAAATTTGAGTTCTGTTGTGAAGTTTGCAATTTTTAGCGAGAAATTTTATTAGATTCATTTGTTAAGTCATACACATTAGCTCTTCTAAAATTTTTAATACGAAATTTTTAAGCCATTATTAAGAATGGGATTACATAAACAGAGGTTTTGTTTTCCAAATGTTATTACTTTTACACTATTTTAAAAATTATCCTTTTTTTTAAAAATATTATAAAAAGCTTTTACATATAAGTGGGAAAAATCACTAAAATTATTTCTGAAACTTTTAACTGCCCTAAAATTATTTGACACTTAAAAGAATTTTAATGTTATTAAAAGATAGAGCAATTAGAAAGCATTTAAATACTTAATGATTTACTTTCTATACGACATTTAGCAGGAATATTAATTTATTTACCAACTTTAGGAATTTTTGTACTGGAAGGTGTATCCTCTTAATATATTAAATTTGGTGAAAACTGTCTAGTAACACGTTTATTTGTAAAAATATTGTAAAGCAATTTTGGTTAGAATAAAATAGTATTTAAAAAAAAAAAAAAAAAAAAAAAAAAAAAACTGGGAACTTTTAATTTGAAAAATAATTAATCTAGTATCTGCATTTCATTTGAAGTATATGTATATTTTTTGTATGTTTTGAAAAAATTTATTTATATTTACAAATCACAATTTAATATATGTTATTTAATCCTCAGTTTAAGTCTGATCTCATATTTTAGTCACAAAACATTTTTATGCTGAAATGTTAAGCGATTCAAATTTTATTGCTAAATTAATATTAGTCCATTAATATTGAAATCGGCAGGAGGCACACTGATATCAATTTCAGGTGTGATATTAAAAAAGTTGCTTTCTTAATCTTTTACCGAATTATTAATTTTCCGTCAAAATGTATTTAAAATTTAAGAGCTATTTTATAATAAAAGTTAAGGATAATATTCTGAGGCAGTTATTTATTGAATTTTAATTGCTATATTTTAAATTCTTGCTTCTTTGTTCTGTCTTCATTGAATTCCAAATTTACAATACTTTTAATTAAGATAAATATATCTGTACAAAGTCGACATTTTTAGGCACAGGTATCGCAACATTCTTACAGACAAATTATTTTTAAATTAAAAATTTGGACTGAATGAGAATAGAAGCAACAGGAATACATTTAAGTAAAAAATGTTCAATTTATAAAATATTTGTACATATCTTCGATTATAGTGAATTACAGAGCTTAATATAGCCAGGAGACTATATTAAGTTTAACATATTGAATTATTTACAATGAAGCATATGATATACTACATATGGCTTTCTTGGAAAATTCAATTTAAAATACAAAACAGCTCAAGCATCACAGAAAAATATAATAATAAAACATTTAAAATAACCACAACAAAAGTAAAGGAACACAAGAAGCGCAACGTTAAAAGGAGCTCTTGAAAGATTTGACGTTTCATTACAATTTGCATATCTCATTCCATTTTTGAAAATCATTATCTAATTTTGAGCATACAAGATGTTCTGTGTTCATAATATCTGAATTACAATTATGCATCCTTAACATACATGTGCCTCCCCCCCCTCTCTGGCAGAGCTAAATGACTAACAGTTATGGCTAAAGTGGGTCAGAATAAAGCATATTACGTATTTTCAAAAAAAGAGTTTACCATAAAATGAAGCCCAATCAGTCAAGTTCACTTAAGCAATGGGATTTGACTAGATTAGGTTTTGTTAGAGTAAAAAAACTTTAGCTGTGATAGCCAATTATTGTAAAACTTTCAGATAAGTTAAGTTTTTTGTTGTGTGTGACTTAAAATAAATTTGTTTTTAAAAAAAATACTATTATTTTAGAAAAGTTAAATTCAAACAGAGGGCTTTGGATGTACTAAAGGATCTTTGTAATTCATGAGCAAGGAGGCAGCTGCTATTCCTAGATTTCTGGTGTTTTTGGGCTTTTAGTAAATAAAATGGAAAGTACCAGAACTTCAAATGAAATTGACAGGTCTGTTACGAAGTGATGTTTTTAATGAAAGATATTTGATCCCATTAGTGTTGAAATTTTATAACTTTTCCATGCACACATTGCTTGTGGCTGTTTTTAATTTTATTTTTACTTTACTTTTAGAAATATTTCAGTGTGCATGGAGAAAAGAGAAATATCATCAAAAATAATCTACACAAAGTAAATTTACAGATTCAAGTTTACTGATAAAAAGTACTTGAAGATAATTTACATTAGTAGACACCATTTCACAACTGAAAGCAATTCATCCACAATTTAAATGTCTGAATCACAATTATATTTAATTGCATTATGAGAATTATTGCCGATTTTACTCACTTTTTAAGAGTTTATTATATATCTCACATTATTAATTGCTGTTAAAAGCGTTCAATTTCATAATGTATAAGAGAATTGCCTCTTTTTAACTAAGCATTAAATAACCCAACAACTGCATTTCTTTGCATTCTCAGTATCAAAAAAAAAAAAAAAAAAAAAAAAAAAAAAAAAAAAAAAATCCATGCTTGACACAAACTTGTCAGGAAATGAGAAGTAGGATATGTACTGTGATAAGCATTATAAGTGGATCAGAAGGCAACATGTTGCCGATATGATCCGCCTGCATAGCCTTCAAAAGCTAAATTTCATCTTAAGTAGTGTTATTGAATGTGTGGTATGTTGTTCAACAGTCATTTTTGTAGACAAGGATTAATTAGACATGTGTAGAGAATAATTCACAGAGACTTCTTGTCTCTAACTACCAATCCTGGCTCCCAGGTAGCACTTAAGTTAAGTTTAAGTTTGGTAACAGAGCAGCTAGGTCTTTCCAATCATTGTGGAGTTATCCTTCATCATTATCATGCTAAAGTCATATGCTTAGGTTATCACTCGCCAAAAGATAATGAACTTTGATTGTTTAATCCCACCACCCACTTTTCTTGACTTGGCACCAATTGACTGTCATAACTTGTATGCACTGAACAATTCCTTCAGTCAGAAAATCTTTGATCTTGATGCTGTGAAATCAACCATCCATAACATTTTTACATTAAAACGCAAAACTTTTACCACTATGGGATTCATTTTCAACCAGAAAAATGACAAGAGGTTATAGATAGCAATGGGGATTATGCACAATTATTGGTGATTTTCATTTTGTATACATTTACTCTTCTTTATGGTTAATAAATATGAACAGAATTTTTGCACTCCCCAATAATTCCTTGACCAGCTTTTTGATTCAATATTAGTGAACAATGCAATTAGATATGGATGTTGTTGTCTTGTGCTAGATAGGCTGGCATTATGGGGTACATTGCTCCACTTTTTCAGCTGAATCATATTTTGGTGAGGAGTGACTTCCCCAGTACATACATGCCACAAGTACCAGTTTATAGGCTAGGCAATCATTAACAACTCATTCATAATATGAAAGGACAAAGATAGGATAGACAGAGAGTGAATGTACATCCATGTCCAAATTGGGATTCAAACCCAGGATCTCCCTATTTGCAGTTAGGCACTCTGATCCCTAGACAGGGTGGACTACTAATCAGATATGGATATAAGTACTTAATCAATAAAAGATATATTGAGTATTCAGAGTAAATTTGCAAGTACACTGACAAATACTCACTTATAATTACTATAAGATGCAGTAATATATATGTTTTCTCGCAATTTGATGAAAATAGTTAAAAGAAATTGGGATAAATCAAATTAAATGTACAATATGCACATTCACTTTAATATAAGCTTAAAGAATCCATGAAAATACTTCAAAGCAAATTATTCATCTTAACAGATTTTATTAAAAAATAAAGTCTTAAAATATTTTTCAGAATATATAAAATATTAAAATTACACTTAAAAAGTCTTGACATTTCAATAAAAATATTTTACTGATGCTCAAGATTATCAGCAGTTTTTAAGCTTAAATAAATTGGATTTCATTTTTTCTTGCGAGTTTTAGCTACATCTGTAGCTCGCTTTTTCATAATTTCTAACATGGCAGGAGTTGGTATTATATCAGGTTCCAGAACAAATGCTTTATCACATTTTCTTTTTTCTGGAGCTGTTTTCACATGCTTACAGTTTTCTTTATCAGATGTTTTTTCCTTAGCTTGTTTAGCAGCAGCAGGTGTTTTTTTCTATAAAAAAGATACATATAAGTACTCAACTGATGATATAAAAAAATTGGTTGAATTATTTAAATGTTAGATTAAATTGAAAAGAAATTTTTCAATGTTTACAATGACCAAACATTTTTATTTACTAATTTAGCATAGAATACACTATATATGTATAAAAAAGGAAACATTATCACAAAATTATAAAATAAGTTTAAATTGAATTTAACAAGCTTGTAATAGAATATACAAACAGTATAATTTTTTCAAATTAAGAATTTGTAATAGATTCAATATGTAGTGTATTCCCTGCTTTAAAGTTAAAATCAAATATTAAATTATTATAACATAAACACATATTTATATATTTAGTGCATAAAATGTTGGATTTTCAGAATTAATATCAAGGAAATTATTTTGGATTTTATGATGAATAATATAATAGATTAACATATTTGTAGATAAGCTAAGTTGACTTTATGTATGTGTGGTTTACAATGTTATGCGAAAAATGTACAAGAGATATATTACTGAGAGGGATAAAATGTACAATAATTGTTAAAATGAATTAGCCATTATGCAATAAAATGCATCTATGTAATCTAGAAATATTACTGATAAATCATTTTTTGTTGATAACACATACATTCATTTTTCATTGTGAAATATATCGAGAATTATGATTAGAGAAGAACCACTTTTAAATTCGATGCAACCTTTCAACACACATTTATCCAAAATTTGTACAATCATAGGACATCATAGCATGCAGCATTTTTTATGGATAAAAATATAAAAAACGTTTTACAATCTTATTTTTCTAATTATTATTTTTGTAAATGAAATCAAATGAATAACAGAGTAGCATTTCTTAAATGTTTTAAATTTTCAGAATTTTAGAGATTCTATAAAAGTGCTTATATATTTTTGATGACTAAAAGGCAGTTTATTTCAGGACAATAACAAATTCTCTTAATCTGAAGTACATTATATGTCTAAAAATTTATTTGCATTTCAAATATAAGATTATCATTACTTTCCGCATATTTAAAATTTTCAATATTTATCAAAAATAAATTGAAATATCATGATTTTCCATAAAAAAAATTAATGAAAGAGAAAAAATACCTTAACAGATTTTTGAAATTTTAATACTGAATTATTTTCACATCCCAGTTTTTTAAGTTCTTCTTTTAAATACTTTCTACATAAATTATAATCAGGCTCATCTTCGAAACCAAGTTTGCTAACATAACTTAACAGCTTTTTGATGGCACCTGCAAATAAATAAATTTTTTACAAAATTCATTTTATTTTTAAAAGTGATACTAATTTTCACAAATCTGTAAGCAAGTTTAAAAAAAAAAAATTCAGAAATACACAATCTAACAACTGTCAACACAAAAAGGTGTGACCTTTTGTATCTATATTTCCTTCTTTACATATACAATGAATTATTATAGCTAATTTATAACAGAATTGTTTATGCAGAAAACTTTGAAAGCACATATCAATTAATATATTTAACATTAATAATACAAATATTTTTAATATGAGTACTATATTGTATAAAATGGACAAATTAAAAAAAATCAGCAATGTACTCATACTTGCATTATTAATGATATTCTATTGATATCTGTCTATTTATTATTTTAAAAATAATTAAATATGCAAATGCCTATAACTAGCAAATAATAACAAATCAAAGAACATTTAAAAATTAAAAATAAATGAAAAATAATAAAGGTCCCACCTACCAACCTTAGAGAGAGAGAGAGAGAGAGGAAAAAAAAAAAAAAAAAAAAAAAAGTAGATTCTACTGATTTTGAGGGAAAAATTCAGGAGATACTTCTAGTGACATTTTTGCTTGAAACAGAATGTTTAAAATGGTAGTACCACAAAGAGACAATTTTACTCTTTAGATTATATATTCTGAGAATGATTTATGATAAAAATATTTTGTATTAATTTAAATTTTTTAATAAAATATTCATCAAACTTATAAAGGAACTATGAAAGATAAAATAATATACTACACGTAAAAAAGAATAAAAAATGAACATCAATGTTTGTATCAATATTTATTTTATAGGACAACTTTTACTACCCAAGAGCAAATGATAAATATTTCTTAATAAAAGTACATAAAAACATAAAATACATTACTAAATAAATTTAATTTAGTGGCAAATACTTTGTTTGTCAGAAATATTTTCCTAATTAAATTACTAATAACTAGTAATATTCCTCTTAATATAACTGCCAACTCATAGGAGTCTTGGCAGCTAGTGGTTGCAGCATCATGCTCCCATGGTGGATTCGAAACTCAAAGGAACATATTTAAAAATTATCATTATATTAGTGTACCATCTGTTGACTATTAAGATCCTAAAATAACTCAATAAACTTTTTTTCTGGAAACATTTTGGCTGTTTTTAAATTTTTTACTAAAATTGCCAAAAATCAGAAATTTTCTTAAATTACCAGGAAACTGGGAGAAATGATGAAAAATTAGAGGAGTTTCCCGATAAAATCAGTTGAGTTGGCAGCTATGTAAGATTGTTAAATGATTGCTAAAGCTTTCTAAAACTTGAAGTGTTTTATCAGGGATGAAAATAAATAATTGATTAAAATTAGGAATAAATATAATTAAAAAAATAACAAGTTTAGATATTTTGGTTCTAACATAATAGATAAAAGACTAATGAAGTATATAATTTTCAAGCAGAAAATGTTTGACCATGTTGAATAAATATTAGCAAGTTTAAATTTCACTGTATGTACATCATATGATTATAAAAGAATGCCAGAAAATGTCTGTTTACTTATGTATTTCACTAGTTTAGACTATTACTTATTTTTATTTCAAATAGTATATTTTCAAAATAGACTTGTAAAATAATGAATTAAATTTTTATAGGAAAAACAATTGAAATCAAAGAAAATAGCAATTTGTGGCAAGCTACTTGATATCACTACAAGAGACATGGAATTATATGAATTAAGAAAAAAATTTGTTTTATCATTTAAATCTCATTAGTAAATTAATTAGAACAAATAATTTATCACATTAAACATGCATTTGATAAAATAAAAGTAACTTTACCTGGACAATCATCATCTTGAAATAAAATATCCAAGAAAGCATCAATATTTTTCATGTAACTGAAAAGGAAAGAAATAAAAATTATAAGATTTTATGAACAAAAGCAAAGAATTACATTTATATTATATAATTGTTACTATAAACAATGATTTAGTTTCCATAAATATTTTGATTTTATCTGAGTAATTATTAAAAATAAGTCACACATATTTTTCACAACACAATATAAAATATAATATTGTTGTAGCAGATGTTTATTTTATGAACTAGTAGCTGGTTCATAACATGGTCTTACAAAGATACAATAATTTTAATTCATATTCACACACTAAATTCTTGAAAAATGTTTTTTGTAAACTTATTTTCATAGAACTTTCATTTTTATCATCTGATCTTTTAAATTTTTTTTTTATAATCTTGATTGAGAAACTTGGATCGAAATTTTTGAAAGAAAATTGTAAATGCTTCTGATTGTATATAACTAATTGCACTGTAAACTTTAAAATTCTACATTTTAAGCAATTCATGTGCCTTATGAAATTGACATTGTAGTAGCAATATGCTAGTCAATTCATGCTTGGAATGATGTTGAAAACAAAAATTTTTTTTAAAAAGGGTATTTAACTTATTTTTGAATATTTTATTTTGCTTCTTACAATCACATACCTTATAATGATAAGTGATTAAAATGAGGGCCTACTGTATTGTGATTATAATATTCATAAAAAACCTTTATTTATCAGACTATACACAAATTATATAGTAAATATATAAATAATGAATCAGTTTCAAGCAAAATTTACAATTTTACATCTAACACGAATTTCGATTCCATGCAATTTCTTCATTGAGAAATGAAGAAATTGCTTGTTTATCTTAATTATATTTTTTGATCAACAAATAACTAAAATATTCACAGATAAAATAAATACTAAAATCAGGATTATAAATTTTTCACTAGGCTCAATTTTATTTAATTATTAGCAATTTTAAGAAAACTGAATCACTTGCACATTTTTTAACATTTTCAATCTTTGTTCATCATCAGTTTCTCATTAGTAAATATAATTTGAAGCATAATTATTATGCAGAAGTTTTCTTAACTACACTCCTAATTATTGAAATTATACCAGAAAGAAATGCAAATAAACATTAAAAAATACATATGACCCAAAATAATGTTTAGAAAACAATATATTTTACTATAATAAAATATATAAAATTTCCAAGAAATATTTAATACGATCCTAAGAAGCAAATACCCAAAACAGCCAGTGCAGGCAACAATAATAGCATTCTCAAGTCAGGGTAATAAGCAAAAAAGATTAGAGGATGTATAAATACATAAAGGCATAGCTGCTAGTGCAGTTTTAACTTGATTGTAGAGTTCATTGATTACTGTGACTGGCATAGAGTGATGCAGTCACTAGGTAAGAAGTGATCAGAATAGTCTGGATATAGCAACAGCTGAAAACGTTGAATATCAAGGAAGGTTATAGCTTACAGTTTTATATATCAGAAATTACATATATTATGTCATTATACAGAAATTTAAAACTTATACATAATATGTAGTTTTGCATTATCTTGATAAAAACAATGCCACTGTGGGTCAAATACTAGGTAGAGCAACAGACCTTAAAACAAAAGAAATGTAACAATCATTGCTCAAAATGATATCAAAGTAATTAAAAGGTGATTGAAATATGCATCCAATAACACCCGACACCATCACTCCAGGTAACGGCCCAGTTTGATGTTAATGCCCAATGAAGATGTGCACTCGCTACAATGCCATTGAACCCATACACAATTATCTTGATGTTGTAAATAGAACATGGAGACTGAAAAACTAATATTGCAGCATCTAAATTTACTGTGAACTGTTACAGACACAATTAATTGCAAACGACCTCACTGTTTTCATTCAGGGCTCATGATGTGGCTGTACAATAAATTAAGGGCATACAGATAACATATCTGTCATTTTAGATGTTAAGAAAATTATTTGCTGAGACCCAGCACTGCATTCTATATGATTATACAGAGTCATAAATTCCTTATTCTGAAGACAATCATGGGATTGCTACCAATATAAGTAACAATATTGTCATATGATAAATTAGAATTAAACCTACATAAAATTAAAGAATCAAATGTTGGTATTGGGAGCAGAAAGAAATGATGATAAATATTTTCCCTTCATTTATAGGGTATCACAATTTCTCAACAGTATATATTCAAATATAATTTATACTTCAGAAATGTATTATGTAGTTTTTTCAATTTAAAAAGTTATATGTGTAAGGCTGAAATGGCCAGTTTGGTTAGGGTATTTGTTCTCATAATCAGAAAGTAGTGAGTTAAAATTCTGATCCAATCAAAGATCCACTGTGTTCACTAACAGAGGCTAGCGTACATTAAATATAATGTGGTTGTGATGTCTACCATGTAAAATGATATTGCTGAAGGTGGCAGGCCAAACACGGGAGTCTTCAGCTTCTAAATCATGAAGATCAACTTTCGAGACTATGATGGAACACTTACTTGGTGCCCTACTATTTAAGATGTCACCTCCTTTGTCTCTTGTAGTGCAGAAAGGTGGAAATACAAGTAACCAGGCATTATGCAACAACAACAAATTATAGGAATTCCATTTACACAAATGTGTAGAAAAGATAATCATTTGCATACTACAGTAATTCTTTTCTGTTGTAAAAATTTCATAAACACGTTAAATTTTATGTCATTGTCTTGGTGTAAAAATTTTAATGACTAACAGTGTATGACTGAGCCATAAATGTAGAAATTATAACTTTTTTGTGATCACAAGCAAATAAAAAAAATTAACTAAATACTAATCATCATTTAAAAATTATTCAGTAAGGAAGTTTCTAAAATAAGACATTTAACTTAATATTGTCATTAAAATAGATATTTTCTTTTTAATTAAGTTATTAATATAATAGGAAGAGAAACACCATTTTCTTGAGTATCAAAATGAATTTTGAAATTTTAATATGTTAACTTTTTGAGATATATTAATATTTATTTTTATATGATTTCACCGTCCATTTTTTAATAGAAATTTTTGTTAACTCAATTTAAGGGGGCAAATTAAAAAAATGAGCTAAAAAAAAAAAAAAAAACGCAATTTTCAACTTTAATGTTTTAAAAAAATGACATTTCAGCTTCTAATGATGCTAAAATTTTGATTATATTTTATTTTCATTTTTAAATTATGGAAATAAATGCCTTAGCTCAGTTTTATACACACTGAAACTAATTGTTAAACTTGTTTTTATGAAGCAAATTTCTTTAAAAATTGTTTTTTTAATTTATTGTCTTATGTTTTGACATTCAATATAAAAAAATATATATTTTAATAGTAATAAACCTCAATTTAATAATTACATCTTTAAAAAAAGGAAGTTGTTTGGATATATTTGTTGTTTAGAAATGTGAGACAGAACTAGCAAGTGACTATGTAAACTATAACTAAGCGACTATAACATAGTGACTATGTTACTATCCGGAAGTGCTTCGGATTCTAAAATAGACCTTTTTGTGCTAAAATATGAAGACTTTCTGAATAGAACTAACTCTATAAATGAAATAATTGATCTTTTAATACTTTGTGAACAACCTCATCCTTTGCAACAATCCTTATTATACAAAAACTGTTAAAATGCATCGAACATTTCTCTCAGCTTCCCAAAACATAAGCAAAGTTTTGCAACAAAATTTTACATTTTTTACAAAAATTTCATTTTTAAAAACAAAATATGTCGCTAAACATTATAATAGCTAGGATATTAATGTATGTATTATAAACAGAAAACTCATATTCATAAAATGCATTGTAAAAGGAAAAGCTGCAACAAAAATATTTTGTGGTGTTATGAACTTGCCTTTTTCATCAAATAACTTTAATGAAGGGTGTAATGGGTTAAATCCTGCTATTAGAAATGTTGCAGAAGAAAGAAAGAGTGTTGAAGTGTGTGACATTTAAGTAGGTATTGATGGAATGTGGGAAATATATGGTCTCACTTCTTTGAATGATATTGTTCTTGTAACAAGTGACAAGTGTTGATACTGGAAAAAAGTTTTACATACAGAAGTAATGTTAAGATTTTACAACATCAAAGATAAAATGAACCATGAAAGAAATCATCAAAACAATCACTATTGTAATAGTGGTTTGTTGAAAGTTTCTGAATCCTGCTTGTTTGATGCCTTCATAGTAAAATACAAAATAGCTGTGAAAGTTTGAATAGCCTCTTGTGGTTAAGTATTCTGAAAAATTTTTGCACAACTAGAAACTTTGAAAATTTGTGTATAAGAAGCTACTTCCTTTAACAATAGAAATATCTCAAAATGTAAATTTTTATAGGAATCCAGCCAGGTTTATACACTTGTAAAGTTAGCAAATCGAGTTATATACAAAATACTAACTATGATATAAAAATAGAAATTTGTTGAGGCTAAGATAAAAACATGAAAATGTAGAATGGAAAATCTTCCAGCAGACAATCCCAGTTATGGAACTGGATTTTTATTAATTATACGCAATTTTCATGTTATAATGTTTTTCTCAAAGTGAAGTTTTTTTTATTTAATAAGGAACATTTTCTAAAAAAAAAAAAGTACTTAATTAAAGACGTCAAAATTTAGCATATTTAAAAAATGTTATTTTACATGTTTTGACGAAAGATTTTTTCTAAATAATAATTTCTTAAAATTTTGTAAATTAAAAGGTTTGAAAATTTTAACGATTTAAGTGAAAAATACCTGTTAGGAATTTATCTTTTAAAAAGAAATAAATTATCAAATAAAAAATGTTCTGATTAAATTACATAAAAATATGGAGGAAATTATCTAGAATATAAAAATATCTAGAAAATATATTTCAAACAATTTTGGTTTCATTATTATTTTTTAAATGTTCCTGAAACAGAGCAAGTTTTTACATTATCAACATAGGAATTTTGCCCCAAGAATCTACATTCTTAAGAAAGAGCATCCGATTATAAATAAAATGTTTAAGGCAGTAAAATTTTTAGATAAAGAAAGTTGAAAGCTTTAAGAATGAATGATTAATAGATGAAAGGAATTATTTGTGCAAATGAGATTTGCATCCTTATTTTCTGATAAAGCAACTATAATAAGAAAAAATAAATAACCAAATCTTTTAATAAAGGGAATTGATAAAATGTGCCAATTAATTTATAAATGGGAATTTTTAACTATACAGCTCAGCTACTTAAAAAAATAATTAGCAAAATCAAAACATAAAAGGCTCAACAAACATCTACATTGTCAAAACAATAAAAATCTAATTAAAATTGCAGAAAAGTTGTATAAAATTTTCTTTTGGAAATATATGTGTAATAACTTACTAGCATGAACATTAATAAGGAGAACACATATTGAACAAGTTTGTTTAGTGATCATTTCAAAAAACACTTTATAAACCACATTAAATTTGTTTCTTAAGTATGATCAACCCATTAAAAATAAATACAATAATTCTCCTTGAGTCTTTGTAAATGCATTTCCTTACATTTTTTCTACCACTGTTAAAATTGTCACAGATAGATAAATAAACAAAAAATATATTTAAAAAAAAAATAAAATATATATATATATATATATATATATATATATATATATATATATATATATATATATATATATTAATAAAATTAGTGTTAAAAATAAAACCTTTCTTTTTCTTGTTGTAACTTTTTATTATCTGATTTATAACATTCCCAAGGAAGTTCTCCGCAAAGCCACTGCAATAAATTATAACACAGAAGCTCAAGATCACTACGTCGAGAAAAACCTAGAGCAACAATTTTATTAGAATTAATTACACAAAAATAAATTTTGAAAAATAATTTCACAAAAATATTATTTAATCTTGTTTCCTTCAATATGCATATGCTTTATGAAAAAAAAATGCAAATTTGAATTGATTTATATAGCAATACAAAGTCATTTGTTTACTTAATGCTAGGTTATGAAAACCTTTTATATTTTTGAAATATGTATATAAACTTACACCCATTATGAGCATCTCTACTGGTGAATTCAGGAGTTCCATTATGAGCTTTTTTAGGATCAGGCAATTCCTTTTTATGGCCCCCATCACGTGTGTATTTACAAGCCAGACCCATATCAACCAAATATACCTTTTAAAAAAGCTATTATTTAAGTATATAAAAATATTCCATACAATAAAGTAAGTATGAAAGCACAATATAGATAAAACTTGATGACTCTGAAAATAATTACTTTAGAATGCATACATATATGCATACACACATAAAATATTTATCGAATTTTAAGAGAAAGGAATTTATTATTAATTTTTTTTTAATAAAATAAACATAACACTTAGTATTTTCTCATCAAATAGGGCTTTGATGAATTAATAAACTTAGAAACAACATTCATGATAAGAATATTTTTGCTTATCATAATTATTAAATTTCTGTTTATTTAAACTTTTATAAGTTTAACATGGGTAATTTTAAAAAGAGCCATTATTTAGTAACACAGATTTGGTCAGAAATCATTTAACAGGATTGCTTATGTTTATATAAGTAAACCAATAATTGAGAAAAGAGAAGTTTAAAATTCCTATACAATAAAATCTAAGAATATTAAAATTATTTTCTCAAACTGTTTTTAGTTTTAGAAGCAGAACCTACATATTAAGTCATACACTTTTTCTATTTTTTTTTACACTGTCATTTTTTCTTGAAAATATAATAAGGACAGTCAAAATTTTTGTATAGCTAATTCCAAAATCATTAATTTTTTATAAAAGTGTCAAAAAATATTTATTGTGTTTTAAAGCATTTTATATTTATCAAATATTTTAAAATATTCAAAGTTATTGGAACACTTAAAATGACATCCTAAATTATTGAAAATAAGGATTGGTATTGATATAACAAAATACTTTTATTAAGACATTTAGACAATAATTATGAATTAAAGTAATATTTTTAATAATGGTGAGCACTGGGTAACTAACCCTTTGTCCTTAAAAGAATGACAACTGTTACTCATTTATTGTTACCCAGTGAGCACCTGTGAAACAAGTTAGAGGGGAGTAGCATTACCCACACCATACTACCACAAATCCATTTATAGGATGGGCCACATTTATACATCATCTCAGAAGAAAGGATAGAGAGAAAGAAATAGCCAGGCTCAAACCGGGATTCAAACATAAGAGCAACAGCCTTGGAGCAAGGAACATAACTATCTAGCCATTGGTCGATATTTAAAATAGAATGTCATGGTGGATACTTGTTAAAACATAAAATCAGATAATTACTACTTGCACAGCATCAACTTTAGTTATGTTATGAATGCATAAATAGTATCTGAATTACAATATAAAATTAGTTCCCTTACCACTTTCTTTCTAGGTTTGTGTCATTAATGTTGTTAAAAATTATAATTTCTGGATTGAAAATTTTATTCTTAAAATTTAAAAAAAGACTGAAAGGATGAAACCTATATATAATGAGAAATTTTCTAAAATATTTTTCAAATATTTATTCATTGAAAATTTGTGGAAAACCTTCAAATCATATAATATTAGAGAATTGTTAAGAAATAAATGCAGAAAATTTTTTTAAAATAGAGGCAAAGGAAAAAATTAGTTCTACAGAAAACAGGCACATATATCCATGGTTGCAAACATACTTGATTCTCGGTCTTCTTCTCACGACCTAATAAAAGGTTGGCAGCTTTTATATCACCATGAATATAGCCATTTGTATGGATGTATTCCAATACATCCAGCTGGAAAATATAATATTTTAATAAACAGATGATAAAAAAAGTTTTTTTTTTACATGTAAATACATCACAAACATCTTACCACATATAAGCCAATAGTAAAAACTGTTTCAGGAGGAAATTTATGGTCATTTTCATCTAAAAGTTTTTGCAAATCTTTACCAAATCTTTCCAAAACCATAAAACGGTATTTAGAGCCTCCATATTCAAAAGAACCAAATCCATGACAGGGTGAAAGTCCTAAATAAGGCAATTTCTTCTGCTTGACCCATTCTGCAACTATGAATAAAAGCATAACATAAAAATAAATGTTGTTAAAAATGCATTTAAGTTTTTAGATAGAAAATAAAACAGTACAAAATTATAGAATATATAAAAAAGTCAGAACAACAAATAAATTAAAATTTTTGACTATTTGGTTTTACAAGATTAAAATATCATTTTAGCTAGGAAAAGGAAAATTTAGTGATATTATACAATTAGTAATCATTGAGATTAATCTGACAGAAAATATCTATCAAAGTAGAGCTATTATCAATGTTATTAATTTGACTGAAATATACATTTTAAAGCAAATTTTGAACCAATAAACATATATGCCTTAAATAAGAGGATTAGATTGGTTAGTTAATCATTAGAAATTGTTTGCAAAAAGTTAAGTATGTTTCAAATCTACAAGATAAAGATCAGAGATAAGATCATTTAACAAAAGTTCAATATAATATAGAAGCCAAAATGAAACAATACAAACCAAACAAATATAAAAATATTCTGACAGAAAATATCTCGCTAAGGAAATCAATTTTTCAGTTAGTCCTGCTAGAAACATTGATTGATGCGATAAGTATTATAATGATCAAAAACAAATATTTCTTTACTTAATTATTAAAGCAGTTTTTATTAACTATGCAAATGTTAAACTATGAAATATTTTTAAAAATTTCCTTTTCAAATCACTGACAATAAAAATATTAATATATAACATTTAATTTCACCAATGCTAAAATTGAATTAAAAATAATGAATAAAAATATTTAAAAACTAGATCATAACTTGATAAGAAAAATGTTGAATATCCATGTTTATATTTGTACAACTTTGGAAATCAATTTACAGGAAAAAATAATTTACTTCATAAAACTTAACAAAAATATTCTTAAGCATTAAGAAATGTTCTGTTAAGCCTTTCATTATTAGCCTCTGTATACTGAATATTTGAATTTATCAAGTCACATGTTTAATGAGAGATGGTTAAAAAATTTGTGTTCGTAAATAAAATTACACAAATTAAAAAAGAATTTAAATTGTTTTTCACCTAATTCACTTAACCTTTACATTAATATTTAAGTCACTGCTGAATAGTGAGAGAAGGACATTGTACTTCTGCTGTCTGTATACATGTCTATCATGGAGGGGTTTGTTTGTCGTGCAACGGTAATTTTTTGGTTGGTTTTTATGGCGCAAGGTCCAGATAAGGACAAGCTGTGCCAATCACAAGATATTATACCTCAGTTTTCTTTTCACCCATTAAAAGTATAAAATAGAAATATAGTTAAAATATATATTAAAAGTATGTAAACATACAATATACACATGTATAAAATTAAAAACTTGAATTTTGAATAAAATATTACAAAACCAGATAAAATTCATAAAACCTATGTCTTTTAAAAACGCAAATAGATTGCGATGGGGTGGTTCCCCAAGCAGATCTTCTAATGTTAAAATATCACTATTAAAATATTTAAAACGCTGATGGTTAAAATCTGGGCACTCAATTAAAATATGATATACTGTGAATGGCTCATCACACTTTTCACACCATGGTTGGAGATCACTTAAGATCAAATGATTGTGGGTGAAACGTGTGTGACCAATTCGAAGGCGAGTCAGTCTGACATCTGCGCTTCGTGGAGATAAAACAGACAATGGAATGATGTATGAAAATATGGAATGGAGTTTGTTGCTGACTTGCAGGTTCCAGGATTCCTGCCAAAGAGAATATATGAAATGTTTGTATCCTTTTCTCATGTCCATTGATGGTATTGAAGGCAAAATGGAAGTAGCTGCAGATTTAGCGGCAGCATCAGCTTTCTCATTGCCATCTATTCCTATGTGGCTTGGAATCCAACAAAACAGTATCTCAAATCCCTTGTTAGTAACAGAATCAATTAATTTGAATATCTTAGACACAACTGGATGGCAATTATAGTTATTATTCCTCAAACCTTCTAATACACTCATACTGTCAGTGTACACACAGAATTTACGTTCATTTTTAGTTGTTATCAACTGAAGTGCTCGGTATATAGCCGTAGCCTCAGCAGTGAAGATGGAACAGGATTTGTGAAGGCTATAACTGTAGGAAGTATCAAGATAAACTCCACAACCAACTGATCCTAGACACTTGGATCCATCCGTAAATACTGGAGTGTACATAGTATACTGACAGCGATGGAATGAATAAAGCTGTTGAAGAATAGCAGTATTTGTATCTGATTTATTATTTTTTCCAAAGGGATTTAGTACAATAATGTGTGGATTTTACCAAGGAGGATGTGCGATAAGGTCGGTAGACTCGATTTGGACATCACATAGGTCAGAAAGCAAAATAATAGATTTAATACGAGAGAGAAAAGGTTGAATGCTTGATGGTCTAGCATTATATAAACTCTTAAGAGCAGCACTTGGAATCGTGGAACGCAAGGGATGATGAGGTGAGGACATGATTTTTGAATAATAATTAAGAGACAGCTGCATCCGCCGCAGGTCTAATGGCAACTGTTGGCAGATTACATATAGACTCTGGACAGGTGATGTTCGAAAAGATCCACAGCATATCCTTAAAGCAGTGTGGTGAACAGTGTCCAATCTGCGTAAGACTGAGAGTCTAGCTGATCCATAAGCAACACAGCAGTAATCAATTCGAGATAAAATTACAGATTGATAAATTCTTAAGAGTGATGTGCGACCTGCACCCCAAGATGTATATGAAAGCAATCTGAGGATGTTGAGCAGTCGCTCACATTTCTTCCATAGAAGTAAAACATGCGGAAGGAAAGTTAATTTCTTGTCAAAAATCACGCCAAGGAATTTTATCTCACTGACTACAGGAATGGGTCTATTATTTATGTGAAGCACAGGATCATTATGGAAATTAGTTTTTCTACAGAAATGGACACAACAGCTTTTACTAGGAGATATACAAAGGCCATTCCTTTCACACCAAGTTGTTAACTTATTTACAGCTGTTTGCAATTGTCTCTCAATTATATTCATGTTTGAACCCTGATATGAAATTTGTAAGTCATCGACATATAAATTACTATGAATAGAAGATGGTAACTGATGAAGTATGTTATTGATAAAAAGGTTAAAAAGGGTTACGCTTAAAACGCTACCTTGAGGGACACCCTCAGCTTGAGTAAAGGTATTGGAAACTGTAGTTCCAACACGTACTTTAAAAAGCCTAGTGGCTAGGAAATTCTTTATAAATATTGGAAGATTACCCTTAAATCCAAGATTATGCATATTACGGAGAACGCCATAACGCCACATACGATCGTATGCTTTTTCAATATCGAAGATTGCAACAAGATGGTTTCTCCTCACGAAAGCATTTCGAATTTGGGATTCTAGATCTATTATATTATCAAATGTGGATCGTCCTCTTCGAAATCCGCTTTGGTGAAGGGGTATGCAATTATTCTTCTCTAAGACGTAAATGAGTCTAGCATTGACCATACTTTCAAACATTTTGTACAAGTAACTCGTAAGAGCTATTGGACGATAACTCAGAGGGTCAGTTGAATCTTTGCCAGGTTTCACTATTGGAATCACTATTATTTCTCTCCATGATGTAGGATAAGCATGCTCAGTCCAGATTCTATTAAACAATGAAAGTATGTTTAATAAAGAATCATGATTTAAATGACGGAGCATTTGATACAAGATTCCATCTGGTCCTGGGCTAGTGTTGTTTGCTTTAGATAAAGCAGACTTCAATTCTGACAGTTCAAAATCACAATTATAGGGTAGAATATGTCGATCATGAAAACTTAGAGGTGTCTGCTCAGCGATTCTTTTAATCCTTTGAAAAGTAGGATTATATGAATCAGAGCTGGAAACACTAGCAAAGGTTTCACCGATGACATTAGCAATATCTACCGCTGAGGAGTGTATTGCAGCTCCGGTTTTTAATACAGGAATGAAATAATCCTGATAAATACCATTGGCTGCTTTAACTTTCCTCCATAATTGTTTACTTGTTGTCGATGAATTGATTGATGACACGTAGTGAATCCAAGATTCTCTTTGACTCTGACGTCTAACTTTTCGAGCATGGGCTTTGGCTTTTTTAACAGCAACAAGATTCTTCGTAGTAGGGTATCTTTGAAATATATTCCATTGCTTCCTTTGTTTCTTACAGGAGAGTTGGCATGTTTCATTCCACCAAGGTTTCCTGTGTTTATGTGGAATGATGGAATTTTTAGGGATAGCAACATCCGCAGTTTGGAATATTGTGTCGGTGACATATTTAACAGCATCATCTATCATATCTGTCTTAACTCTTGTCTCACTGATCACAGCCAATTGCGTGAAAAGTGTCCAATTGACTCGACTGTACACATAACTAGGTGGGTTGTGACACACACTATTATTTCCAGCCTGAGACACGATTAGAGGGAAATGATCAGTGTTGTAAAGGTCATTTCCAACTTCAAAATTCAGCAATGGCAAGAGTGATGGAGAGCATATAGCTAAGTCCAGAGAGTGAAATGTCCGTGTAGGTTCGTGAAAATAAGTTTTCTCGTTGGTATTTAGCAGACAGAGGCTATGGTCAGAAATGAACTGCTCTGTCAACCACGAGAATTCGTATCATCACTACCCCACAGAAAATTATGACAGTTAAAATTACCGAGCAATAAAAATGGAGTTGGGAGTTGATCAACCAAGTCATTCAGTTCTTCTGCTTGGATGGCATCATTCGGTGGTAAGTAAAGACTACATACCGTTATTAGACATGTGGTGTGTATTCTCACAGCCACAGCCTGGAATGTAGTTTTTAACTGATGTGCTGTACTGGGATAATTGTTTGATGTAATTATACAAACTCCACCAGACACAGCAGCATCACCATCATTATCCTTTCTGAACCATTGAAACCCACGCATTTTGGTGACAACAGTGGGCTTCAAGAATGTCTCCTGGAGAGCCACACATGCGGGGTTAAAGCGAGAGATGATGGATTTGATGTCATCAATGCGAGAACGAAAACCACGACAATTCCAGGATACAAAGGTAGTCACGAATGGAATATATTCTAACCTTTATCACTGTTGCTTATGGTCATCTCAGATGAGTCTTCAGAATTGAAATCATCATCTGATGGATGCAGCTTGACAGTGTCTGCATCCAAACACAGAAGAGCTTTTTTTGTTGTCAAGGAAGACTTTCTAGGGCCTTCCTTGACCAATTTTAATTTTCTAGCCTTCAAGGCATTTGATTTTGCCAAAGCTGATTTGGTAATTGTAGGTGTTGATAGTTCTATTGTTCTTTGCTTTAGAAGAAAGCTAGCTAAAGAGGCAGAGCTTGTATCTGTTTGGGTGCTGCAGGATCGGGTCACTTTTTTTTGCCATAGCTGCATAACTAACACCAGGAGTTGGAGTGTGGGAACTAACTATGCGACGAGCTTCAATATAGGACACATTGTTCTTGATCTTAATAGTGACAATTTCCTTTTCCTGTTGCCAAATGGGACAAGACCTGGAATATGAAGGGTGGCCTCCTTTGCAGTTGACGCACATTTCTTTGGATTTGCAGGTAACACTATCATGGTTGTCAGCTTGGGAACAGTGAGCGCAAGTAGGTTTTCCTCTGCAAGCCATTTTAGAATGCCCATAACGTTGGCACTGGAAACATCTAAGAGGATTTGGTATATATGGTCGCACTGAACAATGCATATAAGCCACTTTGATGTATTTTGGTAAGTCTGGCGTTGCAAAAGTCAAAATAAGGTGTTTGGTATTTAAGATAATACCATCCCTTTTGATTGTTATCCTTTTGACGGCGCAGACTTTCTGGCTTTTTAAGTTGTCAAGAATTTTATCAGTGGACGTATGATACAAATCCTCTGCAGAAATTACTCCTTGCACAAAATTTAGTTTTCCATGTGGCTCTACTGTTACTCGTATGTCAGCTAGAGATTTCATGCTCTGTATTATCATAGCTTGTTTTTCCGATGTAGTTTCAACAAGTAGATTGCCTGTTCTTAATTTTTTGACAGATTTTACAACACCAATCCCTTTTCAATCAGAAAGGGAGAAACATACTCAAATGATCCTCCAGTTCTCTTAATTATGAAGAACTTAGCTTCACACATTGGCATTTGTTGCTCCCGAGGGAGTGAGGAGAAAGTAGATTTATTCATAAGAGTCAAAATAATATTCAGGGACTAGACGGCACCACCCACCACAGAGCCCTACAAGGGGATACAGGTTAACTGTACCAGTGCTAGTCAATCCCTATACGCTTACGGTACATCCCTGAAGTGGACTCCACCCTTAACGAGTCACCCAGTAGATGTACCAATCACTTGATCTATAAGGCCGATTGATGTGCTGAGAACCACAACACACCTCCCGTTTACCTGAAGCAGAGGCCAAAGCAATGTGTTGGTCTCAGGAGGCCTCAATCACCAGGATCCTCCTTTCCAGGGACACGGGTCTCCACGCACGGCAAACACGTGGGTGATTTAGTCCTCAAGAGTAGCTAGTAACAACAGAGCGGCGAAAGCTACTCAAGGGGAGCCCTCAACCTCTTACGAGGCAACCACACTGAGGGAGAAGAGGAAGAAGAAGCAGAAGAGTAGAGGAGAGAAGAAATGCAAGAAAAGGACAGATCACTAGGGTACCTCGGGATTGTGACACCCGTGTTTACCTAAAGAAGGTAAACCCCCTGAGGGGTTGTAATTTTTTGCACACAAGGGCCAATTAGACTGGGACCTACGGTTTAAAGTAGATTCCGAACCACTACAAACATCCATGCCGAAGGTGGGATTCGAATCCACGAACTGTTGAAGTGAAGACAAGAGCGCTAACCATTCGGCTGCCAGCTCTGCATTGTCATGGTGGGTGCTAGGGAGTTTTCCTACCTAGCGACATGTCAATTTGACTCATTATCTACCTTCAGAAAGTAACTACCAAAATGGACACAAAAAATGTTTTACAGATAGATTTGGTTTAAGGCTCTTTTCTATGTAGTGTCAAAGTCTCATATTCAAGATTTGTATTCTTAAGTAATGACGATCAGGGTTGCTTTTGGCAAACATAAATACTTTAATTGCCATTGTCTTTATTTTTCTATCATTTTTCAAAAAAGTATCAAAGTTACAAGAAGTATAAATATTCTAGAATTCAGTTATTTTTCCTAATTGATAGCTTGTATTGAATTCCTTTCATTAAACAAATGAATCATAAAATCAAAAGATACATATATAATCAAAATAATCCTAATAATGCTTAATCCATCCTTATTTTATTGCTATAACAAAATAGACTAACTCAGTTTCGAGAACTTTTCTCTCCAATATTTCATAAAAGCTTTGTATTTTACATTCATTTTTTAAAACTTTATATTTATTATCCACAATTAAACCATGAAACCTCTAATTTTTTTAATGGTTTACAAATCATAAAAATCTATATTCTTTAACTTCTATTTAAATTTTATTTACTATAATAATTAAAAAAAAAAAAAAAAGATTTTTTCAGCAATTTGTCAAGTAGCATTTCCAATGCTAAGTAATGTATGAAATGTTTTCATGATGCTGTCTTAAAACTGTGCAAGTCTTTTAAAAACCTTCGATATGAGTAAAAAACTTTTAACAAATCTGACAACCAGTTCATCAAATTTATCTAGCTCTTTCAATGGTTTACATTTTTTGTAAGTAGATAAAACAATTTTCATAAATTATATAATGACTGGTCATTTTTTTAAATTGTTAAACACAAAATAAAACAAATAAATCCTTCCAAAATAATTTTTTTGACTAGTGAGAGACTCAAAATAAAATATCTGATTTCAAAAGTAAAAATATTAAAAGGAATTTAAGAAGCTTATAAGACAGTGACATTTTTAAGATGATGGTCAATAACAGTGTCATAAACCAATAATTCTAAATCCTACTAAAAGTCATTTAATCAATGTGTGTGTGTGTGGGGGGGGGGAAGTTATATAACAGGATGACTTAAAATCCTTATGAAGTACAAATAGATACTGATCCCATGATATGTATATTTCTTATATGAAGTTCAATAACAACTTTATTATCAGAAAACAACATTTACATGTATTATACACATGAAACATTTAAAATAAACTACCTTATCTTATAAATATTACAGATTTATCAACTATTGCTTGCGTTGCATGAATGTACTGAATATCAAATAATTTGATTCACAGTGTGAAATATCATCTAGAATATTATTTAAATGCCAATAAATGGATACATTTATATATAACTTATAAAAAGTAAAAATGTAAGTGAAATATTAATTACATTTTTCTTGATTAGTATTTAAAACTCAAAATACTTACGACGTGTAGGTTTTCCTATTGTCTGATAACAATGCATTTCAGCAAATAGAGGTCCATTAGCATGGTATTCCTGAAAAGCAAACAAACACATTAAGAACAATAAATTAATTTTAAGTAATGTAGCAACAATTATTTATGCACATTCATACTTACTATTTTTACTACAAAATCAAAATCTTTTGGTTTTTCTTGTTTGGATGCTATAAAAAATAATTAAAATAAAAAAAGGTATAAAAATTTTATGTAGAAATAAAATTTTACGAATGCAATGTTAATTCAAATTTCTAATATTGCAATGCTGAATTCTAACTTTATAATATTAGAAGTAAACAATAACAATAATTTTAATTAAATGTATAGTACTATGTAATATTATACCAACATGAATACTTAATACAGTGTGATCTTGCCACTTTGCACTAGATATTCTGCAGCTTTAATGCTTCACAAATTTTCCAAAATATTAAAAAAATTTTAATTTGTAAATTTTTAAAAATTATTAAATTGTATGTTATAATTTATAGTTATTCTTTTGTGAATGCTTCTGTATCTTTAATTAGAATTTGTGTTCCGATTTTTCTGGAATTTCCAATAGAATTCATATTTACTTTTTTTAAGTTCCCATATTTCCCCTATTCGTATTCATTTCCCAAATTACAATTTGAATGTTTTATTTCTTTAAATATTATTTCAGAAATATATATTTGTTTTTTATTTATCAAGATTAAATTTAACACTTAGATATGTAAGTTCTTCAAGAAGGAACTTATTACGTCACAATTACAACATGTTTGCGCTGCATTACGTCAAAATTACTTCATTTTGTTATCACCAAAATTTGAGACCCCCAGATTATACAGCATCTGTGCCGCCTCACCTAGCATCTTCTCTTGTTGTATCTCGATAATCTTATCCGTGATAATGACTGAATCGCATACTGTATTCTAGTGTTGTGTTAGAGATAACCGATTTTGTATAAGCAATAATTTTTTATTAATTAAGCCCTTATAATGCCACTTAAATGAGGTGCCTCTACGAAAACTTCCTCCAGGGGCAAACATGAGCAAGAGGATGATGATCATCAGAGAAAAAGTAAAACTTTTTATATATGATTAAAGAGAGCAGAAGCTATGCATCTGTGGCATGCCATTATGGACTGAATGAATTTACAGTGCAATACATCAAGAAAGAGGAAGCAAACATCCAAAAATTTGCTTCAATAAAGAAGCAAAATGTGTGGTAACTGTGTAATAACAAAATTGTAAAAATGGAAACTGCACTGGTATTGTGGATTGCTGATTGCAGGAAAAAGACAGTGAGTTTGGACATTAATATAATCAAGACAAAAACCAAATCAATCTACGATTAAATCTTGGCCGATGATAATGAAGAGGCTGAATAAAGTGAGAAGTACCTCAAGCCAGCAAAGGCTGGTTTGAAAAATTTAAAAAACGATACAGCCTGAAAAATGTGTTTCTCTAGGGTAAGGCTTCCTCTAGAAATAAAAATGCTTGTCACTACATGGTGGAAGAGCTTTTTGATCTAATTAGTAAGGGAGACTTCCTCTCTGAACAAGTTTTCCTCTTCAAGGATGAAGTGAAGAAGCCAGGCTTATAAAGATTGTGTGACTCTCATTATGGCAGGAAATGGTGCAAGTTTTATGCTTAAGCCAGGCTTTATTTATAAAGCCAAAATCAACAGGCATTAAAGAACAAAAGTACGGCTCTGTTGTCCGAGTTATGGATGCATAACTCCAAAATCTGGATAACGAAAACTCTGACCCTTAAATGGTTCCTCCATTGCTTCATTCCCTAGGTGAGCTGCAATTGGCAAGGGCCTCACCTTTAAAGTCCTTCTCCTGACGGACTTGCAATATGATGGTGTGTGCAGATAGAGCTTCTGCCCTTGAACACTACATTTGCTCCATGATAGAGGGCCTCATTTCGGCAGTTGACAATGTCAATGACGAATTCACCTTGAAAGCATACCAGTGCTGTTATGCCTGTATTATGTTAGTCTAATATTCAGCAAGCATTAAAGGACATGAGGAGTGAGATCATAAATTCTAGCTGGAAGAAATTATGGTCGAATGTGGTGCACGACTATCCAGGCTTCACTCCTGAAATAGTTCATCACTCAGTGGTGGAGAAGGTGGTGAGGCTGACTCACAGCATGAAGAATGAAGGATCTGTAAACCTGACAAAAGACATCAGTGCCTTTATTGATTGCCACTCAAATGCACTCACTGATAAAGACCTCCTTGAGATGACAAAGTCTGCAAGTGTAGAGTAAAAAGAAACTTAAAAGCACAAGACATTGAAGACAATGTGTTTCGAGCTGTCAAATTCAGCAATCGCACTGACGGGGTTGTCTTTATACAGGGAATTTCGAAAGAAAAGGAAAAACATAGGCAGGTTTCTCTCCAAGGCTCTACTGTCAGTGCCTCCAGCAGAAGAGTTTTCGAGTGAGATTAAAGCTGATTACTTGTTTATTTTTTACTGTTGGCTACCCACTATTTCCGAGCAATAGTGAACTCATTAGCTGTATAGCTTTGAAACTTATTATTTAATTTCTAACAATATTTTAAAATGGGATAGAAATTTTTTACAAGTGCTTGACAATTTTTTGCATAATTGTATCATATATTTCAAGTAGAAGCTTTTAATAAAATGTGGCAACATCATATGAGAAATTAAGAAATTAAAGAACAATAAGCAAATTAAGAATAGAATTTAATATACCAAAGTAAACTGTCCCAAAACCCCCTGAGCCAATCTGAGTCCCAATAATCCAACATTTCTTAGTTGCATCAGTTATTTGAAAACCTTCAGGTATGCTTTCTGGTAACTGATATCCTTTTGCAGCTGCTTTTTTACGAGGTTTTCCTATATAAATAAAATATATATAGATTTAAAAATATTAACTGTTAACTCAAATAATTTTGTATTGACAAATCAGTTGAAAAATTAAATTGATGCATAACTAAAATATCACAATTTGAAAAATATTTTCATTTACAGATAAATTTATGCTACGGTACATTTATAATTGGTGGTTTGGAATCAATATCTTTTAATGAATTAGACAGCCTAGCAAAATAGAAAAATAAAAGAAATCTATTTTGTTAGAATATATAAATAAGTACAAAATGCTTTCATTATTAGCAAATAATTCTATAACCAATATATGTATGGTAAACTTTATAGAAGCTTTTAAATTTCTATCATTATCAGCTATTTTAAAATACTACTAAAATTTTAATAGGCTTTCTGTTTTTAAAAAATATATGACACAGCATTAGATATTTTTGTAAATATGACAGTCAAAAAATTCTTGCAATATATTTTTAGATGAAATGTAATTTTTAAACAATTTGTCTAGAAAAATTTTGTAATAAAACAGAAAAATAAAAGAAATTTTTTTTGTTAGAATATATAAATAAGTACGAAATGCTTTCATTATTAGCAAATAATTCTATTTGTAATTTGTACAGTGCCATTTTGTAATTTGTACATAAAATTATAAATTTTTTTGCAGATATTGTCGAGAGGATAATACACAAGTTCCGATTTTTCGGCTGATATATTTTGAAATATCGCTTCAAACATTGTCTAACTTGGTATTCTTAACACCAAATTTGGGTCTTTGTGCATCTTCTCCTTGTTTATGTATTTTTTTAGTTACACGCAGCACAGTGGTACCGAGGCTTTTTTTAAATTTTTTTTTTTTTTTATCAGATTTAGTGGAAAGTGTCACGCAAAATATATGCCTTTCTATTATTAACCAAATATAAGTAGTGCCGAATTGCTGGTACACATCTAAAAAACTATTTCTCAAAATTTTCTTTGATTACCCCTAATTTGAAATAAGGAAGATTCTATAATAAGGACAATCAGTTTTTTTCTGTATACTATATATGAATTCCACAATGATATTCAGTAAGAAAAAGTTCTCATAAATACTTTCGCTTTTGCCTTTGAATACTTGAGTGAATAAGACATTTGCTTCACCATTGTAATGTTATAATTATAAATCATTTTTAAAGTTTCCTTTGTTGACCCAGAATGAACTGAAACAAATGAAGTATCATAAAAAATACTAAGCATATTTACTATTTTTTTATCCTTCCACTTTAGTAATATAACTTTTAAATGCTGATTAGCAATGCTTCGTCACTTTTTTACGTTTTCTTTAGCAAAACTTAGTGATAAATTTTTTGTGTTTCAGTGGAATGTACCATTTGTCTGCTTTCTTTTGAATGAGATTGTCTGTAAAGTTTGGAGATAAATAGAAGTTATTAATATTTATGCAAAATTCAATTTAGTAATGGGTGTAATTGGTTAAAAACAGCAGTCGATACAGGATATAAATATTGTGGTAACAGAGACATAATTTTTTACAAATACAAAAAATATATAACTAATATAAAACTTCACATAGTATGAAAAATTATATTTCAAATAATGAATATGATAAAGAAATATGCATTTACCATGACAAATAACTTTTATAAAGCATTAGTGATTCCTCTACAGTGAGCTTTTACAGGACTATCTATTTCACAAAACTTTTATCTAATGTGACCCCAATAGCACCATAAATTTTTCTTATTGACAAAATAAAAATGTCTCATCAACAAGTAAAAATGATCACACTTTATAATTTTTTTAAAATATTGGAAAGTTTATAGATGTTTTTTTTGATCAATACCAATGATAAATCTGGCTATTTTTTTTTTTAAAACAAGACTTAGAAAATAAAAAGAGTAAAGAATAACATTTTATTAATATTTGTTGGACTCCAAGAATTAAATTTCTCTAGATAAGCAGAGTGATGTTGAGAGGCAAATCTATTAGTTTCATTAACTATCAATTATATTAAGTCTATCCATAAATAAGCTGAAATATTCAGTCCTCTTTATATATATATTAAGAGTATTTTTGAAACACTGGAATCTAGAGGTGCATGAGGAAAGCCACATTCACATTTCTTTTTATCTATCAACAAACTTTCTAAATTGTTCCCTTATTGGAATCTTCAGATACACTTACAAACACAACTGAATTTCTGATGAGTTTTCACTACCATCACCACTACCCAGATATGTGGAATACTCTGGATCAATCTACTTTATCACTATCTTTTAATTTGTTCAAAGTGATCTGTAATTAGGGATGAAACTGAGATTTAGCTGAAATTGCGAGACTCTCCCCAGTGGGTTAAATTACATTTAACTCATCACTAAATAAATTCAGAGTGTGAAAGTTAAGAATAAAATTTTTAAAGATTTATACTTCAAAAAAGATTAGAACACATATTTCATTTACATAAAACAAAAAACTATTATCAAAGCATTATTTAATGATAAAGAAAATTACAAAAGTCATTGGACAATAATTCCAAATTTTAAACTATCACATTTCTGAAAATTTTTATTTGAAAAAATTTTTATCTTTAATAACTTACTTTTCTGAAATTGGTCACAAATGAAATTTTTTTATTAGTAGTAAATGATATTGTACCTTGAATTTTAATATTACTTGTATTACTAAAAATCAACATTTTCTTTTTTGCATTTTCAAAAACTGTAAGCAATACATTGATAATGAAATTAGCTATCTTTATTTTAAAGTTATCAATATCATTTGAGAAATTTAATTGTTTTGAGTTTACTTCTTTTTCCCAAATACTTGAAATTTGTCCTAAACTTTAGTATACCTACAACTGTATTGATTTTTCCATATATAATAAATGGAATAGAAGCTGCATACATTTGAATAATATGAATATATATAAGCATTATACACTTTATTTAACTAAGCAGACCTTCTCTTTGGTCAGTATAAGTTGCTTTGTCTCTCAAGGAATTTATTTTTATTTGTACACCAGCCTTCATCACAACAGTTATTCTTCATCAACTTCATCACAACAGCAATACATTGATAATGTAATTAGCTATCTTTATTTTAAAGTTATCAATATCATTTAAGAAATTTAATTGTTTTGAGTTTACTTCTTTTTCCCAAATACTTGAAATTTGTCCTAAACTTTAGTATACCTACAACTGTATTGATTTTTCCATATATAATAAATGGAATAGAAGCTGCATACATTTGAATAATATGAATATATATAAGCATTATACACTTTATTTAACTAAGCAGACCTTCTCTTTGGTCAGTATAAGTTGCTTTGTCTCTCAAGGAATTTATTTTTATTTGTACACCAGCCTTCATCACAACAGTAAATAGATTTAAAGTAGTTTTTAAACCATGTATACATCTATTATACTTGAATAACATTTCAAACCATATATACATGAGGTGAAATTTGAAATTATGAGCTGCTGAACCAATAGTCAGAGCTGCCAGTTGAATTATTTGTCACTATAAAATTATGAGAAGAAATCTCTGCCTCATTTTGAATTCACAACTGAAACACAATTTTAACTCTGGAGATAGTCTGATACTTATAGCTTACAGAATCGTTTATGATTGAATCTTACATTCTAATATTAATAAACTTGTTAGTCATTATCACATAAACTTATAAGCTAAATCAAATCCTCATACATGTACACAATTCATTCACGTTATTCATTTCTGCAGATTTTCTCCTCATAAAAAAATATAGTGGATCAGTTTACTTGTATAAATATTTCTTTATCAAACTCTAAGTAAATAAAATCAATAATATTCATTAAACACGCTCTAAACTAAATATTTATATTATTAAATATTATTTGAAATTAGTAAATTAAAATAATTTGAAATGAATGAAAATACAAAAATATAGAACATTTTCTTAATTTTTTTTAAAAGAATCATGTATATAAAGCTTTAAAATAAATATTAAAGCTATAAATACTGACAACCCTCAGCACTAAAGATTTATTTATATTGATTGTATTGACATATGTATATAGTGAAATAATTTGTATTTGCTTAAAAAGTCATCCAAATTTTGTTTTTTATTTCCCCTTTTAAATTCATATTACTTATAATAGTTATTTTCTTCACATAATATTCCCCATTTAGAAAATCAAAATAAATTTCTTTTATAATGCATTTCAAACATGCAGGAAATAGAGTGGCAGCAATTGAAAATATTATAGAAAAAATTTTAACATGAGATACCGTAAGAGAGAATCACGTTCAACCATAAAAGTAAATATAGGCCATCGGATGCACATAAGACATGCAAAATGAAGGCAAATAAAGAAACTAAATAATTTTTCTACAAATAGATACATGTACAAAAACTTCAAAAGTAATAAAATAAAAAAAGATTAAAGAAAGATAACTATAAATGGAAAAATTAGGCAAATAATCTGAAGTTATAGAACATAAATTTTAAAGTAATATGTGGACGCAGAAATCATCAAATAATATATTAACAAGAAACACCAAAAATGTAAATAATTAATATATTTGAAGAGTAAAATTCTTGCTTATAAGAAATATCAGACAATACAGTGAATTCAAAGGAATGCTGATAAAATAAAATCATACCTCTTCCTGCCATGAGAATAGAAGTATTAACTAACGTGTAAAAATAAACAAGAAATAATTCCGAATTTTTTTTATTAAAATTGATAGGTGAGCGGCAAATATACTTTTTTCATAAATTTTAAACATCAATCAACAAACAATAAAAACCGCATTTAAATCAAATATTGTTGCCAGCTTACAAAAATAATTTCATTCATTATCATCTTTTTTTTCCACATTTTTACAGCAGATTAAAGCCAATTCAGCAATTTTCATAGGAATACATTGAATATATAATATAGAATAACATATTATAAAAAATACTATAAAATAGTATAAAATATATATTAAGGAACACATTAAATATATAACATAATATAAAATATTATAATAATATAAAAAAGTATGATAATATAAATATATATTAATTATACATATTTATATTCAGGGGACGTAAATAACAATGTGAAAAATTAAGATAATACTATTCCTTGAAGAAAAATTTAGACGGATTAAGTTCAGTTGAGTTCACAAAAAATATCGTTTCCTTTCTGTAGCTGTTCTTATCGATAACATGGGTCAATGATGTAGGGATATGATAATAGCTTTGAGTACGAGAAATCTTTGCCAAGCTCAGTTAGAGTTGGATCTTACTTTTTAAAACTAATATTTAAATTCTTCTAAGTAAATTATTAGACAGGAGATAAGTGATAGTCAGTGCTGGTCTCGATAAAGGCTTCGCCTCTTTCTTAGTGCTACGGCTTTTATCGCATTCTCATGTTTCCCTTGACGTTTTCCAAGTATGTTAGGATGAAATTAGATTTAGAGGCGTCATTAACATTGCCGTCGGAAACCCATTATTTTAAACATACTTGTCGTCAGAAACATAAGCAGTGTAATTAGCATGACAAATTAGCCAAATATTTTCATTTGGAAGTAAAAGCTAATTAACCACCTTCTAAAGTTTCAAGCCTCATAGACACTTATCCCTGTGGAATTCAAGATTTTGAGTACTGTTAAATAGCCAATTTATTAATTATAATTTGTTTTAATATGTATATTTATTGGTATAAATATACATAGCAATGCCAACATATACTGCGACATTTAATTAAGAACAATAAACAAACCATTCTAAAATCTTTAATCAAATTCATATTTGCTCATAGAACATAAAAAGGCTTTGAGACTTTATTTTTCATTTAAATCATTTCATACCCTTCAGACATATAGCTCCACATTTCATAAAGGAAGAATTATCAGCATGATACCAATTTTCTAAATGAGAAAATGAGAGAATTTATCGTATCTTATTTATTTGTCATTCATTATTTAATTTAATTTTTGATATCACTTTTTAAAGATAATAATGGTTACATCTTTTGTCAGAAAAACTAAGATCCGAGTTATTTCAAAATAATTACTTCGAATGTTTCAGTTCAACATCTAGAAAGATGTGGTTTTTCAGTTCTTAAATGCATTAAAAGTATGTTTAATTGTTGAATTTAAAACATCTTACAAACAGAGAAAGCATTAAAAACCTTTTCTTTAATTAAATGGTGTGTTAAGTAAGTAGAATTAATTTGAAAACTAAGATAATGTAAATAAATTAACTTTTTTTAAAAAACAGAATAAACTCTTATCAAGCACAAATCGATAATAACTTAGATAATGTTTAAAACAACAGAATTTTAAAAAGTTTTCGAATTTAAAATAGACTTTCAGAAAAACATTTAATTAATTTAAACATTTTTAAATAAATATGAATATAACGTTTAAAGACCTCGATTTCAAATTTGATACTTTTCAAGTACAATTATTTTAAGTTATTTTAAATAAACATTTTACTTACTATATTAATGAAAGTTTTTTAATATATTGTTTTGTAATTTTATATTTGCTATTATAATTTTTAAATAATATTTTAGCTATTAATAATTTTCCTTAAAATAGAGATTTCTTAATGTTATTTAAATACTTTTACGCGTAATTATTAGTAAGGGTATTATATAACTTTGATTTCAAAGTTGAAATAAATCACATTCAATATTTTAATTAAATGCGATCTAACAAGTAAAACATTAATGCAAAAAATAATCGTATTGAAATTTAACTTGTTTGATGATTTTACTGCACAAAGATCTTAATTTGAATTGAATGCATTATTTAAGCAAATTACAGTTTTCTTTTTCTATATACAATTTTATTTTTCTGAAATTCTGTAAGCTATTCAGATAAACGGAAAAAGATATATATATATATATAAATATATATATATATATATTTCTGACAACATAGATAAGAGAAATTTATTACTTAATTCAGCTCAGCTATTTCAGACCATATTCAGGAGATAGGATGGGTGTAAAAATATTCAAAATGGGTTCCATATGAATTAAATCAGAAGAAATTTGATGACCGAGTCAACACATACCTATCTCTTCTTGTTGGGAACAAATTCGAGTCCATCTTGAACCGGATGATAACTGGGGATGACAAGTGGATTACTTACGAAAACATCGTAAAGAAAAGGGTATATTCTGAGGAAAGCCTAGCCCTTCCAATTCTAAAACAAATTTTCCTCTGAATAAAAGAAGTTATGTATATTGTAGAACATTAAAAGGCCATATTTAATGAAGTTTACTGACGTTATGAAAAATTTATATTTTGTTTTATTCCAAAATCGGACAGAACTTTCCGGTAGACCTAATATATATATTTTGATTCATTATGCTAATTTTGTAATTATATGTTTTGTGTAAGATAATGATAAGAAGCTTTTACAATGCATGTATTCCAAATGTTCGTTGTTCCTTATCAAATGAATCCTTTAATTTAATAAGGTAAAAAGGACAATTCCTTTTGAAAACACGCCACAATTCTTATAATATCATCAAATAAATTAAATAAATTAACTAAGAAACGCAACTTTAATTTTTGAATTTCTCGAAAATCATTATTTGAGAGCTTATGAAGTTTAATTATATTAGAGGATGGATTGATATATCATGTGTGACATTCATGATGATATAAAACAAATATTTTATCTTTAATGATGATTTTAGTTTCAATTTAAATTATGAAACGAATATTTTGTTTTTAATAAAATTATTCAAATAAAAGATTTCAAAATATGTTATTATTTTTATTTTGTCTCTTAAATACAAAGGGTAAATACTTATTTAAAATTCTGAATTATATCTAAGAAGTATTTTAAATGAGATTCTCTAAATAAATTTATTTTTATTTTAAGTAACCAACTTCTCCTTAAACTAACAAAATAATATAAGGTAGACCCTTGTTTTAATAAATTTCTAATTTATGAACATTCACGATTCTACGAACTAGTGATTGGTCCCTAATACGATCTTATATATATACAATGATGATTTTAATTCGCATTTGCGAATTAAATATCTCTTTTTGGCGACTTTATTTTCCCGTATCTTCCGTTAGCGATTAAATTCTCGCATCTGGATGATATGAAAAAAATGGCGGATTGTTCTAAATTGCGAAATACGTAAATTTTGAACTCTGATTATTTATTCATTATTTAATGTTTTTCTTTGACACTTTTTCTCCTTTTTCGTGTTGAAATTATCGTCTGACTTTGGCTTAGTGTTTGATTGACTAAGATTGAGTATTTTTGTCCTTTAATTTTTACTATTTAAATTTTATTAATAATTTTTTTTTCTTTTTTCTTTCTTTTTTTTTCTTTCTTTCTCATTATTATGGATTTAAAATGACTGAAGGAGAGACTGAAATGATTTACACGGATTGCGATTTGCGCATTCCAAAAATAAACACGTCAAGATTATTGACTTTCGAAGATTCTATTCCACAACTAATCCAGTTAGCTGCGGAAAAAGGTATTACTAAGTTCTTCATTTTCCTGTCTCCCACTGATGGTACTGCATCTATTCCAAAGAAACCTTACAATTTAAAGCAAGAAATAATTCAACTTGTAAAGAATCACAAGAAAATAATACAAATTCAGCACACCCGTCAAGGTAAGCTTCTATTCGAAACTAATTGCCCAGATACTGCTGTAGAAATAAGCAAGATAAACATTATTCTTGGTGTACCTGTTAACTCCAGTTTTCAACCTGAATACATTTCTTCAAGATTTCTTATAAAAGAAATAAATGTAGATTTACCTTTATACCTTGTTGCTGAAGAAATTGCGCAAAATGGCTTAACGATATTAAGCTTACAAAGATTTACAAAAAAGAATTCAGAAGAACTGAGTGAAAATATTTTAGTGAGCGTCATTGGTCATCATCTACCTCAAACTATTAACTATTTCTATTCCATCATCCTAATATCTCCTTTTATTGATAACGTTCGCCAATGAGGAAAATGCTATAAATACACTCACCCTACGAAAAAATGTAATCAAGAAGTCTTCCTATGTAAAAACTGTGGAACATTCCATAAAGACTCTCCCTGTGGCAATGAAACACCTAAATGTATAAACTGTCAGGGAAATCATGCAGCTAATGACATTTCATGCCCTACGAGGCTTGAAGAAAAAAAATTCTTACATTTTAAAAGCATGAACCACCTTCCATTTATTGAGGCGAGAAGACGTTATAATAAATCTTTAAAAACCAGTTACTCCAGTGTAACCAAAAGTCATCTTCCTTTCGTGCCAAACCAAAATGAAATAACTGATATTGTTAAAAAAGCAGTGACAGAGATGGCTTCTATTTTTGAAGCAAAATTACTTGCGATACAGGCTAGACAAGATCAAATGGTCCAACAAATGTTCTCATTCATGAAAGAATGTATGCGAACATGTTCGAATCCAGCTAGATCAGTTTCTAGATCTCCTCCAAGAAAGAGTCGTGCAAGATCTATCCAGTCTAGAAAGATAAGTCCAAAAAATTCAGTGAATCAGCAAATAATATCTCCCGAGCAACCTATTATGAAGTCTAATCAACCAAATATTACACATGCAGAACCTAACATTGAAGAAAGAATTGAGCCAGGAAGAAGGCGTAAAAAACATTCATAATTTTTTTTTTAATAATATTCTTTTACTACGAGCGCACCTTTTTGTTTGATTTTTAGTGACTGTTCAGGTTTTTCGTTTTATTTTATGTTCAATTTAATTTCTTGGAATGCAAGAAGTGTTCTATCTAAGCGTCCGTATATAAAACTTCCATACTTTCAATCTTCCGATGTCCTAGCAATTCAAGAAACGTTTCTTAAAAATTCCGACTTATTTCAAATTTATAATAAAACAATAATTAGATTAGATAGGCAAGATGGCCGTGGTGGAGGACTTCTGTTTGCTGTTGATAAATCTCTACCAGTGCAAGTTTTAAATATATCCCGTTCAGAAGATAACGATACAGAAATATTAGCTATAAAAATTACTATATCCAAATCATCTCTTACTTTAATAAATGTGTATGTCCCACACGGTAAATTTTCAAGTTCTTTGTTCCATAGCATCTTATCAAATATTCCACCTCCTTTCATAATAATTGGAGACTTTAATATACGAAGTTCGGCGCTTGGCAGTTATTCAAACTCTCCCGAATCTTCAGAATTCCTCGATTGGATACTGGATAGCAACATTTGTGTTTTAAATACCTCTCAGCCTACTCATTTCGGACTCCACCATAGACCATCCCTTATCGATTATAACTTTGCATCTCCTGATATTTTTCCTTTTTGTACTTTCTCAGTCAGTTCAGATAGTTATGGTAGTGATCATGTCCCTGTTCAAACAAGTGTCAAAATCTACAACAACGATTATTCAAAAGGTATTTCCCGCAACAGAATTTTATGGACTGGCTTCTTCAATTCAATGAACACCCAAATTGCTAATAACGGACTAGTTTCTGTAGATCATTTTCAAATTTTATGCAAAGACCATCTTGATAAATTTAGGAAAAAGCAAATCTTTCAGTCAAAATCATATCCTCCGTGGTGGACATCGGAATGTTGTTATCTTTTGGGTCAAAAAAGAAAACTTTGGAGGAAAGCGAAAAGTTCTCTTAATCAGACTCTGTGGATACAGTACAAACGAATTTCTGCAAAACTTCATCAGCTTCTTCTAACCCTTTCCAGAAATTTCTGGGATAAAACTATAACAAACGCTGGTATATCTAAAGACATTTATTCTATTCTCAAAAGACTTAAAAATAGATCTACTGACTCACCAACTCATCATCTATTAATTTCTAGCGAAACTTCAATTATTTCGGATCCTGTTGTTCAGGCTAACTTATTTGCCAAATTTTATTCTCGTCAAACTGAAACTGAAGTACTACCTCTCGATTTAAGTTCAAATTTTGATTTAGAATATAACTCTGCATTCTCCCTTTCTGAGCTCCAAATGGCGATTTCTAAATGCAAAAATACTTCAGCTGGTCCTGATTTAATATCAGCTAAAATTTTGAAGGGTCTATCAAACATAGCTTTACGATCCCTTTTGTCACTCATAAATACCTCTTGGTTAAGCGGTATTGTTCCCCCGTCTTGGAAAAAATTCATCATAATTCCTATAATAAAACCTGGAAAAGATACTACTTCAGTAAATTCTTATCGCCCAATTTCTCTTACAAGTGTTCTATGTAAGGTCATGGAACGCATGATTTTAAATCGTCTAATAAATCATATTTCCATTTCCAAATATTTTCATCCAAATCATCATGGATTTATGCCTTATAGAGGTTGCGACAGTGTTCTTTCTATGCTTCATCATCATATTATTGCTTTACGTTCACAGAGAAAATATGTCATATGCGCAACTGTAGACATATCTCAAGCTTACGATTCAGTGTGGCCAGACGGCCTTATTTATAAGCTCCTCCAATTTGATATCAGAGGAAATGCTGCTCATTGGATATTGGATTCTTTATCGGATAGAAGTTATAAAGTGAAATGGCGTGGAACTTTTTCTCAACCCACTTTCTCTAATAGAGGTGTCCCTCAAGGCAGTGTTCTTTCTCCCTTTCTTTTCATGATTTATATGTCAGATATTTACGAAGTTCTCTCTCCCGACATTAAGTGTTTTATTTATGCTGATGACATAATCCTTTTGGCTGCTCATTCATCACAAGAAAGACTACAGCAAAAAATGCAGACTGCAATCATAAAACTTGAACAATGGTGTGAAGAATGGAAACTAAAAATTGATTCCTCAAAATGTTCAGTCATTGATTTCTCTTCCAAAAAATCTCCTGTAAATTTTGTACTAACTATAAACCAATTACCTATCTCTTGGTCTAAGCACATAAAAATTCTGGGCCTCTATTTTACTAATAATTTAACTTTCAAGTATAACTTTCAAATGAAAAAAAAATCCATCCAGAAGAAAATTAATGTTTTAAAAGCTATTTCAGGAAATAGATGGGGAGCAAAAACTAATCATTTACTTCAAATTGTTCAATCCTTCATTACAAGCAGTCTCGATTATGGATGTCATGTATTTACATCAGCGAGCTTATCAGTCCGAAAAATCTTGGATCCGATATATCACTCAGCTCTTAGAATTGCTACAGGTCTTCCTCGCTGGACACCTATTCCACTTCTTCTGAAAGAAGCAGGGGTCGTACCTCTTTTTGTAAGACAAAACTTTCTCTCTTCAAGGATGTACATTAGAAACCTTGCACTTTCTACTAGATCTCCATGTGGTAAATTATGGGAATCAATGCGTTACAGCCATATCTCTGGCGCTCTTCCTCTATCTTTGCGAATGAAAAAATGGCTTGAAGAAAATGGAATTCAAGAATCACATATTTTAAGAGTTCCTGCAAAATCTACATCTGTTAATATTAATTTAAAAATAGTTCTTAGAAAATATACTTTTCAGTCTAAAAATCTTCCTACAAATACTATCAATGACCTCTTTGAACTGCATAGAACTTCTGAATGGTCTAATCACATATTATTATTTACTGATGCATCTAAAATAGAAAATAAACTTGGAATCGCTGTTTATAACAGCAGAAATAACTCCTTTGTTTCCGGGCAAATCAATAACTCTAATTCCATTTTTACAGCAGAGGCTTTGGCTTTATATCTGGCGGTGACTAAATTCTGTATTTCTCCCTCTAACTATGTCATATTATCAGACTCTTTATCCTGTCTAAGTAGTTTGAATACTCTCTCAACCTCTTCCCCAACCATCATTCAACACATCGGATCAGCTTTAGGAAATGCAACTGAGATTTGCGAATCTATTCAATTAGTTTGGATTCCAGGTCATTCTGGAATTGCTGGGAACGAAAAAGTAGATGCTCTTGCAAAATCGGCCATTAATAAAAGTTATATTCTGCACTCGATTTCACCTGAAGACCTTATCCATAATATAAGAAACATTTTTACCAATTATAATAACAACGAATGGAATAATAGTAAATACGCGTCTAAATTTTCGCATATGTCTTCTATCACGAAAGTTCACCGCAATTATACCAATTCTCGCCTTGAAGAAGTGTGGCTAGCTAGAGTTAGAACTAGATCTTTTCCGACAAATGCTAAATTACATAAATTCAGACTTTCTTCAACGGATAAATGTTCTTGTGGAGAAAGAGAAACCATGGATCACATAATGCTATCGTGTCCTCGTTATGATCAAGCAAGAAATTCTTTAAGAGAAAAACTTGGAATCGGAGCTCTTTCTTTCTCTTGGATCTTAGATTTGTCAACGAATCCAAAAGAGAAAATTGACGCAACTATTTCTTTTTTGAAACCAATTAATAGATTTTAATTTTTTTCTCGTCTTTGTATTTTCTAAGCGGCCTATTTTCCCCTTCATTCGTCAAACAAACGCCGTGCTTAACTTTTCGTTTTGATTGTTTTTTTTTTTTTTCAAAATCATCAATCCATCAATATTTGCTTAGGTTTCAAATAAAAACTCAATCTTACTCAATGCGAGCTATAAGCCTACGAGCATAAAGCTCCAAAACAGTTTTTGTCGTAACCTAACCTAACCTCTCGCATCTTATTTTCTTTCCTTATGTTAAGATAGAAGCTTTTATTAGAGAATAGCAAATACTTTAATATATTAGTGCACTATATGTATGGATACCACTGAATTTCTTTCAAGTAATTCACATGGAATTTCGCCCTCATTGTCATCCATTCATGAGAATAAGATACAGGCCTTTCAGTGTAAATTTCATAAGGTATTTTTTTTAAGAGTGAACATTGTTTGAAATTGCCGTATGGAATCGACATTTTGAGCTTAACGCACTTTTCAATCTATGTTTGGAATAATGTTTTAAAAAAAAAAAACGATATCAAAATCATTTTGACTTACAAGCTTTATTAAAGCAGCCATTTATTAAACGATATTAAAATAATTTTGACTGGAAAAGCTTTACTAGAGCAGCACCTATCAAACGATATTAAGGTCATTTTGACTTGTAAGCTTTATTAAAGAAGTCAATAGTAGCGAAAGTAAGACAAGAACATTTATATGACTTGAATAATGACGGATTATAAATCCATGAACATCGACAAAGAAAACCACTATTGTCCGGAATTTCATTTTAGGACTTTTTTTTTTAATATGATTCCAGATGTAATTTGTATTTAAGGATTATCGGATGATTAAATGATTGAGAACATAATGAAAGAGAAAGAAATAGAGAATTTTCTGATATTAAGCGAAAAAAGAAAATAATCTAGAGCTGAGAGATCGTTTGTGAAACAAACAGATGATCAATTAACAACACTGAGATATTTTTAGAGGAAAAAAGATGAGTGATATTTTTTATTCCATCGAAAAAGTAGAAAAATATATTTTTAAAAATGTTGTTTTTAGAAGCAGGATAAAGTAAGACTGTTTTGCCTGATTTTTACTCTATAAAATGAAAGCAGAAATTGTTTTTAAGTATGAATTTTATTTTATATAGATATAACTTATAAATAATTTTTCTAGCATTACTCTATGTATTAAGAGAAGGTAGCTTGATGAAATTTACACTCAATAATTTGAATATATACTTGAATGCAAAATATGCTTTTTCAATGATATTTAACATTTGAGTTAGCATTAATATGTTGGAATATCGATGTATTTCATTACAAAAAGTTACTAATTGTTAATAAATTGACCATGATATTCTGTTGCCTAATAAATAAAGATGATAAATAATAAAGAAAAGAAAATTCTTTAACAAAGAAAAATAATATTTATTCACAAAAAATACCAACATCCATTAAGGAACTAAGTTAACAACTTTAATAGCTGCATACATATATAAAGTATAGGCATATAAATATTTAACTCACAAATTACAAATAAATTACCATATTATTACATATTATATACAATTTGATAAATATATATATACGTCTCATTTGAGCATTTACAATATACATAAATTTAATTATTGATATTGATGATTACTGAGAATAAAATCATATACTTGAGATAAGAATAATTATAAGCACCCACATATTAATACAGAATTTCTAGAACGGAACGTGTGATAAAGTTTTCATATAAATAATTTTAAAGGCAGATAAATTAGAATGTATCTGAATATTGCATAAATTCTTTATATACAGATAAGTAGTTTTTTTTACACATTTATATAAAATTGCTTATACAAGAAAATATATACTGCTTCCTTAATTGAAAAATACAGTTCATCGAAATTTTTCTTGCAAATTTAAAACACATTGAAATGAAATATAAAACTTAATTGAACCTACTGTAAACTAAGAATGAGTAAAAGACGAGACTAACAAGAATATGGTACTTTATATTTAAAGCAAACAGTAATGATTTTTATGCAATATAGAATAACATTTAAAAAAATGTGATTGATCTTAAATAAAATGCCTACTATTTGGCCGTAATGAAATATGAGCCTTTTAAAGAAGCTAAGATAAAAATTTTTAACTTTCTGCACTTTTATTTTCTGATATTCATTCTATCTGAAGAAAGTCTAACTATCAATAAATAAGAAATAATGACAAATGAAAATAATAAAACTAAACTGATGATGAAAAAGGGAGCAATATAATTTTTAGAAGTTTAGTATGTCAAAATAATGATTATTTATGCAAGTTCTTATATACCACTGCGGAAATCGATTATTAAAAAGAATGGTAGACATATTTTAGCATTTATTAACGAAAATTTATAATTTTTTTAAAATGTTTGAACTTTTGCTTATTTTCTGCTGATACAGAACTTTCTTGAATAATAATCGAACTTATTCCTTCTGTGAGTGAAATCACGATCACATTTGCCTAATGTTGAATAAAAATAACATGTTTATTATGATAAATTTGGTTCTCAGTTTTGAGAGATAAAGCGACAATTGAAGCAAGTTTGTTAGTTTAAAATTAACTAGAGTACATTTAGACAAAATAAAAGCTAAGTTTCTTTATTAAACTTCTCTGATTCAAGAAAATTAAATCTTTTCATGCGAAACATAAATTCTTGTAGATGTTTGAGAGTCAAGGGAAAATGATCATGTAAAAAGGAATTTATTTTGTATTTAAATAATGCGATATGTTTATGATCCTTAATGAATTTGTTTTAATAATTTTTTATACAAACATGATTTGACATGTTTCCATCTGAGAAACATCTAGGAACAACTCGTATACATTTTGAGTTATGAAAATTAATAGTTCTTATATATGTTTCCCTTATTAGGAAATATACACAAGAAAGAATGCCTATTGGAATGTAAAAAGAAACAGAGAATATAACGAAATGTTTTTAATATAATTTTCATATTAAGAGTACCTAATCATATAAAAATGAAAAATATTAATTTTAAACATTTCATAAACAATATATTTTGAACAAAAAAAAATTTCTAAACTTATGACTGAGTAGTTTGATTTTTCAATGAAGAAAGGAATATAGCATGTAAAATATTTTCATATTTTAATCTTAGAACTTATATATTATTATTTAGCTATAAAAAATCTCTACTTAAATAAAAATATTCAATATTATGAGTTTAATTTTATTTTAAATAATACAATCCAATACTATTATAAAAGTATTAAATTCAGTACTATTTACAAAAACTTTGTTGAGGGAAATATGCTGTCATATACAGTAGTTTTCTTATAACTCCATTATTATTTTGTTGACTTCCTAAGTAATGACTTTCAGTTGCAAATCAAGGATTGTCATAAATACAAACAAATAAGACAAAGATGCCTTATAATCCAGGATGCCAAATTCTGAGTCAGGTGATTTTTTTGGCGGATTTTCTCATTTATCTGGCAATCTGGTTTTTATTACGTCATCGAGATTGAGACCTATAAGAATTATGTAGAAATTCTAGTTTGGAAACCCCAGTATTTACGTCATTATGAAAGACGTCATAGTATGTCACCTTAGCAACATTTGTTCTGGGCAAAGAAAAAAAAAATTCAGAATTCGGCAACCCTAGATTACACGGCACCTCTGCCACAAATAAAATATACAGATATTAAATAAAATATACGTAACTTATCAAAGTATATTTTTTCCAAAAATCATTTGGAAAATAATGGAAAGAACTTTTGATTTATACCTTCATATATTATCGTTATTTATCGTTTTAGCTGAAGAAGTTGATTTCTCGTGGGTACCGAAAAAACTATATTTCGATGGAAACATAGCTTATTCTGTTATGAACTAAAACATTAAACACTATGTTTTTGTTAATATGGAATAATCTATTTGATTAAATAAATAATATACATAATATGTAGGAGAATAGTTCCAATCCTTCTTGCCATTTGAAGGATATGAAATAAATATGTAAATAAATGTTAAATAAATAATGATATATTTCATACAAAGATAACATATAGGTTATTGTAAGGTGAAATTGCACTTTCATGCTGAGTTAATGATTATAAATATTTTGAAAAAAGTATAAATAAATTAATACTTAAATTTTTGATAAATTTTCGAAATACTGATTTGAACAGTTAATATTTATATGTACATACATACATACATATACATACATACATATATATTATATATATATATATATATATATATATATATATATATATGTATGTGTATATATATATATGTATATATATAGTTTTTTCTTGTTAAAAATCCCATAAGACGTAGAAAGAAATTCAAAGTAATTTAAATGAAGACCGGTTCTCTTTTGCAAATATATTACAAAATATTTAATAAACTATATGAAAATCTAAGAAACTGAAATTAATAGATAAACATAAATATCAATCTGATTATGAATAAAAAGATAAATATTAGTATTTAAAATGATTTTAAATATAATAAGTAATATACTAAGTAATTTCTTATAAATTTGAGAAACAAAACTTATATCCAGATTTTATAACAAAACAAACATTGAAAATATTTCAAATTTTGAAAACGAGATAAAATTTGCAACTTTATATTTTTATACTCTCTAATATAAATAAGATTATTTTCTCTGCTTTTAGTGAAAAATAAAATATAATAAGCCAAACATGTTAAAATGTGTCGACAACTATATCTAATAGAACTATTCAGATAGCTACTAAATATCATTTTCTCATACATTATTACTCATATGAGAAAATCTCTATGTTCCAATAACATAGTAATGTAACTCCTTGTCTAAATCACTGCCAGATGTTCTGATGGGAGAGGATATTTAGTTCTCATAAAACCCGTTATCTTGTCATTGAAAAATAGCTGTTATATTTCTTCTACAGCCTCTTCCTAGACGGCTGCTTATGGAGGTAAGGGTTGCCCATGTATGTGTTCAAATCCGACATGCTGCCCACTTCTTTCATTCGCCTCATTCTCAAGCATAGAAGGATGCACATAACTGTGGATAGAAGGAGGCAGGCCAAGAAAGCAGTGGTCACTGCTGTCAAAGCTAGTACTGGTAAGCACATCGTACTGCTAGGGATCTCATCTGTAGTAAAATTTCAAACATAGTTAAAATCCTTAAATAAATTTAATAACAATTTTTTTAAGAAAGATCCTATGCATTGACTTATTCAAAAATGCTGAAGCTGTAGTTATAATTACGTTTAAAGGCACATTGTTTGATTAATATTGAAAAAAATTAAAATATTAAGAGATTCTCTTTATAGGAAATTAAAATGTTAAAAAAATCTGTCTTCAAGAGGGACTAAAATATTTAAAGACTATCTCCTTAAAAAGGATTAAAATACTCTTTAAAATATGCTAAAATATTAAGTTATTCTTTTTAAAAAGGATTGAAATATAATATTAAGATACTCATTTGAAAGGGAATAAAATTTTAAATGAACATTTAAAAAAAGGATTAAATTACTAAGAGATTAGAAGAGATTCTTTTTATAAAAAATTAAAATGTTACAAAAACTTTAAAAAAATTTAAAATATTTACAAATAAAATAACATTTTCGTCATAAATTATGTATACATTGATTAATATATCTTTTGATTATATTTTAATTGAAGAAAGATAAAACTCTTAAAAACTACACCGTTTTTTCAGTTTTTGATTTATATGACATATTTGGAAATTATTTTAAAATAATTCACAAATATGTCGTATAAATCAATAAAAATAACTTTAAAAGTTAATAATTTATCGTTAATTAAATATTAAAGACGCAAATTTTTAAATTTATTTACAAAATTTTAGTAATCTACTTATCCGTCATTCAATGACCATTTTTTGCTCAAGATGGGTAATAAGACCAGAACCTAGGACTTAAAGTGGATTCTGAACCACTAAGAACATCTAAACCCAAGGTGGGATTCGAACCCATGAACTGTTGAACCGAAAGAAAGAGATGAGTAATTTAAAAAGCATTTTATGAGACAGTAAATGACTTCAATTATAATAAATCCACTTTTGTTTTGTACACATTTTTGCCAAAATTTTAATATTTATATTGGTAAAATGTATTCTATACTTTATTATTATTTTTTTTTTATTATAGATCACCTTAAAACATTATGTACTGAACATCAGAAATAACTATCTTACAATTTATAAACATGATTTAATAATTTGATTTTTGTTAGACCAGGCTTGTATTTCTCAGACCTACTCACCAGGTTTAGATTTTCCGGCTGTAGAAGCTTCTGAAGATTCTTGTAAGACTTGTAATGCTTGGAACAAATTTACATTTTCGGAAGTTAGAGAAGAATTGATCGTATCAAACTTCACATCAGTTGATCGTTTCGACAGATTTTTCCAATGGCACCTTTGAGCCTTTTCATTATAAAAGCAATTGAAAAATATTACTATTCACTGTGAAAAAATGAAAATGTACAAAATATTGACATAATTTTCATATAATTTCGTTTCTTGAGTTTAAATTCGGTGTAAAATATTAGAGAAACCAAATAATGTGTGTTTATATATGATATTAAACTGTCATATATATTCTTTATAGTTTTTCTTGTCTTAAAAATGTTCAAAAATAGGCTGTTTGAAATATACATTAACTAATGCAAAATTTATTAATCTATACTTGACGAGTACACTTGTAATTAAAAAATATAGATATATATACATCCTACTTTCTTTGTTAAATAAATATAGATTTATTTTGATTTATAAATTTTTACATTATTTTTAAGAATAATAGCTATTTTAGACTTATAGGTTAACTTTATATGACAAAAATTGAAAAAATGCCTATAACTTACTTTTAAAATCTCTTAATGAATAGATGAAGACAGTGTAAGGAGTCGAAATGAAACGTTTTTTCATGAATCATTAAATTTATTTATTGATTTATAATTATTATGATTAAGGAAGGTAAACTAATTTTTATTCAATAGATAAAAGGAGAAATTTTTTTTGATCAAAATGAAATGATCAAGCTTGATAGGGATACAATGCAACGAGATTCGTTCAAATGACGGAAATAGGATGGAAGGATACTGAATTCCTGTATGCACATCTATTGGTATCCTTGGAAGATTAATGAATTTATTCACTGACGTTATGTGAATATGTGTCATCCATTAACAATGGAAAGTTTTTTGCGGAAGGGAACTTACGTCATGCGGAGGATATTATCCTTTCTCAGTAAATGAATAAAATGAGCAAGGACACCAATTAAATAAAAACATTGGGTTAAATCATTCTTTTGATGAATTCAAGTACTGTTAAATTCTGAAATAAGAAGAAAATTTAGAGCAAAACCAAGTTATTTTGCGACATTCAAGACGAAAGTCTTAAACTCACTGGACACGTTCCATGACACATATGAACATCACATTCCAAGTACAGTGCTGGACTGCTTGTGAATCGAAAGGCTTTGAAATAGGCATACAATGCAACGTGATTCGTTCCACTTGTGCTGCGAATACCACGAAAAGGACTCATTAGCTGCTCTTTGAGAATGCATCTAGAAAGGAAAACAATTCAAGAAGATAAATAAGTAAATTTCAACATTCTTTGAAGCGGATATAAATTAAATGCGAAGTAGTCAATATTATTTACCCATTGGCATCAATAAGTTGAAGTTTTTTCTTAGCTCCGTTATGTGCATAACAGCTGCTTACTGCAACATCGAATTCAGCTGCAGAAACAATGAAATGCATTTGTAATGTGATATATTATTTAAATATATTATATGTGTGGGTTGGAGGATAAAAAATATTAGATCAACAGAAAATTTCGATTATAAGCATTCTTATTATGAAGGCTAAGGCTGCCTTTACATTTAAGAGCCATTTTGATTGGCTGTGAGAAAGGGGTAAAAATCGAACCGTGACTGGTGTAAGTAACATCATTAAAGGCATAAATTTTTATTTCATTAGATATAAAAATTTATGCCTTTAATATTCATTGAGCCCTTGACTGTACCTTTAAGCTAATGGTTTGGAATTCTCTCCCATCACCAAGTGCTTCATAATTTTGAGCCACGGTCAAGTGACGAGGTCACACCCGAGCTGGCACCTTCCTCTCCACATCCACGCCACACCAGCGGAAGGTCTTTGGACGTCATATATTAACGTGGATACGTTCCCAACACATGGAGCTACGGCAACCCAGTGATGGTGTGTTCATGTTCATCATCACAGTCATTGCCCGCGGCAAATGATACTCCACTTTGCTGGTCAGTAAACGGCGCTAAGCTACTGAGCCAATGATCTCGTATCTCATAGCAGAAATTAACCACTGTAAATAATATTAATGGATAATTTATACTCACTGCTGTCACTTTCCATGTGAATCATCAATGTTAGTGGATCACCAACCGTAACTGGGCCAGTTAGACGATTTCCTGAAGGTCCAAAACCAGTTCGAACTTCCATATAGCATTGAGGAGGTGACAATGTAACTAAATATGGGCTTGCTGTATTTTTCCTAAGAAAAAAATCATGTAATTCGAATTGCATATGAAGTAATAAGCATTAGTAATTAAACATTAGCAGAATAATTCTGCTATAATAGATTTTATGAATGGTTATTTAATAAAAAAAATTAGTGCCTAAGATAAAATGCATACTTAATATTTTTCAGGAAAACAGAAACTATTTTAGCAATTAGACTATCTAAGGGGTAATATGAATATATATTAATTATATACATATTAAGTTAAAAAAATCGTGAGTCTAAAAGTGTAACAAAATATAATTTGTGAGAATGTTGCTATGAACTGCCAATGTTTAAAGCTGTAATTCATTTAACACCTCTCATGAGACAAAGTATGGATTAATGAATTTTACAGACGGAAGTAACATTGTCTCTAGACATCTTGAATTTTAACCACTTCCTAATGTCTAAAGATTTGAACAGCGAGAAAAGGGGTACATCATCACACTTTCTTGGGAATCAAGAACCTACAATTAAAGACTTTTCATTTAGTTTCCTCCTTTTAAACTCTTTTGCATTATGTTTCATTGTTCTTTTAAATTACTTTATTGTAATTTTTGCACCCTTGTGATGTAGTAAACTGTCTTGTTTAAATGGATTGGCTTCAAAATAAAACAATATGAAACAACAGAATGTTGCTGTTGTGTTATAGATATTGAATACTGAATTAGTAATTTGATAAAATGTTTTCAAATACAGTTGTAAAGAAAATGTTAAGTACATACTCTACGCCAACTACTGGAAAAGTTACGGTTCTACGAAATTCGTAACCATATTCACAAGTCACTTGAAAATGCTCATCCCAATCTTCTTCTATTTCTGAATTATATTGGACAGTTATCGTGTTCCACATGAAATGGTTTCGATCCTGGAAATATAAATTACAAAGGTTAAGTGTTACAATGGTAGTAACACAAACTAATCAAAATCTAAACTATTAAACGTAATATTTTAATTGTATTTATAGTTAAAATATTAAGTTCAAGAAAATAATATGTATTTTTACCTGTTAATTTCTTAGAAATTCTAACTAGAATATTAATTTTTGAAACATAAGATAAAAAACAAAATGTTTTTATATCTTTGCAGAAAAGTTAGAAATGTTAATATCTATATTTTTGGAATTGATTTATATTTACTAATTATGATTATCAATACATTTCTGTTTAAATAATAATCTACAAGGATATGATTTATTAAAAAACAGGCTAAAACTAGCTTTAATATAAAACATATATGTAAGCTTAATGTAACTTCAATGAAACCATATAAAAAACAAAGGTTTGTTGTTGAACCTAGTAACCCTTGGTTTAGCTAAACAAATTGGCAATAAAATTTTATTTCTGGTAACCCTGGTGTTTTAAGCTTTTTAACTAAAGTAGTTTTAGGGTTGCCATTTTCTTTTTTATAACTTGGGGCCTATTTTGGCTTTAAAAATGTTGCCAAAAAATCAAAGGGTACCCGTAAGTAAACTTTTACCAAAAACTCCTTTAAAAGTCAATCTTTACTTAGGCCAATGAAGAAAAATTTTTACTGTCAATATATTTACAGTCCATTCTTACTTATGTCAACAAGGAAAAATACTATTTTTTCTCCTATATGAAATTAAAATTTATTAATTAATGAATTAACATTAAAAAACTGTATTAACACCAAGTGTCATCCACTATGTTTAAAAAATTGTATTTGAACTTGAGTGAATGAATGCAAAGTATTTTATTACAAATTGAAAATTTATTTGAACAAGATATTTATATTTAGAGTGTAGTGTGAACTAACAGTTGAAATTGAAAAATTATGTACTCATTATTATTTTAAGAGGAGAAGCTATGCTTTTATTTAAGATGAAAGAAAAACTCGAAATAGCTTTTCTTCTGTGTTTTCCTTCCAATAAAAACGGAGCAATTTATCAATATCTGCTTACGGACATTACATAAGAGTCAGGTACTACACAAATTTATGATGTTACAATGGAAGAATATATTTATTATCTAATATTTTAAAATATTCCATAACCTTATCCAATTTAAATAATTAGCATATATCTTTTTTGTATGTAGTCAAATTTGCACAAACGTTATCAAACTATCGAGAAGGCAAAATCATTAAATTAACACATCGATGTTCAAGAATTTGGAAATATACCAAATGGAAAAAATTGTACCAGTTATAGAGAAATAACAAGTCTAAACTATTCTAATATTCTATTTTAAATTACTGTCAATAACAATTTAACTTTCTTAAGTAATTACTAATTTTTCATGATAGAAAGTTGAAATATACTTACAGGGACTTCATTTGAAGATGGCTCGAATTCAGGTCTTCCCAATGTCCCACAGCGATTCAACCGGATTGAGAATTCATAGCGATCATGCCCGGACCCATTGACGTAGACACAATCGCTGTCATGAGCATAACCGGTGCTGTACACTAAGCCATCAAACGAACCATTGAATTGAATTGTTATTTTCATATAATTGCTGAAACAATCAGCTGTTACGTCTAAAAAATATCAAAATATGGAAATATTTAATAAAGTTCAAAAGAATCCCAATTTGTGAAAAACTGTTTATATTGAACTTATATATGCTTTTAATGTAAGTAATGAGAGTGGACATTAAATTTATATTTCATTATACTACAAATAAAATGATTAAACAAAATAGTAAAATAGTTTAATTGGTTTAAAATTATGAATAGAGTTTGAGTTTCTTCGACATTTTGTGGTAGCTCAGAAGAGAAAAATTAGAGATAGGAAGATTAATTTCTTCTCAGACCAAATTTATTTCTTACAGATTTATTTGCTTTGGGAATTCATCAAAGGAGCATCTACTGAGATAATCCCAAGGAAATTAATGATCAGGAGAGTAAAATTTACCGAATCAATATTTGCTGAAGATAAATAGAGGCTTATGGACGTGTTCCAGAAGAAAATTTGTGTTACTTAGATGGCAATGCAGCTCGACTTAATAATCTCTTAGAAATCATGGGAATGGAAATAGCATTAAAAATATTCTATTTACGACTTTATTGTGATTATTTTTTGAGATATTTTGCTTTATCTTTCTTTTGGATACAATTTAAAGATGGCATAAAATAAATAATTTATATATAAATAAATATAATAATAATAATTATAAATAAAATCATTAATTTCAAATGTAAGGCTTTTTAAATTTAATATTAATGGAGATCGTAGCAATTTAATTGAGTTGTGAAGATTTTATTTTGATTACAATAATAAAAAAATGTTAATACCTGTATATATAAAGAAATAATTTTTAACTGAATATTTGTTCGTTAATGTAACATTTTTTTATGTTTGACTTGCAAACATAATCATTTTTTAATGTTTTCTTTAACATTTTTTAGCATTTATTGTTTAACAAATCATTTTTATTATTTCTAATTGCGTATGTTATTATGCTTTAAAATTTAAAAAAAAAATGGTAATATTTAAAAATAAATAATCATAATTTTGAATATCAAACAGATATTCTTGGAATGAAACTGGCATCTTATTTAAAATCAGTGATATAAAGAGTTAGACCCGATAACTACAATAAATACTATTCAGTTGGTTGGCTGATATAAGTAAACAATTTGCCATTAACTATTCCCTGATGAGTGGTTCTTATTCAGAATTCAATAATAAAGTGTTAAGAAATTGAAATATATTAGATTCTTGTAAAATATAATTTGTTTGAAAAGAGTTAAGCAAAAAATAAAATAAGCAGTTCATATTGTCATTTAAAATAAAGTTGTATTCATCAATCTTATAGCTGATATGAAATAGATGAGTTTAAAGCTTACATTCCACTCTCGGTACATCACGCTCATGTTGAAAACCCAAAATTACAGGGGCAGACTGTTCGGCAGCTGTTGCAGGTGGAATGTAACCAGCCCCTGGAACAGGTGGAAACAATGGCTTCGGCTGTTCGATGAGCTCATTTTCATTAGAATCAACATGTTCTGAAGCTCCATTACGACTCCCCTTCGACTTAAAAGAGGGCGCTTCGAGCTCTCGTTGTTCTTCGCTGCTCTTATACATGCCCGATTCTGAATTAAAAACAAATAAATTGTCATATAGTTAGGTTACACATTAATTATGAATAGTTCTTAAAAATATGTATTAAATTCAATAGTATATGTTAAAATTATTTTTATTGAAGATTTACATGTAAATACCTTTTAAGGCACTTAAAAATTATCTTAAAATAGTTCGAATTCAAAAGTCATGTTTCCATTGAATTTTAATACTTTTGCATGTAGATATTGGTTAAAATGAACACATTTCTTTAATTATTTTCCAATATGTATACAATTAAAATTTTGTTTAAAAAATTTAGTGAAAGAATTCTAGATATTCATGGCCCGATTTTGTAGATGACTAAAAATATTTTAAAATTAGTAAGTACTTGTTAAGCCTGTTAAAAAGTATTAAATTAAATTTTGCATATGTAAAGAAGAAAATAAAATTTTTTTTTCATATTTGAAGAGATTATTATGGTAACATTTTTTACTTCTATAGAATTGATATCAATTCTTTATTTATAATAAACATTAAAAAGTGGAAGTTTTGCTAATAACAAGAAAAAATTTGTAAAATTGACAGATAATATAACAATGGTATGAAAATAAATTGAATTGATTAAAACATTTTAAAACAAAGCAGAAATGGAAGTGAAAGTTTAAATTAAATATTTCGTCATATTTATTACAAAAGGAGAAGTCTTATTTGCCATATTTTATAAAATAAAGGAAAAGTTAATTTTATAAAAACTAGAAATTATTGGGATTCTGAAACTGACAGAAATAAATATGGGTATTTTAATCTTTTTCCTTATGCATAGCCAGAGATTACATGTAGATGTTATAATTTAAAATTAATTCTACCAATTTTCCATTTTATTTTTCGCATTGTTAATTCTTATTATGAATTATTAATCCTGAACTTTTCAATTTGCATAAATTTAAATCATAAATATAGGTCTTAACCACATATTTTTATCGCCTATTATTCCAATCACTTATGCGAATCTCATAAAGTTAGCTTTTTAATCTCTCATAGTTAGTCTTTAAAATCTCACATAGTTAGTCTTTTAAAAGTTAGCTTTTAAAGAAAAGCTAACTTATTAATTAGCATTTAAAAAGTTAGCTTTAAAAGCTTTACTTTAGCATTTAAAAAGTCAGCTTTAAAAGCTTAGTTTTTATATTAGACTGTGTAAAATTTAATAAATGTGATTCTAAGATATTTTTTTGCACTATACTTATACAATTTACGCAAATAGTTTGATTTTCTTTGATTTCACAAACCTTTAGAATCTTCCTTATGTGTGGAGCCATGGATCACGTGATAATTTCCTGATGAGTATTCTCCATGCTCATTGATTTCCGAGCTGCTAAGGGAGTTCTTGGAACGAACATTGGTTTCCCGTAAAGTGTTTGTAGAATTCCAAACAGCAATGTAGCGTTCAGCACTGTTCTTTGGTACATCGTATGGATTCGGGTCATGGTACAATGAAGGCTTGGCTGTTACCGCTAATGTACCATCTGATGGAGGAGTGACTTGAAACACAGGTACCGGCGTTGCTGTAGTAGCGTGAGATGTCTGGGCTTCTTCAAATACTGCTAATAGGAATAAAATAATAGGCCACAGTACAAGTTGACGTGATTGTATTTCTGTGGCCATATTATAATCTGTCAAATAGAAACAAGTATTAATAAAAATTCGATTTTGTAAAATATCATGTATTACAAACAATATTGAGAGAAAAGCTCAGATTTTTTTGAAAGTGCTATTAAAAGGGAAAATTTATAAGAATGGGAATGTGAGGCATATTTTTCTTTCTAACAAATTTGCATCATTTACTGTACATTCCAAAATTATACTTTTACATAATTTCAGTAATAAGTAAATTTGTAAAATTATAGAAGAAATGAATTGTGTTATATGAATTAAATTGTTATATGTTATAGAATAAGGGAATGCTCAGAAAATTATTGTTATATGAATTAGATATTGTTAAAAAGTAATGATATATTGTTCAAAGAACACTTTAAAATGTTTTGGTAAATCTACTATTTCGGTTACAGAAAAAAAAAAAAAAATCAAGGCAAGTAATTAAAGGTATTTTTTCAAAATCTTTTTACATGAACTTCAATGATATAGTTTTTGTACGTTACAGTTAGTATAAATATTGTTTAAATAATAAATAATGCGTTTAAAAAGGCAACAACAAATTGTTAAATATTTCATAAATTGTTCTTGAAAAGTATATAGTTCTTAAAATGTAACTAAATTTAATATTTTATGCTTTTTAAGTATTCCAGTTTAATAATATATAGAGAGTAACAATAATTAAAATTTGATAAAGATTATTTTTGTGTTACACTAATATAGTATTTGTTTCTTATTCATGCAAATTTATATATAAACACTATAGAGCAGCGAATCTAACCTATGAATATTTTCAATTTAGTGATTGTAATGGTTTTATTCTTAATAAAAAAATATAAAAAATCATTTCACGAGAAATAAAATTTAAACTAATTAGTAAAATATAACTGCCAATCAGTATCAAAAGTTAGTATCCTTTTATAAAGAGGAAGTAATCTCAAATATTTAAATGAATAATAATTCCTTTTTTTCTAATAAAGTAATATTAACTCACAATATTTCTGATTTAATCACTGAAAAAAGTTAAATTATTGGAATTTATGAAATGAAACTTATATACATTTTTGTAATTTTACATTGAATGTTTTAAATTATAATAAAAAAAAATTAAAGTAACGAATATAATTTTTTTGTGAGCAAATATGTTGTTATAAAATCGATATTATACATTTAATTGAATACTTAGATTGTAATTATGTGTATTGATATCTATAAAAACCATGTCTTTATATAAAATATCCATTTTTAATTTCCATTTTATTTAGTAAATTATAATTTTTGTTCAGTGAGAAAAGGTTTCATCTAGTTTTAAACGGAGTATTTAGCATATTTAAAAATACTGGGTATTTTTAAAAGTTAGTTTTGAAAGATTTTTAACTGGTTTAAAAAACATATATTGAAATGATATATTTTTTCCATTTTGAATAGAAGAAATAAAAATCGCCATTCAATACATTGATAGAACAGTTGAGAAATAAATTGACTTATTATTTAATTATTAAATTTTTAAAAGGGCAGATTTGATTTTTGTATCTATATAAAAAAGACATTCTTTTCTTTCAAAATTTACAATAATAAATTTTTATTGCTACAAACAATATATGAAAGTTTTTCATTTCATTGATATTATTAATATGCTTTTCGAAATATTAGAAAAATACGAAATATAAACATAAAAAATATTGAATATTAGAAAAAAATGGAAAATTTAATATTACATTGATCTTATTGTGCAATATGTTTAGTTTGCAGAACAAAATTTTGAAAAGCTTTATTTTACTATATAGATTCTTTCTAGTGAAATTTCAAATAAAGATTTCTTTATTTACTAAGAATATTTTAATTATTCTTTTTATTTCATTTTATTCCATTTATTTAATTTGCTGATCAAATATTTTCTTAATTATGACTGAATTTTATGCAGGCTATACTTTAATTGCTGTCAAATAAATGTCTTTTTTATTGATTTTTCCCAAATATAAGTGCACCACAAAATTAAATATAGCACTAAAATTAATGAATTTTAATAAATTCTAATAATTCAAAATATTTACTGAAAGTAAATTTCTTAAGTGCGATTAATTGCTGCTACAAATGAGAATAGCAATAAATTTTCTTTTGATTTAAAAGTGATGCAAGAATTACAAATACTATGAAATAATGCACAAATGAAAATGTTACTAATTTAGAAAAATGTTTATATATTTTTTGAAAATAATTAACAGATTATTGAATATGCGCCTCAAATATTTGTGCTCAAAAAATTAAAAATTTCATTTCCGTATTAAGTTTTGTTCTTTTTTAATTTTTTAATTTAACTTATTTTTTATAAGAACATAATATTTATAATCATTATCTTAATTTCTATAAATTCGAATTACTTATTATATATTATATAAGAAAAGAAATGCTTAATAATAAATAATTATCAATCAAGACAGCTATTGTTTTTAATAACATTTAAAATTTTGTCATTAATTCTCCAATATGTCATAATATATAAGAATCTTAAATGAAAAAAATGACAAATTTATAAAAATATTTTCGCACATAATATATTTTATTTGTAAAACTTTTTTAATAAATAACATATAATTAAAAAACACTTTTATTATAAATATTACATTATCTTATTCTATATCACCCTTAGGTATTAATTGTGTTTTTAACTAAACTTATGATTCAAAATCAATTTAGTATAAGTTTTAAAAATTTGATCAAAATATGGCTATATGTGAAAACGTATTATTATAAGAAGTTTAAACTAACTCCAGATTAAATTTGCTTTGAATTAACAAGGTTATTGTTTTCATTTTTTTTAAATAAATAAAAATATCATAATTCTTATTTTATCAAGTACTTGGAATTTTAAGGGAGAAATCAGAAATTGTTTTAGCTATAAATAAGTTTGGAATACAATAAATTTAAACGTAAAACAGGTAATTTAACAATAATAATTTAAATTTGTTTCCTAATTTCATACTTAAAGGGTTCAAGCTAAGTTTTAGGGCTCAAATTAAAAGCAATTAATATGAGGTTTCTTAAATCCTGTGAAATAATTGCTTGTTAAGAAATCTTGTTTATTAGCGCAGAAGAGCCTATCGAAATTATTACGTAATAACTGCATAGGAAATATATATTTCTTAAGGAAATTATTGCTAAATATTTCTTAAAGTAATTAGCTGGAACGCTTAACTTTTTATTAACACAAGGAATATATTTTAACTGTAAATTATTAGTATTAATTAATAGTTATTACACTTAACTTTTTATTTAATTGAATTAGGGAATTTAACCAAATTAAATTTATGAAAGAATTTAAATTAAAAAAATATTATTACAAGAAAGGTTGATTTAAAGATAAAGTACAAATACCCTAAACACAGCAAAATAAGAGAGTTTTTTCCTATATATTTGTTTACTCTGCAAATTAATTTTCTGGTTTGCAGACATGAATTTTAAGATATTAACATTAAATTGATTTTCAAAATTACTGACGCTTCAGTATTTTCTTTCGGCATCCAAAATAGTTAGATAAAAAGTTCTATATTCTAATGGTTTATTTTACAAAAACTGTTGGTATTAATTCAAAGTTTCTTTTACAAAATTTTTATCATTTGATTAAGTTGCGTAAATTTGAAATAATTTTAATGCCTGGAAATGTTTTTCTAACTAGTTAAAAGAAGAGTTTAACTCACACTTGTATTTCCACTGAGTTTCACACTTCTGAAAAATTCCTTTACGTATAATTCCAATTGAGACGATCCAGGAAAATCACAAGTTCATGAAATCCAAGTAAAACCAGAGAAAGAGGCACTATATAGTCCACACTGTGTTCTGACAAGAAGCACACTACCACAGTTCCTTACTCTGCAAAAATATTTTACAGTTTGATACATTTAGAGAGTGGTAGATGGATTTATAGCACCTAAAAAAATCAACAAATAGATCTCTAGGAAAAGTGGATGGCATCTTTTTGGATTGGTTGCTGAAACTAGTTTTTTTTTCATAAAAAGAGGAGGAGCTCTGAAAGTAGAAAACAATGACGAAATTATCATCGTTATGGTCGAATTAAACACATATGCGATTAATTAAGAATGATTGAAAATGAAAGCTAGCTGTGAGGGATTGGGCTTTGCTTTTTGAGGTTAAGTAAGAACAGTTAGTGAGCAAAGATGCAGAACGTTACAAGGTGTATTCGTCGCCTCTTTGTTGCCTCATCTTTTGTCCAAGTGTTGCAAGAAATATTTTCTTTTGTAAGAGTTGATGTGAGCGATATTATTTTATATGGTTTGGTGAAAACATTAAAAAAAATTATTTATTCGTGAATCCGATATCATTGCTCAAAAACTGCAGTAAATAATTTTAGTAGAGTTAAATAATAGTTAAATAAATAATTTTTTTAAATAAAGGGAATTCTTAAAATTTTGTATTTAAACTTTTAAATGCAATGCGAAATGAAATAACTTATTAGTTACATTATGAATGTGATTTAGGTAAAGGAAATTACATAGTATGAATTAATTTCACTTTAACTGGAGAGTTTTTTTTTAAAAAGACAGTTTATAATTAAACTAAAGTTTAAAAATAAATATAGATTAAAAAGTAATGAATTATATTTCAGTGAAAATGATTTCCTTTGTAAAAAGTAAATATTATAAGGTTTGGTAAAGCCAAATACACAATGAAATATATTTATCACTTATGTAATCAAAAATTAATTAATGAGTAATTTATATAATTATTTATTTTAAATTAAGTAACTATTAACTAGAAAAACATAGTTGGAAAGCATTGTGAAAAATATATGAAAACGTTTACAATACATTTAAAATTTTCAATCGATGCATTTAATATTTATATTTGTTTCTACAGAGCTGCTTATGTATATGCATCTATTTTTATGAAATAAATTTGAAATAATGAAAAAAATTTTTAAATTTCAATTTCATTCAATTCCCCTTCAAATTAGTTAAAATTCAATTAATCTTCAGAAAAATGTACAAAAAAATAAAAAATTACTTTATATTAAATTTTAAAATAAAAAAATTTAGTTGTAATTTTTAGCTTATTATTTATTTTTATTCTTACATTTATTAAAGATAAATAATAAAAGAGCTACTCTTAATTTTAAAAATTTGGAATGGTTAGATTAAAAAACTATATGTGAGTATTATAAAGTTGTTCATAAATAAAAAATAATGTGTTTGAGAATAATTAAAATTAAAATAATAAATATTGGTATTGGGGCTTACAAACATGTTATAGACCTGTAATCAAACAATAACTTGCATTTAAACTTCTGAAAATTCCATGATGAAAAGAATGCTCTTGTCAGATGTGTATGTGTTTATAATATGTGAATAAGTGTGTGTACACAAATATCTACTTTTACAGGATTGAAATTGAGCAAACTAATCTGTCGTTAATATTATTTTTCTTACATTGCAAGAAACAAAGATATGCATTCTGTTGAGCTACTGGAACCACAAAATGTAGTAATAAGGTAAAGAATTTCTCCTAATTAAAGATCGAGCTTATTCAAAGATTTTATGTAAACATAATTAGAAACTTATTTTTGTGTTTGTAAAAATAAATTAAAGTAAAAATTAAATTATTTTTGTTATCGTAATTTGAACTCAGAAATAAAATATTTAAAATGTATAACCGAAAAAATTTTGTGCAATGATAATTTTAGAAAAAGAATAATTACATCAAGATTTGGTGAAAATTACATTTGATCTGTTTAAAACGGAAATGTCCTTAATATACATATTTTAGTTTTAATTTTTATTTACACAATATTTTTGCAGAATAATAAAAATTGGTATTATTATAGATTTACATCGTACTGAAAAATCACGATATAAATTATAACAAAAGTAAAAGAGTATACTACATGTTATCAGAATATTTGGATGCATTTGTAAAAATCACAATTCTCTTTGTTCCCTGTTAGTTTTCCTTTTATTTATATGCTTCTTTCTAACTATTTTACCTTTTTTATCCAGAAAATATGGCAACCCCATGGTTTGAGACAAAGTCATATTTTTTTAATGTATTACATTCTTCAAAAATATTTAGATAAAAAAATGAAACTAGGGCTCAATTGATAGAAGTATTCATGTGCTAATTCGGAAGATGAGAAGAAGCTGCTTCGTTATGGATTACTGTTTCCACCTTTTGTTTACACTCAAATTCCACAAATCTGATTTCAAACATTCCACTATAAGATATAAAATAATTCAATTCATTATAAAACCCGATATTTTAATGGCAGTTGTCTTAAGCAAGAACTCAAATATTATTTCGCAAAAAAAGAGTTTGGAGTTTTAAGCAATAATATATTGAGAACTAAAATTAACAAAATAATAGAATTCTTGATCAATCAGAATAACTTGTTTGTTAGATCTAAAATTTTTACCAACGTGGATGAATAAAAACTTTTATTCTTGCTCACAGCAAAATGTACAAGCCAAGATTTCAAAAAATTGATGGATAGGAAAATAAAACATGATATCTTTAAGATAAGGCTCAAAAATAAAAAAAAACATGTACTACCTATTTACATTAATCATTGACACATTTATAAGCGATATTCTATATTGTTTACGTTGCAAATCACTAATTTAGTAATTGAGCCAACTTACTAATATAGAATTTATTCATAAAAACACATAACATTAACCTATAATGCTGCAATAGACGGTTTGACAACAAAATTAAAAATATCACTTAGGAGCATTTAATTGTTACGATCTCTGGATTATTTACTCAATTCACTGTTTACATAGACCTTATCTATATAGTATTACGTGAACAAACACGAAATATTTACCTTATCTTTTTTAACATAACATTTAACTTATTAACAATATTTAACACACAATATAGGTAATACATTAGATTTTTTAAAGAAACCCTTGTTTGAATAATGTAGGAGGAACACCTTTGGAATGTAATACTGCTCGGGTTCACATAGGTATCATTTCATACAAATGCTGAATACTATAGAGAGTTTTGTTCCAGTCTTCGTGCAGGAATTATGAAAGTGGTGAGATAGATTCCTGTGGGGATATCCATCAGGTATCGAACGTTGTGAAATAGACTAAAATAATTAAATTATATTGAAATCAGGTGACTGCATGGGATAAGTTAGATGTTAACTGCTTCCTCTTGTTCATCAAATCATCATTGTACAAGCTCATCTGCACGAATAGGTGTTTTATCATATTGGAAAATTCCATGTCTTGCTATCAAAGTTTGCATAACATGTTGGATCTGGTCAGCAATATTCTTCTATACTACTTCACAGTGATCCTTCATTTCAGGCTTACGATTGGTCCAGTAGAAAACCACGATAAAAACAGAGATAATTACGATAATATGTTTTTGCAGGTGTTCTGCAAACTTGCTCCGATCCTTTTGAAGGGAAATATGCGAAAAATGATTAGTCAGATTATGTTACTGTGTCATTATTTATTAATCAACCATGTTTTGTGAAGGTGTCAACACTGTAAACGATGTTTGTCATTATCATGGTTCGTATTTCAACTTTGGAACACGAATGATAGATATATGATAAAATTTTCTGAAGTTTTATCTTTTTTCCTTACCTGAGAAACATTAGGAAGGAACTTTCAAGATATAATAAAAATTTTCCTTAAAACGTTCATGAGAGAAAGATAGAGAACCTTATGAAAAGAGAAAGGATATCGAGAGTGTGGTTACGTTGTCAGAATAAGTAAAAGTAGGTGCACAAACAGATGAATATAGCATCATTTTTACGATTCGTATGTGGATGATCATATATTCTGGTATGAATTATAAATATTATAAATGATTGCTAAAAAAAACTTTTTAGCGGAATTGTTGTTCAGGAAGATCAAGGAACTGAAGTGCAATGTAAGATCGGATAACTATGAGTCTGATCAAAGTTGCCTTAAAGACATTATGTTTTCGCTTTTTAATGTGCTACTGCCTCTTCTATGTTACTTATTGATTTTTCCACCATTCTATAGTGCCTTTCTGATCGCGGGTCTTGCTCACATAAGCCTACTCAAACTACCTTTAACATTCTAATCTCGTCAAAACTGCTTATAATTTTTAGCAGATCATGATATATGCAAGCACATTCAGTGATGAGTCTCGCTTCTCTTTTGGATAAAATGATCATCGCATTCCTGTATGGAGAATCCAGGGTAATCCGGCCTTAATCAGCAGTTGGGAATACAACAATTGACACAGTGCCGTATGCCAAATTTTGACAAACTTCGGCTTGCAGAGTTTGTCAAAGAGTTTAAGAGGTGGGGGTGATAACTCTCGCATACGAAACTTCTGGTCGCACTAGATTTGATTTATGCTGAGTTTTTATGCCCATATTAAAAGATGATATTATGGCTGACTTTGGCCTGGGAAAATTGGGACAGCCTTTATAATTGACGGAGGGATTACCCTAAGAGTTTGAACATTTTAGTTTTTACACTTTATCGTGGGGACAGTCTCTTGTGTCGTGAGCGCCAGCACATTTAACATCCAAACTTAGATATTTTTGGCTGGTAACTGCAGGGGTGAATGTAGTTGGCAAGGTATTTTATGAAGGAAACGTTCTTTGATTATTTTATCAGTGTGCTTTGGGCCATTATCTTGTTGAATGACCCAGCTACTTCTCATATTTAAATTAATTATGGACGAGTGCATATTACTCTGCAATATTTTTAAATACTTAAATCTATACCTGAAACTATCAATAAGAGCTAAATTCTACTGCATCTCTATCCATCGTGCTTAAAAGTCAGTATCAAATTTGAGAAAAAAAAATAAACAAAAAATAAAGGGTGCAACTTGGCAAAAATTGGTGATTTTTTTCGTCAAAATTGTTTTCCTGCATGTTATAAGAAAAAAGATGTGGCCCTGAAAACAAGATAGATGAAACAGAAATAAACTAACTAGCATTACTAACCAAATGGCAACAAATTAGCAAGTGAGACAAAAACTGAGGAGCACCCTAAGGAATTGCAATATATAAAATTTTCTAGTTTCATTTCTGCATTTTTTTCTTCCATAAATTTTCTCATATTGATCAGAGTAAAATGTATTAAAGTTACTTTTATCCTGAAATAACACTGTTTTCCAAACGTCCATGTCAATATACTTAAATTCAAAATCTGGTCTTTCTTGTTAATTTACAGATGAAATTAGAAGTCTTCTCTTCTGAAAATTCTGATACTGAAGACTGCTTTTCAAAGAATTCTACACACAGTTTCTGAATAGACTCTTTTTCTGATTATTCTTGCAATTTGTTTTCTTATCTGTGGAGCACAAATTTTGGATTATTCGTTACTTTTCTGGCTACAATCCTTGCTTGACACCCACTAAATTTCATTGGATGACACCCTAGCTCTGTTGAAAAAATTTCCACGTAAATTATAATTTCTAATAATAGTTTCTACAGTCGCACAACTTTTTCCTATAATTTTGATGATCTCGCTATAAATTTTATTTTTATTTCTTGGTTTTACTATCAGATTTTACATTTCAAAACAAATTTGTTTTCTTTTACTCATCTTTGAAATTAAAATAAAGTTTTTTAGATAAAATTTTAGATTCTGACATTCATGGGTAATGAAAGTTGAAATTACTTAACTTCACGGTCCTTTTAAACCTAGAAAGTGATAAAGGAAGAAGCCAAATTTTAGCAACAGACAATCAACTGTATGTTAACCTTTATAGCATGCTTATTTAAATAACTTTGTCTATTTCTTCCTTATTTTTCTTACGTTTTTATATTTTCCAAATTTAAATTTTTTAAGATAAATAGCAAGGTAAATTACTTTTATTATTTTAAATTAAATTATTTGGGATAAAACTCGATTTTGATAAAGATATATAGACTTCTATGATTGACTATATATGAGTCAAAGTCAAACCTAGATTTTTTCTTTTATTTTAAAGAAATGTTTATTAATGAGGGAGATAAAGCTATAAAATCATTCATAAAGAGACTTTTCATGAAAAACATCGGTTTGATTTAGTGATAGTGTGATATAATTGAACAACGTTAAGAATATTTTGTTGCTGAATCCACAATGGAGATGATCATTCACAATTCAATGTGAAACATTGCATTTTAGTATGAGTTTTCGTGTTTGCACGTTGAATTCACAGTAAAAATTTTTAATAGTAAAATATTTTTTTTGTTAGTAATAAACTTATTTCTCAATATTATTACGGCATATTTTTTTAATATAAAGGTAAAATACTATGATATATATATATAGTACATAAAGAATTGGCCTAATGTTCTTGATAAATTGGGGCAGGATATTGTTCTCAAATTGACTGCATTGAACCAGAGTGGTACTGCTTGACTACAGTAGATTCCCTCGCATGTTGGGGAATCCACTGTAGTCAAGCAGTACCACTCATGAGCCAATTTTCTTTGAATATTTAATTTTGAAAATCCATAATTTTTTTTAATAATATTACGGAAACGAAGTTGCTGATTTGCTTGCTGGTGAGGGCTGCGAGCTCCCCACTCCTCCTTCCAAAGAACTTCGAATCTCAGAGATCCATTCGTTATTTCTAGTTGGTATAAATGAAACTTGGAAGATTCCACCTTGGCATGCTTGGTATGCCGCTGGGTGCCCTGGTCTGTCCCTACAATTTACCGGTTCAAGACTTCAGCAGACAACACTATCTAGACTTAGGACTGATCACATAAGAAGTTTAAGGTTCAGTAGTGGTTTGAAGACTTATGCTGTCTACCGATGTTCAGCATCCGCCTCTCCTCATATCTTAGAATGTATTGGTGCCTCTGTGGGGCAGCTGTTGAATGAGGGGGATAGGGTCTTCTGGCTAATTTCGCGACTTGATCTTTTGGACCTGGTTTAATTTATTCTAAACCAGGGGGGATAAGCAACAGCAACATATATATATATATATATATATATATATATATATATATATATATATATATATATATATATATATATATATAAAGAATGCATTCAAAGTTTCAAGAGTGAACTCTTTGAAAAGATAATTTTGAATTTAGAATCCCAAATATAAGCTAGACATTTAGTTACATTGTTCACAAATGATATCTTATGATCAGTGCGATTGACCTGGATTAATGTTTGATCCTGATCAAAGGCTTGTTACCTTATTTTAATATTGATTAAGTTCAGTCATGATAAAGTTAATCCATATATAGAGGTAACAAAGGAGGAAGAATATTAAATTCCACTGTTATATATACTGTAAATGGATTCCGTATACCTCGGAGGCGAAGCATTCATTCATTTTCTGTAATAATTTTGTGGTAGGTTTAAGGATCTGGTTTACAAATGGAAAGCTTTACTAAACATTGATTCACTTTAACAGGTGAGGCCTTATATCTGTCCCCCCATGGAGATTATCTATTCAAGTATCAATTGAATCATTTGAGTACTAACGAAAATAGAAAACTTGTATTATGGTTAAAACAAATATAATTTTAAAAATTTTTGAATAAAAAATTATAATTTACTTTATTTAGGTAAAATATTGGAAACCTCTCAATAGTCTTCATAGCTTTTGCGCTAAATTATAACAGGTTTAATAAGTTCAATGATTAACAAGTGATAAATTTGAAAATGTGGACTAGCATGAGTTAAACAAAAATGTTACCACAATAAAAACTATAAATGGATGACTTTAGTGTGACATCAAAACCTAGCAACCATTTGTAAGCAGTCGTTGTTAAGGGCCTTAGTGTGACGTCAAACATAGCAACAGTTTGTAAGCAGTCGTTGTTAAGGGCCAATTATCGTTGAATCGCCATTGTTTGAGTGATAGATATTTAAATTGCTATTTCTTATTTAAAACTTAATATTTCAGGACAACGTGCTTCAGAAAGCTTATTAGGGATATTCCCAAAATATATTGGTTACGGGAATTCCCATGTTGTGGCAACATTAGCAACGATTGTTTGGAAAAAGTTAGTAGTGGATGACGTCACGACTAATGTCGTCCATTATTTTGTAATTTCTTCGCCAGCATTTACTATAAACTCCTTGCATTAAAATAGAAATGGTATGTTCAGTTGTTATAACTATATATACTGTTCAGTTATTTCCTCAAAGTATGAAAGTTGCATTTTAAATTTTAAAATACATTTACTTTATTATAAACAGCAATTTTTTTTAAAAGAAATTTACAGTTATGGAGATCAAAAACGCGCGTTGCAAGTGTGAACTTAAATCACCAACAGGTTCATATGAAATTTAACCTATATTTTGAATGAAATTTAATTCTAAACTTTATAAAGTCAATGAAAAATCTTTAGGGAGCTTATTCCTTAGGTATTAAATCATTTTTTTTTGCCAATTTGAGGTGATATTGTCAGCAATTGTGGTTATTTCTGGCTCACCTTTTTAACACCATCTTTTTTCCTTAAACATGCAAAAAAGCAAGCTTGACGATAAAAGAATCACCAGTTTTCGCCAAGGACCACCGTAAAGTATATTTTTCGCAAACTTTATTTTGGATGTTGTGCTTAATGTGTTTAAAATTAATTTTTTAAAAGTTTTTTAACAAATATAATACTGAAGACTTTTTCGAATTTATACATTTTCTCGTAAGCCACAGATATAATTTCATCGACGAGGTAGCTAAGTGTTTATATGTAAATTTATCAAATTATTACGGTACAGTGAACTACTTCCGGCTGAATTCATAAACATAATTTGGTTATAGAAATAAGTTACAAGCCATTTAATATGATGTCCATTTAATTCACATTTCAGAACCCGTACACTAAGACATTTTTAGATATTTCAAATAATATATACTATTCCAGACTTAGGGATGAATTTTTATTTAGGCTTAATCCTAGTACCTGTAAATAGATGGATTTGGCGACATTAAGATTCGGATTGTATGTTTATGAATTCTCATTTTAATGTTCACAGTTTTTTTTTATTATGAAACTCTAGCGTATGCTGATGCTTATGAATCTCATGAATTTTGTCATTGGGGACATTTTTGAAAACTGCTCCAAACACGTTACGTATATTAGGATTTTTCCTTAATTTAGTAACCAAAACTTGTTTTTCTCATTAATTAATTACTGAATTTTCATTAAATTTTTTATTTTGAAGGTGTAATTTTTGTCTATGGATTTTTCCTCTTTATAACCATATCTTAAATATATCATAGATTATTTCACTTCGAAGGCTTACCCAAACATTTATTATCAAGATCAAATTTCTCGTTCTTATATTTTAATAAAATCTCCAAAAGGCTCAGATGAAGTCGCCAATTTTCTCTTCCGGAGAAAAGTTTTGCAAAATTGAATTCAATAGAAATTTAATCATGAGAATGGAAAACTCTGGAGCTTTAAAGATGAAATATCGACAGATTTATGGAAAGATTGCAGAATTATTTATTCTGAAATAAAATGTATGTATGTGTATACTTTAATACCAGCAAAACATTGAAATGGTTATTTAAAAACACGATGGACTATGTAAAAAGCAATGTGAACATTAATTTGAAAGATTTAAGTTCACATTGCTTTTTTCACAGTCCATCGTGTTTTTAATGGCAACTCGTTCCGTTTATGCAAGGTTTGTAGAATTTTCGTTCATTGAAATTTGTATTAATATTTATTCTGCATTGTTGTTGACTAAATCAGTTATACAGAAAAAAGTTTGTGGTTATTCTTTATTATCTATATAGTCAATTAAAATGTGTGTGGGGAATGCTGTACTGTCTGTAATGAAGTCTTTTATCACGCGAGAAAATTTATGTCGACAATGTTAAAGTTATTATATTTTTGATTTGATGGAAACTAAAATTATGTTTCTTAATCACTGTGATTAATTTTTCTGATAAAGTTTCCTTAAAGTTACTGCAAAGAATGTTATTAGCAGCCATTTAATTGCTCGTTAGAAAGAGTATAATAATAAAGCATTACAAGTATTTCTTTTTAAATGGTTCCAGTTTTAAATATGGTTTTATGGATCCAGATGGTGGTAATTACCGGCAAACAAGTGAAAGGATGTTGGAGAGTGTAGAATGACGAAATAAACTTTAACACACACATGAGCGAGGACTTAACGAAATTGATTTTTAATTAACTGAATTTCTATGACATGTTACGTCTTAAAATGGAAATACTTTCAAATATCCATAATTTCATACCTCTTAATATTCATTTACTGACCAAATATTTTTCGTTTTTATTAATCACTAAAATTCCAAAGATATTTGATTATTAGCAAATTTTTCCTTGGAGATTTCTTCACTGAATCCTAGTTATGGAGATTTTTTTACCTTTCAAATTTTTCGCCAAATTCTGAAATTTTATTGATAACTGAATCCAGTTTAGAGCAAATTAAAATGAATGAAATATTTTTTGTTATTGGTGATTTTTACTGATTATATCTTTTTGTGGCCCTTTCTGCGGTAAGAGCAATATAAATGTGAAAAAATGTCATCTTAGCTTTTATTTAATGATATATCCAAGCTTTTTATCCTTGTGTGGAAACTGTGATCAAAAGTTTTTTTCTCATCTAGTCTGAAAAAAACATTTTAATAAGTAGATTATTATAAATAAGGTTATTGTGCATTTGTATTGATTCTTTCATCTTTGTAATATAGAAATTATCTTTGTTATACGGAGCTGCTACGTAGAAACTTATATTTCTTACAATATTCTTTACTAAGTTCGTTATTATCAATGAATTTAGCAAATAATATAATATGTATAATTTAATTAAATAAAGTATTTAGTAAAGAATATTGTAAAATTTCATAGTTTCCATATGGTCAGAAAATCTTTAAAGATTTCATTTTTTAAGAAAATTTATGTAATTCTTGATTACTTGCATGTCATTAGCGCTTCCTATAAGTTTGATCTATATTTCTGTATTTTTCAAAATTTATTACAAATTTAAATAGAGATAATTCACAGATTTCAGTGCCTCAGCATATTATCAGAAACTGATTTCTCACAGTCACAAATTACGTATCAAATGATAACGCACTTATATTGACATTATAGCCCACAGCACGTATGTAGACAATGAATAGAAAATATGTGTTGAAAATGCATTAGAAGGGTATTATATGACATTTTCTAAAGCAAAAAGAATCAATCATTGCATAAGTTAATCAACAAAATTTACGAATGTTATTTCCTAGAGCAGAGCTTTTATTTTCAACATTATCTTTTTTTTAAAAGTTTAATATCTTCATGTAAATTGATGTGAACAGCGTATAGTCATGTTTCTAAATTAATTAGCATTTAAAAGCACGAGTGTATGAAATATAAAATTTAAAATGCAAAGAGAAATTTTCAGTTTCATTTCTTCTATAAATCTCTACAATCATTTCTGAAATAATTTTCTACAAAATATCTAAATAAATTATAAATTAGTAGATTTTATTAATTATACTTTAACATACTATTAAATTTAATCTTTAATTGAGTGCTTTAAAGTAAGCTGCCAAATTTTATGTCTGAAAAATAAGTAAGAATAAATATAAGTGTACACAGTGAAGATAATTCAGAATTTCTCGTACAATGAGGCTGAAGAATGTTTGATAAAATCGAAATGAAAGAGAGAGATAAAATAGCTACGTAATATAGTTTCTAATTTTGAAAAGTAAAAGAAAAGTATTTTGAATAAATATTTGTGTTGTTGTCTTGTACCAGCTAGACTAGCAATATGGGGTGAGCTGCTCCACTTTACCAACTGAACCGTAATTTGGTGTGGAGTCCGAGTTCTTCAATACACGCATGCAACAGGTGCCCGTTTACAGGGTAGGCAATTACTATTCACAATCCATTCATACAAGGAAAAGACAAAGACAGGAGAAAGGGTGAGAAAGAGAGAGGGAAAGTGCATCCATGCCCGAACCAGGATTCGAACGCAGGCCCTCCCTATCTGCAGTCAGGCACGCTGACCAGTAGACAGGGATATTTGTTTTCGTAAAATGGAAGAAATATTTCACCGGTAAAAAGATGTATATAAAATTTACTTAATAATAGAAAAAAATAATGTAAATTAGCAACGTAAAGAAATTATCTGTTTCTTAAATGTACACTGAAAAAAATGTCTTAAAGTTTTTATCCAGTTAAAATAACTTTTTTTAAATTAAATATGTGTTATATGTTATAATTATTCAATAGGAAAATATATGTAGTTTTTAAATTATCGAAATGTCACAAGTGAATGAATTACATTATTATTGCCTATAATTGCATTTGTATTTACAATCATTGAAATTTAAATTAACATTATAATTTTTTAAATAATATGTGAGACAAGATATTAAAAAAAAATTAAGTAAAGATTTTAAACAGTTTTCTAGGCATTAGAATTTAAAACATTTTAATAAGTAGGCTGTTTATTATAAGTAAGATTGTACTACAACTGTCGCTTTTAACAGATGTTTTTAATCACAAAAAGTAAAATTTTAACCTAAGTATTCAGGCTCATGTTTGCAGTTATTTTTTGCTTATTATTGGATGCTGAAACACTTTGATAAACTTAGCTTCATTAAAAGGTATCAATGACACTTTACTGCTGGTAGACTTAATGGTTTTAAAAAGCAAAGAAACGCTATTTTTATCAAACACTTATTAAACAAGATAAATCCATAAATAGTATAGCTATTTCTGGAATCTAGAGTAATGCCAGTACGTTTTATGCCTTGATTGTAATTTACAATGTCCAACACATAAGATATTAGCAGAGAAATTTATATAGTTTGAGGAAGTGCTATTTATTGAAAGCGATATTGAAAAGTTCGATGTCTCATGGTGGTCAATGATTTTGGCCAGGGAAAGTTTTTGATGATGTAAAATAGTATTGCTTTATCTAGTTCAAGCAGACCGTGATATTAAGCAGCCAAAACAGAATATTTCTTTTGAAGAATCGAGCAGTGGCCAATGCTCTCCAAGGCCGGTTACGTCGTTTTGCTGCCTTTCAGGGATGCTACTGAAGCGATGGGGCACGTATTGTTTTAGTTCCATATCACTGTATTCAGGTCAGCAAATGAGAAGGGGGTATTTATCATCTTTAAAGCTGATTCTTCTACTCGCTCTCGTTTCCTGTTTGATGAACGGTCTTGCACAAACAAATGAAAAAAAATCATGGACTTTCAACAGAAATAAGTGCCACAAGTAACACATTTTAGTTCATGAAATAAAGTGTTGGTGAGAAGTTAGACATCTTGATTTCTGAGCACACACCCATTTCAAAAGTTGCCTAATGATGTTTATTATGTATGCGAAATGACACGAATTTGAAATCTCTACAACTTATTTTTCCTTTCTATATATTAATTAAGAGCTTGATTTTCATGGTTTCGAAACTGTTAAATTGGGCTTTCGTTATAAGGTGATGCTTTATGGCTTATTATCGAGTTTTGGAAGCTGGAGGTTATATGAAAAATTGAAACAAAAACTTTTTCTATGTATTGACATTTTGTTGTGATGTAATAGATATAAGATAAGGAATAAAACTTTTAAAGCTTAATTTCCTAATTACTAGTTAACAATTAAGAGTTTTGGAAGAAAAAATTGGGATGAATAAATATTTTATACAGTAAAAGGAAAATCGATAAGTACACTTTTTTCGGCAACAAAAAGTCACACATTAAAGATTTTCAGATTATGAAGAATGGTAGATACATATTTTCAGATACATTAAATATTTTACGGAAAGTTTCATATGAACAAATGGTACAAATATTTTGAAATGGATTAAAATTCGAATCTTTCACTGTCTCTCCAGAAGTGTGGATATTTGGGTACAAATATTATCATAACAAAATGTAAATTTTTAATGAAAGGAAACTCTGTGTTCATAAATCTTTACTTTTAATGAAATGAAACTATTAATAACACCCTGGTTTCACTTTTATAGTTCATAAATTTTTCCTAGATGTTTGCCGAGCTGGCAGCCGAATGGTTAGCGCTCTTGCCTTCGGTTCAACAGTTCGTGGGTTCGAATCTCACCTACGGCATGGATGTTTGTAGTGGTTCGGAATCCACTTTAAACCGTAGGTCCCGGTCTAGTTAGCCCTCGTGTGCAAAAGATGACCGTTGAGCGACACACAATCATTCCTAGATGTTTTTCTTAACATTTCAGCGAGTTAATATTTCCTGAATATAGTGCCGAGTCAAAAGATTAAATTAATTAAATGTTTTAAGGCCTCAAATTTATAAACTCTTAGAAGAAATTTCGAAATATATTATCATTTCCTAGAGTTATAATACACACACACACATATATATATACTGTATTTGTAATGTTTTATTTATGATGTGATTTCATTTTAAAAATTAAGAGATTTTTCATTTATAGCAAGTATTATTGAATAATTTTTATTAAAATTATACATGATTTATTTGACGTGAAAGAAAAATTAAATATTTTAAGAAATATTTTTCAGTGTTTTTTAAACTTTGATTTAATTCAATTTTTAATTAAAATCAATTAATCTGCTTTCATTTTAAAAAAAATGAAAGAATTGAGCATATTAGAAAAAAACTTGTCCTTGGAAGTATTTCATCATCTCTAAAAATTTGCAAACAAGTTGAAGAGGAATAACGAATGAGAATTTTGAGAATAAACCATACTTTCAGCCGCATTAATTTTTTTTAAACAAGGAAAATTATGAACTTTTCTACCATAATTATGTGCTCAGAAATATATTTACAAAATATTTAAATAAAAAGTTTCCCAATTACTTATGCATAATTGTTCAAAATTAGAGAAGGGTTCCATTTCTTAGACGCCCTAATATGTACCGTCTTAAGGGCTTAGGTTTAAGGATTTTTTTAATAACCATTGCGTAAATTGAATTGCCTTCTTGGAGATTTCCTAGATAGTGAGTTATATTCATGCATAGTATATATATATATATATATATATATATATATAAAAGGAGCAAACCCCCAAAACCTCCAAGCAACCAACTTGACAGACATTCCAGGCAAATGCGCGTGATCCATCTCCACTCGTTCTAGAGTAGTTGGGATCGAAAAAGGAATTTTTCGCAGTAAAGATCGCTGTCTTACTGCTAGCATGGTGAATTCTGAAATTACGGATATATTGCTTGTGTTTTTTCCACACGTAAGCCAGTCAAGAAATTTAAAACGGATTGTAAACCATTTTAAACATCAATGCGAAAAAAAAATGAGAATTGAATCAACAAACTGTTGAACTGAAGACCAGAAGTTTTATCTGTGAACTGAAGAATGCCAACTATTTATTATAAATTCATACTTTATGGAGAAGAGTCACTGATAAAGAATTAAAGGATTTTAATATATTTAAGTATATATTTTAAGTAGTTAAAATTTTGCCTCCAACGATGTGATTATTTAATTTAGTACCTGAATGTATTCAGGGATCTCTTAAGTGATTTTGTAAGGGGTTCATTGAATTTACAATTGATATTTCATTTACTGCATGCTTCCTCAGTTTTGATTAGTCGTGATAAAAACAAGTAGCATGATTTCAAGGATCTCCTTTTTTTTAGGGGGGGGGGGAGAGAAGTAAATTTTTCTTTGAAAAAATTTTCATTAGCAATTTTTCCATTCCGCAAATCAAAATAAGCAGAAATCCAAAAATTAAAATTATTTTTTCAATTTAAATCGGGAAATTTTAATTTAAGCACGAAGTCATTAAAATTCAATAGTTTAACACATGAAAAGTGACACATTTTATGCTATTTTGTATCATAAAATGAAATCTAATGTATAGACTCGATAAAAAATAATCGTATCAAATATAAAATAATTAAGAATTTCTCTTTATCTATGAAGCTATAAATTATTGAAATTAGGACATTTGTACGTTTCAAACCATTTTCAATTAATATTAAATGTAAGGGGAAATAACAAAAGGGCTAAAATGACATTTTAAAAAATAGGAAAAAAAAGTAATTTTAAGGAAAATTTACATTTCGGTAATGTAGAAAGAACCTGATGCTATTATAATATTTTTTTTTCACTATGCTCAGTTGCTACGCATTGATGCTAATTTCAAAAGGAGAAAAATAACCACACGTTTCATTGTCGAAGCGAGAGATGCACTCCTCGGAGGAATATTACATCGTTTAAATAAATTATACGCCAGCTAGCATTCTTACAGGGAGTTCATACCGGAGTTATTTATGTTTCAAATTGATTACAAATGCTGTAAGAAGTTCGAAATGATTTTTCTTTTTAGTTAATCATTAACCGATATTCTGATATAAGTTTTCTGACACATTTCATGCTACTGCTCTCAACTCAATCCCATTTAAAAATGTAGCTTAGAAGCAAAATAATTATTTTATTTATATAGATTTTTATTTTGAAGGATATTGCCCATCAAGAAATATAATATAACAGCTATAAAATTGAAATAAATGCTATGGCAGAATCAAACCGAAAAAGAGTTTTGTTATTCAGTTTAAATAAATAATCCTTCCACATCTATACTAAAATTTTATTATATTAATCAGAACTACTTAAGTTACGTGGCGTATTCGCAGTGCTTCACTCTCCCAAGGCACAGGACCGAGGTTATGCCCTCAGGCTGGACAAAATCGAGTTTTGCCTTTCATCCCTTTAGTGGGTCGATAAAACTGACTACCAAGCATGCTCGTAAATTAAACACAGGTTTTCATGTTATACTGACCATATAACATGTACATATACTTCACATTCTGAAAACAAATATGAGTACTGTAGGTCTTGGCTCCAAAGGATTGTAGTGGTACTGAGTTTAGTTTTAGTAAATAACAATTGTAATCATGTGTAAGGTATGATGGGAATTTCTAAATTCGTCATTTTTTCAATAATGTTTGCTTACATTTTGCACAGAGATTTCTTAGTGTTTTATAATGCATGTCATTCACACCATTCAAAAACTGTAGGTTTACATTTGGGATTGCAATATTTTTAATGTATGTTATTCTTGGGCCCTCTTGGTTGACAGTAACGTCAAACCAGGTCCATGAGCCCGAATGCCTTCAAACAATGGATTGTATTATTTAATAATTCCTACCATCAAGCAAAAATGTTTTCATCAAGCATTTTATCACCTAAGTGACGAATATTTTATATAAGAACTTAAGGTCCCAAAGTACGCTAAGTATGAAAAACGCATGCAGACATCGTATTTGAAAACAAAAGAACAACAATACTAACTATAAAAATTTATACGTTTAATTATTACAAGGGTTATTAGAAATAGCCCCCCTCTAATGTAATTGTAGTCAACAGTAACCTCAGACGCGTTCGAAAGTACCAGTTAGGCTTCTAATGGTTGTCGCTGTGATGACCATCTCCGCGATGAGATACTCTGATATGTGCATCGGCATCATATTGTTGATTCATGTAATCAGTACCTATTGAGACAGACAATCAAGAGTTATACGTGCTTATTTCTTAAATAACCGATAAGCCGATTATTTACGTCGGCAGCATTGGCATAGTCACTTATTGCTATAGTTAACACACACACACATGTATGTATTAGACAGTACTATATATATATATATATATATATAGATAGATAGATAGATAGATACATACATACATAAGCACAGTAGAGCTCCAATTATTCGAAATGCTTTTAGAATTTCAGAAGAATGAATTAGACTGAAGAAGGGAAGGAAAATGAGAAAAAGCAAAAAAACTCAAGAAAAGGAAAGATAAGAGAAGAGAGAAGATGAGAATGATAGAGAAAGAGACGTGTCACTTAAGGTGTTAAGAAATTCTTTTGAAAATTCCTAAATCTTCAGTTAGTGCTAAAGATTAGAACAAAGGATTATGAGTGATACCCAAGATTTCATATTGCAAATGGGGGTCAAAGTGTTGATTAAGAAGATGACCTTATTGTCCGAGTTGAAGCGGACCCGAGACCATGAACTAGGAAAGCATTGGGAGGCTTTGAAAGTGCTTTGAGATCATTAGGCCCGAAAACTGGTAAGGCAGTAAAATAGCTTACTTTGAAGGAGACGGTCAACAAACTATGACTTTCATTTACAGCACTGCATATATGTTCAGCACTTATAAGTACCTTAAGATGTAAAAGTGTTATATTTTCATTTAATTGATTAAATTTCTTTTTCTTTAAAAATATGTTATCTTTTTCTCCCATTTTCACTGTTCAATAATTAAGTAAACAGACCCTTTTTACCCAGACTGTTTAGTATAGGAATGGGGTCTTGTTTCCATTGATCCAGATAACTGTATTTTTACTCTATATGAAAATATGGAGGGCCATATGCAAGACTTACCTTTCTGAACATATTATAATCAGCATTCATAAAGAAAAAATATATTGATATTAGACGCTTGAGCGTGAGTATGCTTTGTTACTGAAACTTTTTGTTCTATGCGAAAACTCAACGACGTATTGAACTCATTGGCGATTTCTATATTTTTATGCTCTAACAAATACTATGATATCTATAAATATATTTCTCATATTATTTTTCGTACGTTTAGAATTTATGTATATTTGTATTCTCTCTTTCATTCACATTAAACTTGTTCGAAATACATTGTTTTCATAATTAGATTAGCTCCGTATCTTTATTTCAAATTTCTAGATAAAATATTTTCTTCTTCCGTCGAAAATAATCTATCAGGTGCCACTTTTTTGCATACGAGTTATAATAAAACAGATACTGAAGCAAATAACTTATGCACCCCATGTAAAGTAGATTTTTTTATTGAGAAAATATTAATTTTCTAGGTGTGGGGCTTTTGAAATAATTGCAGTATGGATATTGAATACATAAAAAAAACCGTCGGAAGACATTTGAGTCATGCTTTAACAGAAGTTGCAATTCGTCGTCCTGAAAGACCAGTTGAATTTTTGGCTTACTACTTGATATCATTACATGAAGCAGAATTACGATTGAAAAAGGAGAAAAGTCCAAAAGAAGTAACTGAGACACCATTCAGAATTTCTAGCGATGTCAAATCAAATACTGAGCAAATTGTTGCATCGATCTTATCGGATCTAGTAGACAAGAGTGCCGAACAGTATGATCCCATGCCTTCAGATGTTTCTTCTGAGGTTGTAGTATCAACGTTGGTTGAGCACACGGATAGTATCATAGACGAAAAGAAGCCACTTCAGAATGTAGTCATTGGCTCCGATACAGATCTTGATGAAAAATTAACTCAGCTTATTATTGATGATTCAATGAACACAACAGAGAAATTAGTGGCTTCTGCTGAGTCCCTGTCTGCTCCAAGTGTTTATGAAACTGAATCTCAAAAAGAGCTAGCAAACTTAGATTCGAATTCTGACACTGCAAGTGTTCCTTCATTTGTTTACTCTGTTAAATCGAAAGAAGAGCAAAATAGTAACTGAATTTCACGCACGCCATCTACTGCTTGTGTGATTTGATATCGAATTGAAGATATATTTTTCAATTGCTTTTTGTGGTGTACATATATTTGACCTGAAGAAACTGCTTTTATGTTGTATTTTTGTTTGATTTCATATATTTTAATTTTTCTTGAAATTATTGAAGTTTTTTTTAACGATGTTAGTGATGAAATGATATATATGAAGCTACAACAAATTACCTTTATTTTATAATTTTTTAGGCAAATAAAGAAATCAAAATTTTTATCTTTCAAAAAAACTTTTTTCTTAATTCTGTAAAATAACATATAAGCTCATGTTTGAGGGAATACTAAAGATTCTATGCATATTTAATATTAAAGTGAAAATTGTAAAGATAAAAAAATATTTTTATGAAATTAATGCATTATTTTTGTGAAGTTAACATTTCTTTAAATAAAATTATTATTGAACTTTATATTTAATTACTGTTTTAATCACAATTCTTACATTAAAAGTGTTTATTTATTATTCAATAAAGGATAATAAAATATATGCCATCAGAAACTTTATAGAAATTATAACATGATGCATGTAATTTATAGGTTACACGTTTAAAACTAATTTGTGAATTAAAATATAAATGTTTTTTTTTTATTAATCTACTTAATAAAAGTAATAATTGATTAATGTATGTAATTAGAATAGTAATTATAGCTGAAATTCTTGATCATACATCTCTTTACATTGTCGAGTATTACACAAAAACAATAAGAGTTATATGTAAATATTTACAAAAATATTGTAAATATTTACATATAACTCTTAACATCTAGATTCATTACTTAGAAATAGTCTAACAACTATTTTTACGTTTAAATTTACAGTTACACATAATTTTAATTACCACACAAAAATTAATGCTTAAGTTGGTTACTTTCTGAGTTTTAATCGAAAAAGTTCACGAGCAATCATTATTTTATTTCACCGTCGAAGTATTTAAATTTCTTAAAAAAATTGCCTTAAAAATGTGTTTTTATCAACAATAAAATAGTTGTTTCTTTCTTTTCAGTTAAGATCATGGCTACATCACTTTATTACAATTCTCATTGGTTTAAAATATCTATGACGTCGGCTAAAGTTTCAGCTACGTCACACATAATTAATTACGACACCGTATTAGACGGCGTCGTAAATCCGACTTGTTGACGAATTTGGTGAATATCAATGGAGATAAAATATGAGAAAAGAACTGATTGCTGCTCATATGTAACTTTATCGGACATTTTACTTTCACACATTCGTAAAATATTTTTTACGCAAAATCAATAATGATTTTACAATAATCTTACAGAGAGTGTACACTAATTCATAGAGTGTTATAGTACTAATACACACACTATAAGAATAATATTATAGTATAAAATATTGTATATATATTCTTAGTATAAAAATATTAATTATATTTTAATAAGCATTATATATTATTTTACAAATACAAATTCCTATTTTATATTAATGCATGTATAATAATTAAAAATATTATATAAATATGAATATTTTTACTTCTTGCAAATTTTAATTATATTCCGGTTAAAAGTACTACATTAAAAATTCAGTTTTCTGATGATTGTGTACTTACAATAATAAAATTGATTGCTCAGAATTATTTGAAAGATAATTATGTTTAACAAGTAGGCATAGCAAAACCAAAAGGTTTAATAAACACTAATTAACATAAGGATGTTTAGTCATTGATTTAACATTTGAAAATATTATGTACCAAAGCACAAATAACAAAATTTCTTTGCATTGTCAAATAGAATTCTAAAAACATTTTTAAATAAAATATTTTTCATATTGTTTGCATTTTTGTTCAATAAAATGTTTAAATTATTTCACTAATTGAATAGTAATTGAAAAAATGAAAGTTTAATGTTTTAATGAACACAAACATGTTTAATATGATAAAGATTTATATAATAATTAATAGCATTTATTTGCTCTTATGTATAAAAATGAATAATTGCATTGTACACAAAAGCTTTTTGAAACAGATTTTATAAACACAAAATAAAAAAATGAAGAAAATACAAAATGATAAAATGCAAAATTATAAAAAACAATAGTGTAAGGAGATACAATTTTGTGTTACTGAAAGAATAACACATAATTTATATCACATTTGATGGATGGATTATGAATAGATGTGAAAGTAAATAAACTTTACTTAAAAATACACGGGACATAAAAAATTACAATAAATAAGATTTTAAGTATTCAAAATGAGGTTATGACTAAATTCTGAACATATCGAAAAACATTTCAGAATATTGTTTAAAAGTTACCCCGTATGTAAAAACTAAGATGATAAAGGAACTTTACATCATCATTTGTTGCAAAAACAGCTATCCAAACTTTAGAATTAGATGAAAAATACTTGATCACATATTTGACAATCTTTCCATTTTCTTCATATTTAATATACAATAGTAATTATTGCACCACATTATCATTGATACATATAGTAAGATGTCACTGACACATGAAGATAAACTGATTTACAAGGACTTGTGGCACCTGGTACATACTATCGGAGGACACGGATTCTTGGTGGGGGTTTGTATGTGCCGTAATTGCACGGAAGATTCTCAAGAGGCTTTTGTGGCAATGGTCTCTCGTTTAGTCAGGGTGAGTATTGTGGAACTTTGACAAAAGGAATGACTCGTCTTTCCAACAGTCTCCTCGAGAGTTCTCTGGACTTGACACACATGCAGATGGTAACCACCAACGATATAATCAGAAACGACAAAAGCAAGCTGATCAGGATAATAACTCTTGTAGATGTTAAACATTCATCTTTTTTTGTCACTAAAAGAAAAGGAAGAAGATGACTCTCAATTTTACCTATGATTCATTACAAGGTAAACTCCAATTAATTGTCACGTAATAATTAGTAAAATACAAAATTTGATCAAATATCAGGAGACTGATACAACTGATTATAATGTGAAATTACTTAATGAGATAGTATTTTTCATTATGAATGAAAATTTTTATAATAATTACTTTAAATATGTAAAATACAATTCAAAATGTTTTTAAAAATATTGCTAAGCAATAGTTATCACGAAACTTAGCATTGTCGGTTAATTTATTCACTTTAATTTTTTCAAGTTAATTACGTCTCTAGATTGGTTTTTTTCGAGCATACGAATTCTTACAGTCTAATATAAAAATGAAGCATTCCAGGAGGGGAGGGCGTCATAAGTGAAGGAGAATCACGGATATCCTGGAGAGCAGGAAAACCCCAAAGATATCCGGGCATCCATGTTAACACTGTCTTTACAGAAAATGCAATGCGAAGAGTCCACAAATTTGTGCAAGTGTGCCTGCAAATAGCCATCTACAGTCACTAAATGGAAAAACGAGACTTAACGAGAATGGCAAGAAATTTTGGTAGCCAAGATGTTAAAAGGTCCTCTCACGATTTACCAGTAGATTCTGCTCTTTTTGAAATTTTTTTTGCGATTAAGAATTATTTGCTTGATGGGAGATTTAATATTTCTTAGATTGGAAGGTGAGAAGGTTGGAGTGAGTTCTTTTTCAAGTTTATGCGCCTATTCGTTTTCCTATGAGCTAAAATTAACTAGATAACCATTATAGGAAAATCTCCTTTCTGGTGCATAGCAGTGTGTTAATAATGTCTTTAAATTCGAGTTATTTTTAATATTTAAATTTAGTGGGTGAGGGCCATGGAACATGTTTAGAGGTAGTGTGCATCACAGCTTGACAGTAAATGTTTTGCTTAGTATTTATTTAATCTGAAGTTTTGGATCAATAAATCCTGTAATAATTCAAAATACCTTTTTGACTGTTTGTTTGCAATGCACTTATTTATCTAATAAATTTCCATTTTTACAAGATTTTAAAAATTTTCAAATTAACCCTGATTCAAGTTTAATTTAACATATTTAGTGAGTATTAGCGCGATCTTTTTCTAACAACCAGCCACTAAGAATTTCACATACTTCGGCATTCAAGAGGCGGAAATGATTTCAGCTTTATATAATGGACATCTATTGGACGTGATCTTGAAAGAGGAAGGGTCCTCGTAATTTAGAAGCAGGGACAAGCAGAGGACACTCAAAATTTACTGACAAAATTTCATGCTGTATGCCTTCTGTTCATTTTTTATGCTATATAACTCTCTCATCCTTTAAATATACTACAAAATTTTTGTTGCTAAACTTTATACATCGTAATTGATTTTCACTTGGAATTCCTAGAACTAGAAAAGTTGTTAAACATTTGTGCAAGCTAGTGTATTGATTCAAAAGTAATTCAAAAGCATATAGTTTAAAATACTAAAAATTAAAATTTATGAGAAACTTAATATATTTAAGCCTCTATCATATTATTTGATATTATTAGCATGAAAATTATTTTTTTTATTATTTACTGACAAGAAAATTATTTCTTCTTATGAATTATAAGGAAAATATTTTGCAAATGTGTTTAATATTATATAGATCTTTAACTATTTTCAGTGTATATCCTATTAACACACTAAGAATTTATAATATAACAATTAAGATTTATTTGAATGTAAAATAGTTTTAAAATATTAATTAGAAATGACTTGTATTTCAAAATTAAAGAAAAACATATGCTATTTTATTAAGTAATAAAATATACTTAATAATATATATTATAAAAAAAATGTATATATTATTAAGTATATTTTATTTATTAAGTACTTTTTTTAGCCAATAATTTAAAAATGTTAATAAACCAGGAATGCAAAAAAATATTCACGTTTCATTAGTTTGTTATTTTAGAGGGTATTTTATTTCATTAGGAGGATTTAATTTTGAGAAAGTAATTAGTCAAGATATTCATCAAATAATTACCTGATGTGATGAAATCTGCGCTGTAGCTGGCAGCCGAAGAGCCAGAGTTTGCAAAATAAGGAAGCATGTCATCTTTTACACTAAGCTTACTCTTGATTTCGAAAGAAAAGGTTTTATTTTGATCTTCATTCTTTATTGGATATTTAGAAAAACTAGTTTCTGTGTCTGAAAAGGATACGTTTTCTTCTGCTATTTCTTCAAATTCTGCTTTGCCACGTTTAAATCTATTTTCCATAGGCGTTTCCGATAATTTAGAACAATTCTGGAAATGGATAAAATTTAATTATATTTAATAATATAAAATAGAGATTAAAAATGTTGAATTAATCTTAGATAATTTCAATAATGGTAATATGTCACAAAAATACCTTATTAGATACACACACTCGTATATTAAAATATGTAGGTTTTTTTATAAGTTTGTAAAATTATATCGCATATAAACTATTAATTCATGAAACATTTACAAAAGTCACATACAATATAAGTTATAAATAATCTATTAGAGAAGAGAGTTATGAAGACAAAAATATTAAGCTTACAAATGAATATAATATAATTATTAAAATATATATGAACATTAAGTTATTCATAATAAATTATTAATTTTCTTGATTTAAGTGCAGAGCTTTCAATTATTTGCTTGAAGCAAATATTTTATTAGTTTTTTAAAATTTTCCCAATCACAATGATGCTTTGATTTATTATTTACCACGACTGTTTAATCTGATGGTTTGATTTAATATTTACCACTGCTATTGAATCTGCATGTTTACATTTTAAAAGCTATTAGCAGTAATATGAAAATTTGAAGTAAATAGTAATATTTATGTTCGCTCTTATTAAAGTGTTGTGTGAAAATTATATTATTTGGTGTATTTCATCTGTATAATTTATAGCCATAAATTATTACAAAGTATTTAATTTTTGTTTAAAAATCAAATTTAAATATATGGCACAGAATGTATCAAATTTCTGATTATTAAACTGAAATAACTTTATATATTTTCGTGGTGAAAAGCACCAAATTCGTTAAATATAAGTAAATTTAATTATTTTCCTAATAAGTATAAAAGTAAACATAACTGTATATATGTCGTAGTGTAAAACGACATAATCAAACCCTGGGAAAAGGGATATGTATATTTTTATTGCACTTTAAATTTAAGAGTTTCCTCTTTTCCTTTCAAACTAAGTTGTAATAGTATAAAGATGTCGTAGTGTAAAACGACATAACCAAACCCTGGGAAAAGGGATATGTATATTTTTATTGCATCCTTTCCTTTATACTATTACAACTTAGTTTGAAAGGAAAAGAGGAAACTCTTAAATTTAAAGTGCAATAAAAATATACATATCCCTTTTCCCAGGGTTTGGTTATGTCGTTTTACACTACGACAATATACATATATAACTTTTAATGCCATTAATGTAAATACTGTAATTAATGTAATTACTGAAGATTTCAGATTAAGTATCGATTTAATTCTCACAAAAATTTCAATTTCTAATAAAAAAATGTTAATTTCAATGTAAAAAAATTTGTTTGATTTTCAAAAAACAGTGAATTTATAAATTTATATAAATAGGGAATTTTACTATTTTTTTAAAAAATGACCATGGTTGTTTAAATTGTTCAAAAACATATTAGCGTCGTTGATTTGTTCCCTTTTTCTGTAAATTTGCAGACAGCCACACCACGTGGTTAAGCTGATAATCTGCTATATATACATACTCAAACTTTTTTTGCACGTAATATGAAAATTTCAATCAAATTGAAACATTTTTGAGATTATCAGCAAAAAATAAAATGGTGGGATAGGCCATTTTTCATCACATTACATAAATATTGCACCAGCCAATTACACTATACATGCTAGATACTTACCACAATACAAACTAGATTCTCTTAAATTCAGTTCTTTCTTAGTTTAGTATTAGTAAATAATTTTTCATATCATAATTATTTTATTTTATTTAAAATATTACTTTGCATTCATAAAGTTCACTTTTCTGCTTTACTTTATCAGAGTATCGCTATCATGAATACAACATATTCATTAAATATTGTCACTTATCTTAATTTCGTTTGTTCCTAATTATTTTGTGTGAGATTTTAAGATATTTCCTGCATGAGGATTTTACATGCAGTTCATTAGGTAAAAAATAATTTTATTTATGTTACGAGATTATTTTTAATAAATGTACTCATGAAGTTTTAGGCAATTTTGTATGCGTTTTCTTTTATGCGGTTCCTATCCACCTGACAAAGACAAGTTTGGAAGTAGTTTCAATTAGAAACTTTACTTTCATATGAAATATTCCATATGAATTAACAGCTTATATGGCCCATGATTTCCTAAAGAGGTTTTTATTTATATTTTTCTCATGATTCATATGCAATATTTAGTTAAACTATTATCGAACTGATAAGATTCACAGAAAAGCGAAATATTCGATTTAATAACATGAACAAATTTTAATTACACATTAACATTCTGTATATGTGTGTAATTTCATATTTCATTCATATAAAACATATAGAAGGTAGATTATTTCCAAATTTAGCAGTCATAGTATAATATTCATCTTATTCTGCTAATTGTAAACATATATATAAAAAAAAAAACTTACATACATTGCCCGACACTAAAAATGCAACACCAAGAAGGAATTGCCAAAAAGTGACGTAACTTGACAAAGAGAGAAAGGCATCAAAGAACAATAAGTGATCTGTATCTCGAAATGATATACATAATACAGACTGAGAACAGGTCAGGTCCCCAACCCATGGAGCTCCAGCAATCCAGTGAGGGAAAGTACGTGGTCGTCCTCCCCAGCGGAAAATGATGCTTCACTCTGCTAATTCGGTTTGGTTGGGTTTGTTTGTCGCTCAACGCTCTATTTTTACACAGGATGGCTAATTAGACCGTCACTCTGCTGATGTTAACGAGTAACGGCGTGAAGCAACTAAGCCATAAGAGCTTGTATCAGTAGGTTGTAGGATCACTGTGGACGCCGATACACGAAACAACATGTCTAAGCACAAGGTCAATGATAGTACAGATGGCGCCCTGATTCCCTGTCAACCATTTGCGAAAATGCGTCTTCTGAAAGAGACAAGGTCTGCACAGGGGGTCGAACCAAATCCCAAACGAGTTCGATTGTTGAGGGATCTGACGAGCAAGGTAGCCAAGGAAGCAGCTGTACACTTTTCAGGGCATATTGGATGATGCCAGCAATGTGCAGTCAGGCTTTATACAGCTAATAAAAGGCATCGGACACCCCCTAAAGGCAGGAGAATAGTCACCAGCTGGAGAATACTTACTTAGAATGATTACTTAGCATACTTAGAAAAGTGGTTTTATATCTACAAACAACAGGTCATTTTCAAAAAAAAAAAAAGTGGTAAAATATATATCTACAAACAACAGTTCAGGGAAAACTAAACAATTTTTTAACCTTCTTTAAATACTTAAAAGATTACGTATACAAATTACTTACTAAATTACATTTTTCCATACACATGCGTATTCTGCACTTGATGTAAACAAAATTCAAAGATGGAATCTTAAAAGCTCTGAAATTTGTAGTAGCTGTTTTTGTGCAAGTGACTGCATTATACGTCTCATTCATATTTGGCATAATATCTTCATTAAGAGAGCACCTACGTAAAAAATTTACATAATTAACTTCTTAAAATGGATATATATTAATTTGTCAATAATACACGAACATGAAAAAATCAGCTTGAAAAAAAATTGAATTATGCATTAAGCTATCATCTTTTAAAATCGGTAATTATTAAAATTTATTTTACGAATTTTATATATACTCAAGCTAAAAAATTATTTATAATATACATTTATTTGCAACAAAAGCTTAAAACGATTAATTTTCAAATATGATTGCACATTTGTGTTATGGGACTGACGATAAAACAAATGAAATCCTTTAAAATATGTGGATTGAAAATTTATTGGTAAGGATTTTAAAATATTTAATAGTAGTGAATCAATTACATCACGTAATAATTCATAAATTAGAAATAATTAATGTCTAAATCTTATTTTTTGTGTGATCTGATTTATCTAATAAATGATTTCTTTTGTTTCTTTAGAAATAAAATTAGTAAGAATCTGAATAGCACAAAGGCATATTAAACAAGAAAACTCGCAGACAAGTTTAACAAAATTCATGATATCCCATAACATTTATTTACAGTTTTTGGAAGCTTGATTCGTTATGACATGATTTAAATTCTGATTTCTTCTTTAATAAGATGTGATTTATTTATACAGAATTAGGAGTCAGAAAAAATATTTTGATACTCGGTAAAATTTATTATTACAGAGCAAAATTACTTTCACTTATAATTTCAGAATTCTCAAATTCAAATGAGAATGATGCATTTTTCAGAGAATGAGAATTGAGCTAAAATTTCCTGATAATGTTGTGAGTTAAAACACTCTTTTATTGCATTGGTATAGGGCTAATGAAATGCTTAACGAACAATGAAAAACACAAAACGAACATAAAGAACATTTAAATTTTTAAAATTTATTTAAAGAAAAATACTTGCAAAAATATGCATTTTTACTGAGTGCAATAACACTGATCTACAATAGTTCGCTAATATATAGCAATCAAATTATTATTTTTATAATGAATTCATATTGTTATTTAAATAACTGAAGTAAAATAGCCCCATCACGCCTTGTTATTGTGTAACACAAAATGCAATCATCAACTATTTTTCGTGATTTCGCACCAACCCCTGCTAGCAACACTCTAACTCCCTTAGTCATTTTGGCTCCCCAGAATAGCAAAATTCTTTATTAAGTGTGCTTTTATATTAGTACATAGTTTTTCCACAATTAGATGAAGCTAATCTTAAAGAAGGCATTTTTATTGGACCTCAAATCAGAAAAGTGATTTGCGACTCGGCATTTGAAAGAAAGCTAAATCAAAAAGAATTAGCAGCTGAGAAATCATTAGTGAAAGTGGTAAAAGATTTTTTAGGAAAGAAAATCGACAAATATTATAAAATCCTGATATAAGAGCTTCTTAAGTCCTACCAAGATATCCAATCCCATCAAAACTCACTTTTAATAATCATATTTAGAATTTATTTCCAGAAAATCTTGGCATGGTTTGCGACGAACTTGGGGAAAGATTCCATCAGGACATTAGGATTCTAGAAAGTCATTGGAAACCAGCAAAGAGGAGTGTGACTACTGCTGGTTTCTAAAGAAATAAGATTTTACGTCACATAAAAGAAAAAAGTTAAATCTTTTCATCGTGTATAATTAATGTTTAATGGTTTGGTCTTCTACTTTGTTTTAAATATGCATATCATTTCAATTACAATAACTTTGTATGATAAGTTAATGAAATTAATAATAAAAAAATGTGTGTTTAAAATCCTTTTCCAGTTTCTTTCATTACTAGTAAAATAGTCATAACAAAAAAAAAAAAAAAAAAAAAAAAAAAAAACTGTACGTGCTATAATTTAAATACTATTGTTTTTACATTCTACACTGCAAAATTAGTTATAGACAGCTAATTCCATTTTTGTTAGGAAAGAAAAATAAAATATTTGTTGACAAGTGTAATTTATGTAAAAATAGAAATAAATATAAAAGGATAGCAATCATCCAATGAATAAGTTTTAATTTTTGAATTTGATTCATCATTAATGACTTAAACTAAAATTATTTCCAATTCATACGTTATTAAGGATACAAATAAGATTTTTTTTTAAAAAATTATATAATATTTCACACACACACATGCAAATAAATTAAAGATTTATATTTCCCACAAATCTGACAGAAATTTTATAAATATTATTCCATTCCTGAATATGAATTAAGTATTAAAAAGAGGAATGAAAAATCTAAATAGATAGTATCAAAATTAGTAATATATTTAATAGTATTGTAGTTTAGTGACATTCTAATTAAAATTAGTAATATTTCTATTTATATGTAAAAAAGAAAAATTTCAATAATTTGTAATATAAATAGTTTTAAATTTGTTACTCAGAATGTAGGTGGTCATTTAGATGTTTGGTTTTGTTATTTATATTCAAAAATTCAAATTTCGAATATTTAATCTCTAAGTTTATTGCTATTTGCGAATGATTGCATTTTTAATAAATTTTGTTCGTAATAGCTAGTACACTAGGAAAATATAGTTACTAAAAAATTTAATTTTTAGGAGAAATTCGTGAAATTATAGCAATTAGTGTAACAACTTGAAAAAAGACGCGAAGATACGCACAAAACACGAGCAAGCAGTGAAATATTATGACGAAAAGAAAGATGAAGATATCTTTATTAAAAATATTTCTTATTTAGTTCCATTGAAGTTTTACGAGTGGAATTTATAAATAGTATTCATTTAGACGATGCACTAAACAAAGTGTGTTTAGCATTTTATGACCTTAGAATCAATAAAATGATCGTTTCATGAACTCGTAAGGCTCCTTTAAATTATATGTAAAGCTGAAGGAAGTATGAAATCAAATGCTTCATAAAATTGATATCGCAATATTAACAATGCACATCCACAAGAGTTCTTAAAGATCCATATAACAGTTAGCAGAGGATATTGCTCAACATCTGCATATTAACGGTGAAACATTATTATATTGTATAACTGTTTTTATTTTGTAAAAGATGCAGTGTAGGATAACGTTAATTTATTTGGAGGTAAATAATATAAGATTTTGCAAGTTATATCAGCGATTCTCAACTATTGCGTATGATTCTTAATGTGTGTTGCCAAATTTTAGAAATATATACAGTAAAAATTATACTGCTTTTTTAATACGAGTAAATTTTGTTTAATTCAAGAAATATACTTTGTAAAATGAAACTTTGTTTTTACAGTTAAGTACCATATTTTTTACAGTTCAAAACTGCTTTTATCTTCGGTAACTGCGACTTTTCAAAAAATGAAGTATTTACCCCATGTGAAGAAATGTCAAGCGTTCCCAGTGTCTATAATTACATTTTTCTTTGTCTTACGTATTTGTGTGAATTCAAATGATCAGTATTAAAAGAAAAGATCGAGACTACTAAATTTAGAAGACGATTTGAGAATAGTCCATTTTTATGACCATATATAAATGAAATTGTAAAAAAAAACCCATCTAGCTTAAAATTCTCCTTAAAAATATCCTTATAATTACATTGTAAAATTAAACAAATGCACGTATTGTTGTTTTTGTAGTACATATTATATTATTTTACACTCAAAATTACTGCCATAAACTACATACAGTAAATTAACAACTTCTTTATTACACAGTAAATTAATAACTTCTTTATTACACAGTAAATTAACAACCTCTTAACTTACATATTTTTTACTATATCCTCAAATTTTGAAATAGTTAAAAGTGTACCTGGGCAAAAAAAAAAAAAAAAAAAAATTGAGAATTAGTTAGTTATACATAAAAATATCTTTTCTGAAAAGAAGTATAATCATCAAAATCCGTAGATGAAAAAATAATTAAATAATGACTTAAGCTTTTAATTCAGGTAGAGTTTTGATTTAATGTTTGATAAATTTGGAAGATTTTTGGACTTAAGTTTAATGTTTTTAATTCATGAAGACTATTTCAAACACATCAAAATTTAGTATTTTTTAAAATTGAAAAGTTTTTTTAATTTTTAGTTTGTAATACATAAATTTATGTACTAATTACAATATATATATATCTTTATATTTCCAAATTTAAGCTTGTACAATAGATTCTCTTATAACCATTTTTATTATTATATATTGTTATGCCATTCTATTTTAGGACAATGAACTCTTTCACTCAAGTTTCAGTTTGATGTAAGCTAAATGTATTTACAGAATGAGTGAAAGCATCTTTCAAAAACAAATTTGATTTTCCAAGTGAACAATGGGCTTAACAAAGCGTGCGGAAAGTATCACATAACCATTTCTATCAATCAATTGTTCCATTTAGTTGATGATCAATGATTCTAAAGATTTCATGTCATTGATATCAGAAAATGAAAAGTACAACTAATGCATTGAATGACTATTTCCTAGAGAAAGTGATTGAATGTTGTTTTAATAATTCTGAGGGAAGAGAGACATGCTTTTCAATATCTATTTGAATCAACACTGCTCCGTTAAGCGTGAATGCGTTAATAAAAATAAATTTAATTATAGTGTACATCATGAAGGGTTTGTTTTCTGTTGTTTGCTTGTCTATATGTGCTCATTGAAGCAGACTGAAAATTTTAAACTACATACATATACCACGTATTAAAATAATTATAAATTAAATTTGATTACAATTATAATAAAAATTAGTATAATATTAATCTATATTATTAATAATTTTATCAATCTAATAACATCATAAAAATTAATACTATTTTAGATTTAAATCCACCAGCTTAAATACATGCTCTTATGCTTAATTTAATTACGGTATTATCTTTAATTTATTGACATACATGTCCATAAATTAAGGATAATGACGGAACCAACAATTAAAGGGGCAGAAACAAAATAAATGTGATTTATTGACAAAGCTCATGTATTGATCAAATGAGAAAAAACGAAAGAGATGTTTTATATATGATAACCGGCATTTAAACCACTATTATATCTCCTAGGAGATTTTACACCACATATCACCAGTACAATAAACAGTAGATGCTAGGAGATTTTACACCACATATCACCAGTTCAATAAACAGTAGATTATTGGTGTGATAGTTAATACATCGTATGTTTCCCATTCGAGGAAATACAGTCCTAACAGAGACGGGGCTTGCTGAGAATCATATTATCAAGCTGCACTTGGGGCAGTGAGCTCCACTCAGCAAGAAAAGTTCCACAAAGTCCGGGACAGATATAGAAGATAGATGAAGAGCTGCGATTCGTTGACCAAGCATGTTCCACTCATGATCTTTGGGATTCAGGTCTGGTGGAAATATTGGAATTACCATAGGGATATCCTCTTATTGAAAACTACCATTGACGATGTTCAAATGGTGAGGATGGGCCTTATCATCCATGAACCAAAAATTCAATGGTCATGGAACCCTTAAGCAAATGGACATGTTGTTTCGGAAAGATGTCTAGATAAGTTTGGCATGTCATGGGTACGATTTGAAGACGCAAATCTATTATAAAGCCCAATATAATGCCTCTTCAGATGAGCACATTTGCACCACATGAATGTCGGCGTTCAGTGATGTTGTCTTGGTATGACTGGGTACCCGGTGCTCTTCGTATGAACGTCTGACTTGAATCGGACTACAACTGAACCTAGACTCATCAGAAAGCCTAATACAAGCCCCTGTATGTCCATATTGTATGTTCTCTACTCCAGACAAATCACTGGCGACAGTGAGTTACCAAAGGTGAGAATACATATGACAGGGTTGTGAGCATGTAGACTATATTGCTCCAAGGGCTTGTACACTGTATACCTTGAAACCGACGATAGCTGAAAAAACTGGTCCGATGCTGTGTTCCGTCTATTTCCTTTAGTGGTTACCAACAAATATCGGTTGTCACTCTGCACTGACACTAGGGAGCGACTTGTACTGTAATGCTTACTGACATTTCTATCATCTTTGAATCGTTGCCACAAGTTAGAGATGACACTTTTGGTTACTCCGAGTTTCAAGGCTTCGTATCTGGAATGCGGGCACACGCATTCCAGATACGAAGTAGAATTACGAGGCTGATAATTCCACTCCGTAAAACATCCTCATAAGTCCGCTGGGTCATACCTATGTGCTCGTGGCACTGAAAACCGTATTTATCGGTTGTGAACACATTTCTTTATATGCCCCACAGATCCTTATAAACATCTCTCTTACCCTCTCGTTAATATGGCATCTTCTTGGAGTCTTCAGCAACCTTTCTTTAATTTGCATATAATTTTTGATCATGTCTGATATATTTCAACAGTTGTCATTTTTACTTTGTCTATTTTTTCACGTTCAATTTCCGTGTGTGCTTTTAGGATTATATCTAATTTATAGACATGTGGGCATGTTTACTATTTGCATCTTTAATTAATTAAGATAAACAAATAATGGTATAAATTTAAATTTTAGGCTCATGTTTATTTTAAGAGAATTTTAGGAATATAATTCTTTCACAGTTTAACCATTTTTTAAAAAAATAATAACCAGAAAATTAAAACATAAAAATTAAATATAAGACATCTCAGATGTTTAATTTTCATTCGTAAATAAAATGTATAAAACAAACAAACCTTGAAACGGTGATGAAGTTGTTCAAAAATGAGAATAGTAATTGTGTTGGATTTTAAACTTATAGAGAAATTAATAAAGAATAAATAAATAGAAAATTGCCTGGTACAAAGAACGTCTTAAATTACAAATTTTAGAGCAACAAAGTTCAATTAATAAATTAGAAATTTTAATTAGAGAGTATAGTTACAAGTTTAACATTTACAATTTCTCTCAAAAATATTTTCGGAAACATTGTTGATGAAAATTTTAAAAATAATTCTCATATTTACAAAGATTAAGCTTGTATGTCAAAGCAAATGTAAGTTAATAGGAGCACTAGCAATCAAGTTTTTAATGCATTATTTTTGAGATGATAAATAAATATTTTATATATTTTCAGAGCAAAATAAACTACGATGGTAAATAATTGTTATATTTTGTAAACTTGGAATGAAAAATTTTATTTTTATATTGCTATTTTCAAAATAATAAAATATTTGTTTTTGTGTTATTCACATGTAAATCGTTCTGAAATAAATATATAATAATATGGTATATATTGAGAGATGTAAATGAAAATTTTAAAATAAGCTGTATAGTAAAATGTTCATAAAATCAGTTATTTTTAAAAGTTTAGATTCGAAATAGATATATTGTTGTTATAATAATTCCTAAGCTTTGAATAGATTACAAAAAAGAGAATAAATTATAATAAGAGTTTATCAAGAAAAATTTATTCAAAATTATTAAGTTTCTTGTAACCAAACACATATGCTAAAAAATATATATTTTAAATGATAAAAAATTATATTAAATTTCTAATGCATAATTTTTGATAATAATAATGATAAAACATACCCATTGGAATTTAAGAGCTGATGTACATCTTTTTTCCCATCGTTGGCAAAACAATCAACAATTTTTGAATCTATATCTCCTAAAAAATTGAATTCATTTTTATGTTGTTAAAATAAATAATAATAATGAACCGACAATTTCAATATACATTGTTAACTGTAAGCAAACATATCTAAGTGATTTTTGAATTTAAGATTCCATTTATTGTCACTTTAACATAAAATGTGTAGTATTAGAGAAAGAGTCATGGATTTGAATTCCAGAACAATACGAGTACATAAAAAATAATGACGGTTTTTAGGTGCAAAACCAAAATATTCTATATGATTTGGAATGTTCATAAGAATTCCAAAATTTTAATATAAGTAAAGCAGAACACGAAACTTAATCACATAGCTCAATATGTGTTTATATTTCGGTATTCTGTATTTACATTTTTTCACATAAAATTTATTTCTCTACTTAATTAAATAAATAAAAATTACATCTCTGAAATAAAGGGATTATTGATCAGTATATGATAGTATTTACATCGTTATCGTCTCATGAAAAAAAATTTTTTTTTTAAATTTCATTAAAGAAATTTATATTACAAACGAAATATTAGTTGTTTGCTTTTTTGCATAATTTTTTTTTATTCACATTACATTTTGATGGCATGACGTTTTAATGTTTACATTTAAATTTTTGACTGATATCTTCTCTCATTAAAATAAATAGAAAATAAATGTTGTAATTGTATTAATTAATAATAATTAATATTCATAAAAGACAGAACAATATACTTAGTAAGACATATATAGGACGTTTAAAAAGTAAGCTACACTTGTTGCGTCAAAGATGGCACCCTTGCGCAAGACGAAAGAAGGGCGAAGAGTTGAACAAAAGATAATTGAGTTTTCCTTGGCTTCCAACTGTAGCCATTTCATTCGGATTGTTAGGACAGTTGCTGAGTAGTACGAGAAAAAATTGGCGCGCTTGCTAAAAACTTACTCCAGCGTTGAAGTCCACGGAAAAGCATATTTCTTGTGGACAAAACATATAACGAGTACGAAGATTCATCTTAAAATATCGACAATGTATGCGCCACGTGCAATGCCACGTCCAGCCAATGTGAAGTGGTGCCAATAGTTCGAAGATGGTCCCACACATTTAATTGATGCGGAATGGCAAGCAATGTAAGGAAGGTGAGCACATGGTACATGGTGAAGCGGGTGAAAAACATTGTTCTCACCAATAACAAAGTGATGGTTGCACAAATTGCGCAACAGTTGGGAATATCTATTATCAGTGCTCATTCCATCAACCGTTACCAGCTGGATTATATCAAATTATGTTCACCATTAGTTTTTTATTTTTTGAGTTTAGGACATATAGGAGAAATGTTTGCAGCTTTTCAGGAATTCCTTCAACATTATTTTGGGGGAAAATAATGTTTATCAAGCCGCACCCTGCACATTTGTCTACACCAAGTTTATTTGAAAAGGCAAAACCATTAAAGTTGCACTGCGAAATACTAAGACGTTTGAGCAAAGAAGTGAAAAATAAGCGACATGTAAATTAAATAAAGGCGCTTTCTTCTTGCACGACAATGCAAGAACGCATGTACCACACAGAATTTGCTTAGCAGATTTGAAAGAGAGGTCTGGAAGCATCCACGATACTGTCCCGATCTGGCACCCTGAATCTTTCACATGCTTAAAAAACATTTAAGTGGAAGACAATTTTCCAACCCTGATCTGGTTCAGACAGCTGTTCTAAGCTAGCTCAAGGACCAAGGAGTGATTTTCTGTCGTCAAGGCATAGAAAAATTAGTATTACGTTCCGATAAATGTCTGCAGGGACTGGGAGATTATGTAGAGAAATGACTTGTTGAATGCGTGTCATATTGCATTATAGTGCACTTCTCAGCAAAGTGTTTTTGACTTTTGTTCGTGTGTAACTTCATTTTTGAATGTCCTTAATATATAGGATTCGCATTCCTTCGTATGGGAAGGTAAACCCGGAATTCAAAGTTGCGGCTCATAAATTAATGTACATTAGTGATAAAATAACACTGTTTCCAGTTAAACTAGTAGAACTCCACTAAAATTAGATTTAGGGAATGTCGTTGGTGGTTGCGTCCACAGATATCATGGATAAAATCCGATAAAATATATAGTCGAATAACCAGATATTCAAATATTGTAAGAGAAGTAGCACTAGGCACTTAAAGTCTTAAGAAGTATGCAATCACATCAAAACTAAAAGTTAGATGGTGAAAAGAGAGGTTTGCTTCTTCCTATCCAATGCTGGTCATAAGTAATGTCCAAAGGAGTTCTGGGTGGTTCTGCTGAAGTCATCTGTAGAACTATCATATCAGAACTACATTTGTGTGGAAACATATTATTATGAGCTCAAAAAGGAAAATTAACGGTGCTAAATATACTTAAAGATAACCTGATCAATGAATAAACCATCAGCAGAGAGAATGGTATATGCAGAAACCAGATATAAGTTGTAGTGAGCAAAGTTGATACAGGCAGTATAATTACTGGAATTTAATGCTTACAATATCTTAAAATGACACAGGTGGATTGTGTCTTCATGTCATCTTTCAAAGATTTGCGTGTGTATCATGTCTAGGATAAGCTTAACGGCTATAGAACTTTTTAAAGAATGCTTTGTCTTCTAGGGAGCTAAATATTGCTTCTATCACTGCAATATCTCCGCGAAAATTTCCTAATCGCGATTAGGCTAATTAAGCCTAATCTAGTGGCCAAACTGTGATAAGTGCTGTTGTCTGAAAAAATAAAATGATTCATTCCTTTGCAATTCCAGATAAAAAGAATTCTAGGATTTTCTCTGCTGAGCTAAATTTTGGATATCTGACCAATTACTACATGGACATTCTACCGCTCCATACACTTTCTTTAAGCAACCATTTCTTTGTCTCAAGCCTGAAAACAACGTTAGCCAACTTTAGATTCATGAATTAATTCATGTTGCATATGGAATCTATCCAAAGAAGGACGATTCAAATACTTTCTGTTGTTGCTCTGCCAAAACCAACAATGCGGTGGTCCATGCATAAATCGGCTTATAAGGTCTTTTCTACATTCCTTTATACTTCTGAACATCGGAAGCAATCTGCATATTTACATAGAACAAACTCATATATTTTATATTCTTTTTTTTATTAAAAAATGTGTAACTATTTGCACAGATTTTTGTAAGTTTATAAGAATATATAATGCAGGCAAATAGTTACGCATTTTTCAATAATGTAGGAACCAAAATATCTTTTTATAATAGAAAACGTTGCATTACATACTAAGGAATTTCAATTACATTAAATTCACTTTAATAAATTATATTCAAAGGATTCCTAATAGTAATGAGATATTGTTTAAAATTATATGAATTTAATTTAATTAACTTTATATTAAATTAATTTTTTAATAATTATATCATACTTGGATGTTTGAATGTAATCTTCATCGTGATAACGTCTCCAACATTTACAGTTCTTAAGACAGGCTCTGTACCACTTACTTTTTCATCATATATAAATAAAGTGATTTTAGGATCAATTTCCTCCTAAAATTAAAGCATATCTGTCAGTAAATTAAAGCATATCTATATGAGTAATTTTAAAACAGAGTATCAAGAATGTAATTTAAAAATGTATTATTTCATACAGAAAATCAAATGAAATTATGCATTTTTATTCTTAATTTATCTAATAGAATTTTGCAACAATGTTCATCCAAAAATTTCCTGGTTTATTATATTTGCTACTAACTTAACAAAAATATATTGTATCATTTAATAGTATTTTTCATGAACAGTGAAACTAATTACCTTGAAAACTATGCTTTCCTATATACACTGCTTGCCACCCAAATTGCAGCTCCAAGAAAGACTAGAGATATCACAACAAAATTTATTTTGTAGATAACATGTTGAGACCGAGTATCAAATGATTAAATTTATAGACTTCTGTGAAGTGTGGTTCCTGTCAAAATTCTGTAGCCAGAGTAGCTGACACTGCTGGAGATTACAGCTGCCACACGCCTCGGCATTGATTCAAAGAAACTTTAAATATGTTTTTTGGGGTACAGCAAACCAGGTAGCTTTCACACGTTGCCAAAGTTGATCTGGTGGGGCAGCTGGGGATGAAATCTAAATCAATTGTTGAGCAATCATGGGCTTCATGTTTTCTATCGGTGAAAGATCAGGAGGGTGAGCCAGCCAGAGAGCAATTCAATCAGGTGACTGACAAAGAACCATCGGACAATGCGTGCAACTTGTGGTCGCGCATTATCCTGTCTAAATATGGCTGTGGGCAAGCCTTGAAGGTAAGGAATTACAACTGGCTCCAATAATTCGGAGATGTAGCACTAAGTGCACTAAGTGCTTAAAGTACCGGCAATGCACACTAAAGGAGTGCTAGAGTGATATGCAATACTATCCTTTGCCATAATACCCGGTCCAGGACGAGAGTTGTAGGGCGTAACGCAGCTGTTCAGCATCCTCTTTCCACGGCATCTCCGGACTCAAATGCAACCACCGAGGTGTTGCGGACAGATGCATGACTCATCAGTAAAGACAATTCCATTCCATTCTACCGTCCACATCTTTCCTTCATTAGCGACTGAGACGTCTTTGGTTCTGCGTCAAAGGTAGACGAAGCAGTGGACTTCTTGCGGATACACCACACTTTTGTAAACGAATGGTATGCACAGACACTGGATGATGGTTGCAGACTGAATGTGCAGTGCTGTGGTTCGTGATTTGGCTGACAGATCCGTCATTGCCATCCACACAATCCGCCTGTCATCACGTGATGTGGTGCACTGTGCTGAATGCGATCGAACAAGTCAGTCCGTCGTACCCTTTTGCATCCAACGATTACATATCCTCATGTAAACACGGGTGTGACAATCCTGAGGTACTCTAGTGATCTTTCCTCTTTTTTCTTTTCCTCTCTCCTCTACTCTTCAGCTTTTTCTTCCTTTTCTCCCTCGTTGTAGTTACCTCACAAGAAATTGAGGGCTCCCCTTGAGTAGCTTTCGCCACTCTGTTGATATTAGCTACTCTTGGGGACTAAATCACCCACGTGTTTGCCGTGCGTGGAGACCCGAGTCAATGGAAAGGAGAATCCTGATAAATGAGGCCTCCTGAGACCAACACATTGCTTTGGCCTCTGCTTCAAGTAAACGGGAGGTGTTTTGTGGTCCTCAGCACATCAATTGGCTTTATGGATGAAGCGATCTGTACATCTACTGGGTAACTCATTAAGGATGGAGACCACTTCAAGGATGTACCATGAGGGTATAGGGACTGATTAGCACTGGTACAGTTAACCTGTATCCCCTCTTAGCGCTCCGTGGTGGGTGGTGCCGTCTAGTCCCTGAATTTAAATTTACTCCCTATGAATAAAGCTACTTTCTCCTCACTCCCTCGGGAGCAACAAATGCAAATGTGTGAAGCAAAATTCTTCATAATTAAAAGAATTGAAGGATCTTTTGAATATGTGTCTCCCTTTCTGATTGAAAAGGGATTAGTATCTCATTTGAATGTTGTGAAATTAGTCAAAAATTAAGAACGGGTAATTTACTGATTGAATCAATTCCTTAAAAGCAGGCTACGATGATACAGAGCATGATATCCCTTGCTGGCATAACCTGTCGCAGAAGAGCCTCATGCGAGATTAAATTTTGTGCAGGGAGTAATTTCTCCAGAGGATTTGTATCATATGTCCACTAATGAAATTCTTGACAACTTAAAAAGAAAAAAGTCTGCGCCGTGAAAAGGATGACAATCAAAAGGGATGTTATTGTCTTAAATACCAAACACCTTATTTTGACTTTTGTAACGCCAGACTTGCCACAATACATCAAAGTGGCTTACATGCGTTGTTCTGTATATACCAAATTCTATTAGATGTTTTCAGTGCCATTGATATGGATACTCCAAAATGGCATGCAGAAGGAAACATACTTGCACCCGCTGTTCTCAAATTGATCATGATAATACTATCTGCAAAGCCAAAGAAGTATGCGTCAACTGTAAGGTGACCACACCTCTTATTCTAGATCTTGTCCCATTCGGCAACAGGAAGAGGAAATTGTCACCATCAAAATTAAGAACAATATTTCCGTTGCAGAAGCTCGTCGCATAGTTAGTTCTCGCACTCCCACTCCTGGTGTTAGTTATGCAAGTAAGGCAAAAAAAGTAACCCGATCCTGCAGTACCCAAACATAAACAAATTCTGCTTCTTCAGCTAGTTTTCTTCCAAAGCAAAAAACAGTAGAAGTACCAACACCTGTGATCGCCAAAATCAGCTTTGGCAAAATCAAAAGCCTTAAAGTCTAAGAAATTAAAATTGGCCAAGGAAGGCCTTCGAAAGTCTTCCTTAACAACAAAAAAAGCTTTTCTCTGTTTCGATGCAAACATTGTAAAACTGCATCCATCGGATGATGACTTAAATTCTAAAGATTAATCTGAGATGACGATGAGTAACAGTAAGAGGGTTAGAATATATTCCATTGATGACTTCCTTTGTTTCCTGGAATTGTCGTAGTTTTCGGTCTCGCATTGATGACATCAAATCCATTATCTCTCGCTACAACCCCGCATGTGTGACTTGCCTGGAAACATTCCTGAAGCCCACTGTTAACACCAAACTGCGAGGGTTTCAATGCTTCAGAAAGGATAATGGTGGTGATGCTGCTGCGTCTGGTGGAGTTTGTTTATAATTACATTAAACAACTATCCCAGTACAGCACATCAGTTGAGAACTACACTCCAGGCTGGGTCTGTGAGAGTTCACACCGCATGTCTGATTATAGTTTGTAGCCTCTACTTACCATCGAATGATGTCATCCAAGCAGAGGAACTAAACGACTTACTCAACTCCCAGCTCCAATTTTATTGCTTTGACTTTAACGGACATAGTCCTCTGCGGGGTAGCGATGATACGAATTCTCGCGGTCGTCAGATAGAAAAGTTAGTTTCTGACAACTGTCTCTGTCTGCTAAATACCGACGAGAAAAATTATTTTCACGAACCTACACGGACATTTCACACTCTTGACTTAGATTTTTGTTCTACATCACCCCTGCCATTGCTGAATTTTGCAGTCAGAAATGACCTCTACAATAGTGACCATTTCCCTCTAATCGTGTCTCAGACTAGAAATAATAGTGTGCGTCACAACCCACCTAATTATGTGTACAGTCGATCCGATTGAACACTTTTCACGCAATTCGCTGTGATCGGTGAAACAAGAGTTAAGACAGATATGATAGATGATGCCATTAAATGTGTCACAAACACAATAATACGAGATGCGGATATTGCTATCCCAAAAAATTCCACATAAACACCGGAAACCTCGGTGGAATGAAGAGTGTTATCTCTTCCTATAAGAAACAACGGAAGCAATGGAATATATTTCGAAGATACCCTATTACGGAGAACCTTGTTGCCTTTAAAAGAGCCACAGCCCAAGCTTGAAGAGTTAGACGTCAGAGTATAAGAGAATATTGGCTTCGCTATGTGTCTTCAATCAATTCATTGACATCAAGCAAACAATTGTGGAGAAAAGTTAAAGCAGCCAATAGTATTTATCAGGATTATTCCACTCGCGTATTAAAAACCGGAGCTGCAATACACTCCTCAGCTGTAGATATTGCTAATGTCATCGGTGAAACTTTTGCTAGTGTGTCCAGCTCTGATTCATATAATCCTACTTTTCTAAGGATTAAAAGAATTGCTGAGCGGAAACTTCGAAATTTTTATGATTGACAAAATCTACCCTACAATTGTGCTTTTAGATTGTCAGAATTGAAGACTGCTTTATCTAAAGCAAACGACACAACCTCAGGACCCTATGGAATCTCGTATCAAATGCTCCGTCATTTAAATCATGATTCTTTATTAAACATACTTTCAGTGTTTAACAGAATTTGGATTGGGCATGCTTATTTTACAGCATGGAGGCAAGCAATAGTGATTCCGATTTTGAAGCCTGGCAAAGATTCATCTCCCTCTGAGTTATCCTCCAATAGCTCTCACGAGTTGCTTGTGCAAAACTTTTGAGCGTATGGTCAATGCTAGACTCATTTACGTATTAGAGAAGAATAATTGCATACCTCTTCATCAAAGCGGATTTCGAAGAGGATGATCCACAATAGATACCATAGTAGATCTAGAATCCCAAATTCGAAATGCCTTCGTGTGGAGAAACCATCTTGCTGCAATCTTCTTCGACATAAAGAAAGCATTCGATCGTACGTGGCGTTACGGCATTCTCCGTACTATGAATAATCTTGGCTTTAAAGGTAATCTTCCAATATTTATACAGAATTTCCTAGCCGATAGGCTTTTTAAAGTACGTATTGGAATTACAGTTTCTAATGCTTTTACTCAAGCTGAGGGTGTCCCTCAAAGTAGCGTTTTAAGCGTAACCCTTTTTAACCTTTTCATCAGTAACATACTTCATCAGTTACCATCTTCTGTTCATAGTATAATTTATATGTTGATGACTTAAAAATTTCATATCAAGTATCAAACATGAATATAATTGAGAGACAATTGCCAACAGCTGTAAATAATTTAACTACTTGGTGTGAACGGAATGACCTTAGCATGTCTCCAAGTAAGAGATGTTGTGTCCATTTCTGTAAGAAAACTAGTTTCCATGAAGATCCTGTACTTCACATAAAAAGTAGACCAATTCCTGTAGTCAGTGAGATAAAATTCCTTGGTGTGATTTTCGATAAAAAGTTAACTTTCCTTCCGCATGTTTTACATCTGCGGAAGAAATGTGAGCGACTACTTAACATCCTCAGGGTGCTTTCGAATACATCTTGGAGTGCAGATCGCGCATCACCCCTAAAAATTTACCAGTCTGTAATTATATCTCGAATTGAGTACGGCTGTGTTGCTTATGGATCAACTAAACTCTCCATCTTACACAGATTGGACACTGTTCATCACGCTGATTTAAGGACATGCTGTGGAACTTTTCACACATCACCCGTCCGAGTCTATATGTCATCTGCCAACAGTTGCCCTTAGACCTGAGGCGGATGCAGCTGTCTCTTAATTACTTAATATTTGAATATTATGTCCTCATCTCATCATCCCTTACATTCCACGATTCCTAATGCTGCTCTTAAGAGATTTTATAATGTTAGACCATCAAGCATTCAACCTTTTCTCTCCCGCATTAAATCTTATGTTTTACTGTCTGACCTAATTGATGTTCGGATTGAGTCTCCAGACTTGTTCGCATATCCGCCTTGGTATGATCCACATATGGTTGTTATTAATCCCTTTGAAAGTTACAAAAAGTCAGATACAACTACGACAATTTTTCAACAAATTTATGCATTTCATCGCTGTCAGTGTAAACAGTACATACCTATATTCACAGATGGATTCAAAATTGCAGGAGACGTTGGCTGTGGTATTTATTTTGATAATACCTCGTTTAGTTATAGTCTATCTTTCAATAGCATTTTCTTTAAATAAAATAAAACTTAACTATAATATTTTAAAGCTTTTTATCATCCTAATTTCTTTTGCATGTAATGTTCAATATTACTGAGTAAAATTAAAAAAAATAATTATTCTATTTTCATACAAATATGGATTTAATGTTCATGTGAACAAATTTGATTAACTTTTTCCCATTACAACTTTTTAAATTGACACTTTTTTTTAACTTTTAGAAAACTGAATATGGAACTTGTATGATGGCTATTGGTGACCTATGTGTCTTTCATTCGTCTCCAAGCAATTCTAAGGCTGTTACCACTCCAAAAAACCGTATATATGACACAAAATGATGTAAAACATAAAAAAAACCTAGAAATAAAAAAAATTCAAAAAATTCAAAAAAAGCAACGAAAATTCGAATTAGCAACATGAAAGGGAAAGCCGGAAACACTATAATCATAATAAATGGCGGCAGATTTGGCGAGAATTCTCTTGGGGAGATGATAATTATACCCTGAATATTTGTAAAACATTCAAGGATATCAATAAAATAGGGAAATTTATATATCTGAAAATGGAAATTTTACCATTAGTAAAGGAATATCATCATTTGTTGGTGAATCAAATTTAGCTGAGTTGGAAATAATTCTCCTGAAGGAATCGGTAAAATTTGATTTCGATTCGTTTTGGTTGGCAGAATAATCCGGCATTGTAGATGATTGGTTAGGCTTAGTTTTTGATTCTTCATCCAGCACTTTAACATCTTTTCGATGAATCATTTGGCTCTTTATTGTAGTTGTCTGGGTTGGAAAGCAACGTAAATGAAGCAATTCATCATGGACTTGCTGTAGTTTCTTATCATACTGCAAATACAAATAGACTTCAAATTCCATGCCACCATCCTATAAAATAACAAAAAATGTCATGCGAAATATATTTGATAAAAATAAAAGAAGGAAACTCGAAAATATGAATACATGCAAATACATTTAAACATGTGTCTAAATTTATTTTATAAAAATTACAGAAGATTTGTATAATCTCAGCTCTTATTTCAGTCTTTTGTTTAAAAAATCTGTTTTAGACATATTATAAACAATAATACAAAGCGCGAAATGATATATGGGTTCCACTAACTTACTGACTAGTTTTGGGATACAATAACTTATCATACTATATTTGCAATTGAATCAAGATTATATTGATAACTGAAATTTCGAACAATGTTTAAAGAATTTTTTTTTTTAACTTTAATTTTATAAATAAATGTGTGGTTTATTTATTTAATTTTTTTCATCTTTAATTTCATAAACAAATGGTTTATTTCACAAAATTACTTTGCTATTTTTGTGCAAAGATAATGGTACAGGCGCATCGATTCATCGACATAAATTATAGAATGTCATTTTTATGAGAACTAAATAAATATTTATGCAGTTTTTAAAGAAATGCTGTGCCTATTTCCTATATGATAAATACTTTTTACTTGAAAAATACAAAATGAAGTTATTTCTAAAATTTACACTTCATAGATTATGATAATCATTCTATGATGTTCTCATATTAATATTACTCAAAAAATTAAAAAAAATATTAATAATTTAAATTTGTCATTTATAATGCATACATAATTTTTAATTTAGTGAATTAATATTTAGAAAATTGAAATTACATAGAAAAGTTTAAATTTTTATTTTCAAAATTATATACCTAGAAAAGTTTTAATTGTCAGTTTTTCCTAACAATTTAAATACTAATTTCATTGTAATAAACACGTTACACATGATTTCGTATATATATCTGTTTAAATAATTTTTTGAAATGTAAAATTATTTTATTGAAAAATATGTGATTGTTTACGATAAGTTTTAATTTTTCCTTAAATTGGCTTTACGCCTTTTAACATTAAAATTCTACTTTTGTTTTTAATATGACAATACATTCAAGTGTAAGAAGGCTTGCACATGTACACAAGGGAAATATGCAAAAACATCGAAGATGCGATTCGGTAGACAGGGGCTGCATAAGACAGCAGGCATCTATCAGAGATGTAGATTGGATTCTAATGACAAGTTTTCAATAGATTTTGAAAGTGCCATTGTAGTCGACACTCGAAAGACAAGATATAGCATCGCCGGATAGCTATATATTTGAATTTTCTCCTACTATCATTTGGATATGAGATCAGGAATATTGGATTATGCGGTGAAGCATTAAATCTAAGTGATGATGGCCAGAAGTTGAAAGATCTGGATCAGAGCACTATCGTTAATATCAGTTTCTGAAAGCGAACTATTATAGGTGTATCCTTATTGACCATCCAGCATAAAATTTTGCTGTAAAATAGTCATTAGGACGTCCATAACTGGAAACACATTGCCTTGATTTATGACTTTTTTCTGATTATATTGATTGGATGTATATATAAAGTTCTAGATCGACGTCCTAACAGGTGACTGTGGGTCTCTTGATGCGTCTAGAGACGAATATGAGAGGTTAAATGTTGAAGACATTTGAGGATCCTGTCTGAGAACTTACACCTATTCAGGTCAGGTCCATTTGAATGACAGAAATTACTTTTCTTATTTTAGACAGTTCAGATTTTGTTAAATGCAACTATACCCCTTGACAGGATATTTACTTTATTATTGATCATATCTTTTGAGTACCTACCTTCCTAATTATTAGTCGAGCTGGTAGCCGAATAAATAGCGCTCCGTTTAACATTTCGTGGATTCGAATCATACCATAGGTATCAATGTTTATAATGATGCGGATTCCACTTTAAACCGTAGGTTCCGATCTAATTAGTCCTTGCGTGCAAAAAATGACCGTCGAGTGACAAAAAACCAAGTCAATTATAAGGATTAGTTAACTGATCCTTAGGATCCATGGTGTGCCTCTATGGCATCTTTTAAACGTTAATCAACTGAATGACACTTCGTGCTGTTTCATTTTCAAGTTCTACACTAAGTACGATTTAACATAAATAAGATACCAAAATTCAAACTTGAGTATATAAACAGTATTTGTAATCGTTAATTTTCAATGTCATCCGATATATAGCGCTAATATTATGAAAAAGTAAATTATTGTTATTTTTTACGTTATATTTAATTAATTTACATGGTTTTGCTGCTTTTATGCTAAACATTATGAAAAATAGCACGCTTAATATAGAATATGAATTATTTTGATCTCCAGATATAAAAGTGAATTCACGTTACTTACAGTATTGTTTATCAGTTGTGTGCCACACAAAAACGTTGGAATTGCAAGTCTCAGTTCTTTTGTACCATTCCCTTCAATTTTACACACTCCATCAGGAAAGTTGCGTGCGTACAGTGCTCCATAAAATGGTCTTCGTAGGGTGACAATGCCCATAATTATGTTATTTGTACAAGCAACTTTCAAAGCTGAAATTTCATAAACCAGAAAAGAGGTTAAATCTTACAAGCTTAGAGATACAGAGTGGTCAAAAAAGCATGATGATAGAAAGTAAGCTATAATTAGGAGGAAAACAATTATGTGAACCTATTTTTTGAATAAAGGTATGAATGACTTCTATACTAGATTTTCAAAATGTCTATCGTCCTCGACTATAATGTTTTCAAGCCGGTTTCAAAACTCTATCATAATGCTCAGGAGAGTGTTGTTGGAATTAAGGCATCAATCTCACTTCCAATGGCTGATTCAAGTCTTCCAGTGAATCAGGGGCATACTATTATTTTAGTCCTCGATAATTACTCCATAAGAAAAGCTGTAAGGACTTAAGCTTGGACTACGTGGAAGCCACTGTATTCTGCAAATTTACATGCATTTAGTGCAATTAAACGCTCAAAAAATGTCGCTCCAAGCTATGTAAAGACGTCAGTTGTTCTTTGGTGACGAGACACGTCTTGTACCTCATATTCAGTCTATCCCTCTTCAAGGCCAAAGTCAGATCTCGTTAGAGATTCAGAGTCAAAACAATTAACGATATTTCATACCGTCAATAAATGTCAGACCAGTTATAGCGTGATTATCATTTCCTAGGTGTCTTTCCTTCCCACATTTTAAGCGACATGCTTGTTGAATTATTATTACGGTTATTTTCATAAAATTTTGTGTGTGTATGACAATAATTAATAATACTTTTAAAATAAATGACTACCTATTACTCATTATTTATTTATTATTATTATTATTATTAACCACGTCTTTATATAAAATATCAATATATCTCCTATCACTATACGTAAAAAATATACTTTTAGCCATGATTTGGAAATCGGGAACATATAATACTTTCTATCATGGTTTTGGACCTTATGCTAAATCTGCAAAACTTTTATTAATTAAAAGAAAACTGCAACAAATCACTTAAAAAAAGAAAAGTAATTTTATTTTCATTTCTTAAAGGAAAATTTTACTATCAAAGTAAAATTTAGATAAAATACTATATTTAATATTATATTATCTGCAAAAATTTTTAATTCAAGAAAACAACCAGTCATCAAGAATATGCATGTTACTTAATCTTTTATAATTTTTTATTTATTTAAAAATAATAAAATTAATTAGAACATATTATATCAATTTATATAGCTTACATTAAAAACAGTCTTTTTTATATTAAAAAAATAAATTGTTTTTATAATTATAATTAGGGTTAAAATCATGTTAGCTCTTACATAATGGCTTATATTCATCACGTTTTTTTGCAGGAATGGACGGAAATAGGTTATGATGCATTGATTCAGCTGCAGATTCAATCTAAAAATGTTAATGAAAAATATGATTTTACTTTCTCTCATAAAAGTAATCATTTAAATTCTAATAAGCAATTATGTCATTTTAACAAATGACAAAGTATTAACTTCATTATCAAAATTTAAATTTAACATATCAAAAGTTATTTTGAACTTTAGTATAATGTCATATTTTAATTAATCGGATATTAACATTAGTATTAAATTATTTTAGTGATTTTAAACAAAATTAAAAATAATATATAGCTTGATGATATTTATTAAAATATTATTCTTAGGAGCACTAATTTAGCTTGTTAAGATATTTGCTTTAATTTTACAAAAATTTCAATAAATCTAAGATATGTCGATTATTCAAATTCTAATTTACAAGCTGTAATGTATCTTCAGTTTTAATTAGTTACATAAAAATAGGAAATAAAACTATTTTAAAGGAATTCTCTGCAAAAATCTACACTCTGAAAGGTGCGTCATATAAATCGGTCCACATTCTGCAGAAGTCCCATCAATTTGGCTATATGAGGAGTTTATTTTAGTTTTTAAAAGAATGAAATTTCTTTTAGATGTTAAATTATACAACATTAATATTATCTCATGTATCGAATAAGTCTCACGTGGTCCATTGTAAAACCACATTCTTCGGCCTGGGGTAGTAACTAGGCAACTGGTAATACTGTTTACCTATCTTTGCATGTATATTTTCTGAAGTGACTACTATTAAATTTTAAGTTTTTTTTTCTCTTAGAATGCATTGAAATACGACATTAATTAAGAGTTCACTTTAAAGACAACTATGAATATTAAGAACTTCACCGTATATTTTAGTTGCTATACTGTTCACTCTAAGTGTGATGTCAAATATAATCGCTTTAACTCCAAATTCACAACAAGCTCTTTGAATATTTTAGGCATATATCTCATCCTATTTTTCATATTACAAGTCATTTAAGTAATACAAACAGAACAAAGTAAAAATAGACATTTTATTTTTTTACAGTAGTAATGATTATACTCAAATAATTCCAATAATTAAATTCAATTTTTCTTTCAATAAATTTGTCCACATTTGGATGACTAAATGCAATTCATTATTTGATATTCTTAGAAGTATAAAGGATACAAACATTATACTATTATTTTGATATAAAATTTAGTGGATTTTCTTTCATAAAATGGAAAAAAAATAATGAATTATGTCATAAATTACGCCAAAAATTCGAAATTTTCCCTACATCAAGATTCAGTATCCTAAGTGATACATCAAGATTCACCATCCTAACCACGAATTTTGTCATTATTTGTAGCTAATAACAGCGATACATTTAACGATTGATATAACTTCATAAAACAATTGATGTTTTTATTAAATCAAACGAAATAAATGTCCAATTATTATTTTCTACATCAGTAGGAAGCGCCTGTCTTCCTGTTTTATTAAGCAAACGTTATGTGACTATCTTTGGACGATGAACTTTTCAAGGTTGTGTTGTACTTTGAGCAGAGGCGAACAAAAAGCTTGTGAAAGAGTGAAGCTGGTTTTTTTTTCTTGTTTTATTATGAATCTTGATTTTCTGCCAATAATTGGATGTATTATTATTATTATTTAAATTTTTTAAATAGATAAAAACATAATTATATATTTTTTTAAAATTTTAGATATCTCTTTCATATTAAATAGAAAACAAATTTACAAAATTCACCAACAATTTATTATTTGCCACAAATTAAGATTTATTATATTGAAGAGATTTGTTTTGAAAATTTATAGAGATTAGCAGCTTGACAAATTATATATAAAATAAAAAAATTAAAACATTTCGTAATTTTTAATAATTTAAGAGCTGTCTAGCGATTCGAATATTTGAAAAAAAATTCATTTTTACTTTCATATTTAAGATTACAAATTAATTTGTCAGAATCTACTACCATTAAATATGATTCATTCTTCTCTAGTTTATATAATGTAACCAATAATCAAATAAACAATCATCAGAAACCAAAGTGATTATAAAAGATAATACTTTGATAAGAAGAACTTGTATTTAGTATAAAAAAGTATTTTCCAAAGCAAAATAAATTTTAAAGTTTGTAATGTACATTTACATATTTCTTCTATTTTAAAAATAGCTTCTGTATAGAATATTTTTCATTACAATTCATTTTTTTGTATAATTTTCTAGTCAGGTAAAATAATTCAACAAAGACTTGTTAATTACTTATATTATAAAAATTATTGCTTCATAAACAATTACATATTTCATGCATGTACTTTTCTTTATCGTAAATAACATTATTATTATTTTACATTATTTTAGAAACATAATTTTTTAAGCCTAGGAAGTAATTTTTTATACATTTTACAATATATTTTAAAAAATATGCTATTAATCAATATTCCATATTTGTTGTAAAAAATACACGAATATTTTACTTACTCCAAAGTTGCTGATTGCAGCAAATATGAATATCAAATGAAGAAACATTATTTTTCTAAGCCTAGGAAAGAAAATAATGATATTATAAATCAAAATTAATTAAATAATATATATATATATATATACATATATATATATTATATATATATATATATATATTTATGTATATATATATATATATATATATATATATATATATATATATATATATATATATATATATATATATATATATATATATATATATATATATATATATATATATATATATATATATATATATATATATATGACTCTCGGACAAGCCAAGGTCGCTGCCGTAGGTTATGCGAATTTAATTTAGTAGGATGCATCTTTCGTTTAACCAGAGAACCACGAAGGTAAAAGTACGACTTTGCAAAGCTCCTCCGATAGATGGTACCACTAGGAAATCCTTTCTTTCCATTTTGACATTTATCTGGAGGGGGAAGAATTTTTCTCCAGACTATTACACCCTTAGTATCTGCTCAAATACGGAACATAGGATTTTCGATTCTACAGATGTAATGAGCACGTTTATTGAGCACGAGACTCTAGTGATGGATCTGTAATCTAGAATATTATTAATAAGTAAAGGTTTTTTATTAAATCAGTCTTATTGTAATTTTTATAGAAAAATAACTTTGTTCAGACAATTAAGAACACAATTGAGACGTCATTTTCATGATGTCATTGGATTCACATGCAAATAAGTTAAATAATGTATATTTCAATAATTTAGCATTTTGGAAAACTCTGAAATTTTATCTAAAAATTAACATGTAAAATCAAAACAATAATTTGGTAAATAAATTTTTTAAATAAAAGCAAAAATTATCTTAAATCCACAAAAATTGGATTGACTAACCTAATATTTCAGAAATTTTATCCAAAAATTTAATTTTAATTTTTTTTAAATAAACATTTACAGAAATTATTAATATAGTGCTACAAATCCCTAACATAAACTTAAATTATTGTTTTAAAATGATAAAACTGTTTTGTACAATTTTTTTTACGCTGTAAATGTCTAAATAATAAATTATTTAATAAGGTATACTAGATCCACCATTATATGGCAAAATTAGATACTATTTTATTTATTTATTGAATATTTATTGTTTTTATTTTATATTTTAAGTGACATAAATAATAAAAAATTATATTAATATAATGCTAAACACAGTTTCAGAACTTATAAGTTAATGCGAAAATTCTCCTTTCCACACAAATTAAATTCCTTCAAAAACATACATTAAGATTCATATCAGAAAATTACATTTAAATTTAAACAAGCGATGTAGTGCATATCTAGTTTTTTAAAAATAATTGAAACTTTATAAAATCTGGAACACTTTTTCCATAAGTACAACATTATATGGATTGAATTTTTTATTTTATTTCTCAATTGAATATAGAGTGGATGTCACTTTGTAGTTTTTTTATTCACAAATAACCTGAGTTATGGCCTGGTCAATCTATGTTAAAGCACTACCTTAAGCAAGGAATTATAATTACTTTATAGATCTTGCAATATTTATTAATCCTACTTTTTAAAATATTATAATGTCATTCATTATAATATTATAATATAATATCATATTCCAATAGCATGGAATTTTATTAAATTTAATATAAATAATATTTTTCATTGTTTTTGTTAATTATGACACTTGGACTAACCAAGCTAACTGTGCCGTTGGCTATGCGAATTTAAGTCAGAAGGGTGCGTCTTTCGTTTAACCAGAGCACTAATAAGGTGAAAGTACGATTTTTCTCTTAAGACTCATCCAATAGATAGCACCACCAGAGGATCCACTCTCCCAATTTTGATATTGATCTGAAAGGAGAGGAAATTTTCTCCAGATCATTACACCTATGATAACTTCTCAACTACCGACCACAGGACTTTCTAGAAAGTTTTGAGGATTTTATTTAAGATGTTAAAAATTAATTTCTCTTTTTTTTATTGCAAACATCTCTGTACTATAGAGAAAAAGAAAATGAATACTGTTTTGTAAAGTTCCTGATTCCAGATTAAAATTTCGTGTTTATAAATTTCTTAAATTTAAAAAAAATGCTGTGTAGAAAAAGCGAAATTAATAAACTATATTAGTGCCAAAATTCTTCGCTATAAATGTTAAAATATGATGACTGAAAGACGAATTACACCTGAGTTATAAAGTAAATGCGAATGGTAAAATTGTGAAGTTGCATGATAAATTACTTAAAATAATTCACACAAATTTTTGTGAAAACTCTTTAAAGTTAAATTAAATAATTTTACTTTAAAAATATGTTATTAAAGTCTTTAAAAAGCCTATGTGAGCATTTTACTTTTAAATAATTCAAATAACGGGATAATAAATAATATACGAAAATATAGATAAAAAAATTAAACGTAAATAAAAAATATAGATAAAATTAAACTTTGGCTAAATTAATAATAATTTGAAATTGGTAATCTTAAAAAACTGCTCTTGGGTGAAAAAAAATTATTTGCTTGTTTCAATACATTTGAATCTTTATAAAAAAGTTTTTTTTTTTTTTTTTTTTTTTTTTTTTAAAAAAAAATTGCTTTATCTTATATCACGTGAAATATATTAATCATTGATCTTAAAATAAAATATTATAAGAATGTAAAAATTTACGCTGAATTTAGCTTAGTTTTATTTCTTACATTATTTATTTTACATTTTAATTTGAAAAAAAAAACGTAATTTACTTAGTTGAAAAAGTAATTCACGCGCGCGAATTCTCTCGAACTAAATTTTATTTTATGTTGGAAACAGAACATAACTGAATGATCTGTTTAAGATAATGCTCATTTCTCATTGTTGTGTGTCTTATCATATTCATTCACACATTTAAACAAAATAATTTATAAAAGTTGCTAAGTGCCGTTACTTTTTATGTTTACTCTTTACAGAACATTAACTCTGAATGTGAAAAATTCGCATTACATCTGTTATAAATCAAATGCAAGCTGTAATTTTTTCTTGATGTAATCGGATAGAGTGGATATATTCAGCTCTTAAGGTTGCAAAATTATTTTCTTAATTTTGAAACTTAATCTGAAATCATTCTCACGTTATAACATAAAAACCACTCATCCCTTTCCAGCATTTCCGGTTTATAATATCCTATTTTATGATGATTGCGATTTGAAAAAAATCGAACGAGGAACTCATCTGAGTCAAAGCGACTGAAAGGCAAAATCTGCAGATAAACAAAACCAATCTGAAAAGCAGTTATAGTAAATGAAACCCATACTATTGTTAAGAGGTACGATTAAATGAATTGGTTTCATCTCATTGTCTTGGATTCCTAGTCACTAATTTTTCTCAGAATGGAGGATATGCAGTTCAGTTTTCAGAAACATCTTTTTTTTTTACATGCACTATTGAACAAGAAGCTGTCGGAGTAGGTAAGTAGTAGGATTTGTGTGTGTGTGCAAATGAGAGAAGGATCGAAATGTGCTGTGGAGGATGTGCTGGAGGAACAGGTGGCCTTGAATTTAAAGTAGTAGTTATTGTGACGGTGGACACACTTGAGTAATTTGAACTTTCAAGAAGTGATGGCAACGTGGGTGTGCCTAGGAACTCTTGCAACTCTGTGCAATTATTCATATACTACTTAAAGAAACACGAGTATTTTTTAGTTATTTTGCAAAATTAAAATACGAAATGTTGATGAATATCACAATCGTAACCAAATAAAAAAAATCGTTTCACGTTTTTATAGCTAATGATTTTGATTTAAGAACTCATTTAGAAGTACTTGCTTAGTAACATTTCTAAAATATATGATTAAAATAAAGATTCTTAGAAATTTATATGGGAAATTAAAAATCTTGCACATGATTTTTAATTCTAAATCAAAAATTATTGTTCACTATTCACTAATTTTTTCCTATGATAAAGATAATTTAAATGATGTATATGAAATAATAAGTAATAGTTGTCTTTTGCTCTAACTATATTCTAATTTTTATTAACTATACCAAAACATAAAATTATGATATAATACATAAAAATTCATCGTCTTAAAAATTGGTGAAATAGAATTTTTTGTTAATGATAAAAATTTTTATATCAAATACATGATTGTCTTTTACATAATAATTAAATTCTAATATCTATTTCGTTTCTTTTATGCAACAAAATGATAAAATATGCAGGAAATCAATCTCTAACGGTATTTGAAGGAATGAAAATAAGTCTTCTTTGTTAAGAATTATTTATTGGTTTTGAAAACCAATAGAGAGTTTTAGCCACCAGAACAAATTTTTTAAGATGAACAAATTTTTTAAATGAACTTTTATATTGACAATTTTTTTAAATGAACTTTTTGTTTTGCGTTTTCTTTATTTTGTCCACGGAACTTTAACATGTACAAAATTATCATTTAAATATTTTAATAAGAAATTTCTTTGATATTTGCTCTTATTGTCTATAATAATCAATAACTTTATTTTTTAAAAAATGTGTATTATGTATGGCCTAAATTCTATTTTAAGCGTTTTAAGCTGTTCTCTTAAAACTATTATAATTTTGTTAACTTTTTACAGTTAATAACTTATGCTATTATTTAAGAAAAGTAATGGAACTGTTATGTATTTTAATGAATCAAATAAATTGCAAGGTCATTGTAGAAAGGCGTGGATGGTGTTAAGTGTACTACATTTTTTCTGATTGGATTTATAACACATTCGGTCCACTTTTAGAGATCATAAATAATTGAGCCCGGACAAGCAAGAAAGAGAGCAGGACTAGCAGAGAGGGAGTAGGAACAAAAAACTTTTCTCATTACGGAACCTTAAGCTTTTTAAGTGGCTACTTCTAAGCCTCGTCATGGCCGATTGAAGAGGACGTGGGTCACTACGAGATAGAGACAGACCTGCATAGTTTTCAGCATACCAATTATATTCTGGAGGGAGATGCCAAGCAGTAAGCAGTTTTTTGCTTGTTTAAGGAGTGGATTTCCGAAGGGGTATGGAATGGTAGAAAGATTACAACCATATTTGGCAAGTGTATCCGATGTGTGTGTCTCATTTCCCTTTACCCCTACATGCGATGGAATCCACGATAAGCATATAGATTTTTTTCCGACCAATCTCACAGAGAAGCCGCAAAATAACTTGGTCTGGGGCGTCATATATTTTAGACCAGTTTTTAAAATACTGAATATCACTTCTGGTATCAGTCAGTATCCAAACGCTTGTTTTGTCAGTGGTCAGGGCATAATCAAGAGCTACTCCAACAGAAAATAATATTAAACTTTCTTTTGCTCTTTCTTCGACATGTTTATGGGAAACGACATTTCCATCTTTAAAATTACCATGAATTATTTTTCACAGCTAGTAGTATCAACTTCTTTTGCGAATATTTGATAATATAATTAAAATACCTTACATATTAATGCTTAATAACAGCACATGCTCCCTTAGAAGTTATTAGATTTTCTTACTAATGAATTTCCAAGTGATTGTATTCAATAGACCCGCTATAATTATTGTTAGCATTTAATTAAGTGATTAAATTTATTTTTATTATTGCATTTTTTAAGTTTTGTTGCTTATTCAAAACATCTACATTTTTACATAAATTGACATCCAAATTTTTTACATAAATTAATAATTAAAGTTAAAGATCTAAAATTGAAATAGTACATTAGAAAACAAGTTGAATAATCTGACAGTTACACTCATAGGTGTACAAAATTTGTGCAATGGTTATGAAATCGCACAAAACTTTCGTTATTATTATAAAGCCCCCGCACAAGAAAGTTTAAGAAATATTGTTCTTAGATCAGAGATTGACTTCGTTAATGCTGTGTGCCTTTATAATTTAGAAGCAGAGATCAAACAGATGCAGATGGCTTTTGCAGTGGTATCATTGCGCTTAATGGACATTGCCACAGCCGCATATTTTATGCACCTTTGCCATGTTTAGTGAACATGGCTGATATTCGGCTGGGTTGAGTATTGAACAAGCTACCTCCCGTTAATGAGAACAATGTCGTTTCCAACCAGTTTCCCTCAGTCAGATAAATGATACACCATTTGCTTAATCGAAATGATACATTTGCAAAATAATGTTCAAAGCAGTTCAAATTGGTTATAAAATGCGATCTAAAAATAATTTTTCCATCAAAATTTTCCTTGTATTTTGAAAAGAAAATTTTAATTATTTTAATTTTTATGTTATTGACTAATCTTGAATTAAATATTAAATTTCGACAAATATTTATATCCTTAATAGTTTGTTAGAGTTTTAATTAAACATCTCCACCTTCGCAGAGAAACTCGATATCATAATATACTGGTTTGAAAATCAATTACCCAACCATAATGTGGTTAGTAGAGTGGACACCATTTGTTTAATCGAAATGATATATTTGCAAAATAATGTTCAAAGCAGTTCAAATTGGTTATAAAATGCGATCTAAAAGTAATTTTTTCCATCAAAATTTTCCTTGTATTTTGTAAAGAAAATTTTAAGAATTTTAATTTTTATGTTATTGACTAATCTTGAATTAAATATTAGATTTCGACAAGTATTTACATCCTTAATATTTTGTTAGAGTTTTAATTAAACATAAATTTCTCCACTTTCGCAGAGAAACTCGATATCATAATATACTGGCTTGAAAATCAATTACCTAACCATAATGTGGTCAGTAGAGTGGAGGACCTAAATACGAAGTTATCATAAATTGATCTCAGCAGATTCATATTTCACTACTTTGGACTGGAATCGAAACTTGAGCCCGGAACAATGGAAGATCCTTAAAGAATCCATCGCTATTAATTATTACAACGCAAAATCCTTTTTGCTTCTAACCCAGTTTCTCAACATCTTCACTGCAGTGAATCGGATTATCGCATGGCTGCGCCGTTTTTTAGATGCGCCAAGTCATTGTCCGTTGTAGACATTGCGCATGAACTGTGGGCATGTTTTTATAACGGTATCCTTTCGTGCAGCCGGCACTTGTATAGTAAGCAGAAGAATTGAAAAGTGATGAAAAAAATATTTTTCACAGCATGGCCTCACTTCTATAATTCGGTGTATGATGACGCCCATTCTTTCAACATTTTCCTTATTTCTTCTTTTCTCGATGACCTGTTACATAAACTGGAGTGCTTTTTTGAAGAAACTCCTCTGTTGTTCGTGGATGCATGAACAAAGTTTACATAAATTTTCATGCTAAAAGCGATTCATTAAAATTGATCAAAAAATCATGTTTAGTTGTAAACTTGAACAGAAAAATGTTAAGGAGAAAATTAATCGTTAAATATTTATTAGATTTTTTCTTAATTTTAGAGAAAGTTTGGTTTGAAATTTGATGAGCTTGAGTTTCCCTTTAACACAAAATATTACGTGAATGAATGAATTATTTATTCGTATTTCTAAAGGAATCTAATACAAACTTAGAATTAATGATGAAATTTATTTAACTGTTAAGAAATCGTTTATTTCTGATTGTTAAACGTATATTTCAGTCATAAAAATGTGTGTGAAATGATTTTATAAGAGTATTTATTAACTTAACATAAATTACTTATTTTCTAAGTTGAATGCCAAATGAGATTAGAAAACAAATAAAAGTTATTATGTGTTTTTTCAACTGGGTTCTTTCTGAATTAAAAACAGAGTAACAATTTTCTTAAGTAATCAAATGTAAACTTTAACTGTTATCCAAAGAAGTTTCTTAAGTGTCTAAAAAGTCTTTAAAGTCTAAAAAATATTTAAAGTACAAAAGTATTTTTTTATATAAAGATATATTTTATATAGTTGGTATTGAAATTGGGGCAATATTCATAAATTTTAATTCAAATTTCATAGCTTCTTTATTTCTTTTTTCTTAGAAAAAGACATTAAGAAAGAAGATTTTCAATACAAATATTTAATTTTAACATGAAATATTAAAAACGCAAAATTGGCATTTCGAATCATGTATAAAGAAAGAAATTTTGTCTTTTAAAAATGAAAGCATTTTTCATGTATTTTTAAAATTAAAGCATTTTTTTATTTATGGATATATAAATAAGGAAAAATGTTTTTATTTTTAACGTTATACGATAAAGAAATCTTTAAATCACAAAAATGAATGTTTAGTAATTAACTTTAAAACATTTAATTTTATATTTAATAAAAAATTATCATTATACTATGATGATTAAAAGTTATTTTAAATTTATATTATTTAATAAGAGTTATAAAAAATTTTATTTCCATACAATAATTATATGAAACTTTGTTACTTTTCAAGTATGTAATAAATTAAACGTGATATAGGCAAAATTTAATAATATTAAAATTTGTAGGTGAAGTATTGAGTATTAGTAAAAGTAATAAATGCGTTTTAATTTTGTTAAATATAATAATCATTAATATATTTGAAAAAAATTAGACTAATTTAAATTACCTTTAACTATCTGCTTATATGCTATTTAAATTTGAATATCCTCTTGAAATGCGAACACTTTCTACTTATTTCGAGAGTCCCCAATGTTTATAACTAAATAAACATTATAAATATCCTAAACCACAGGTTAAATGAAGTTATAAATTTATTGATATTCGTAATGACTATTTTTAAGCAAATAACTTGCTAATTTGAGTGCTTTTAAAGAGAAATATTTCCAATGAAATTGCTTTAATTAATTAGTTTTATGAGTTTTAAAAAAGACAAAGATAATTTTACAGAATTAAAAGACATAAAAATAGTAAAAATGTTTTCTTGCATTTTTACTATCTTTTATGTATTTAAAAATTAAATTTTCTAAATTTTAAAAATTAAAAAACAATGTTCTTAAAGTTCGTAAAATTTATAAAAAAATATACACATAATTTTTTACTGTGCAGCAAATATTGTTCAAATTTGAATGAATTTTTTTGACAATTATTTTATGGTATTATAAAAGTGAGTTCAACACTTAGGTAATATCAGTAAAAATCTTATAATCATATACAAATATTTAATATTAACAATTTTTTTGTTACTCTCTCTTTTTATGCATCGATCGACACATACAAGTACACAGCACATATTTTATATTCTAGTACTGGATGCGTATATACATAAAACTTCACAATTAATTATCATCAAAGTATCATATAGCTTAAAGTCAATAAACTTTATAAATAAGATTCTAAAATTTTAAAATAAAAGAAATTATTAATACTTTTAGAAATACAAAAATAAATTTTATCGGTGATTATTTTATTTTTGGTCAAATATTTTCAAAACATATGGAAACAGTAACACAAAATTTTATAAATAAATTTTAGAAACAACAAAAGAATTACCTAGTTAATTTTTAATATATTATAATACAAATAATTTCAAAAACAAGTGTTAATTTTAAATAATTTTAAACTTTAAATTTTATTAGGAATTCTTAATTTAATATTGATTATTAATCTCTAAAATGATTTTTGATGATTTTTAATTTAAAATTTTACGACTTTAAATTGGGATGTTTTTTTAGTAAATGATGCTAAAATGAATTATAATATAATTCTGAATTGTTTTTTATTTTAATAGATTAATTTATGACATAAATTATGTATTTAATTCACTAGCAGTTGTAGAATGTGCTATAAACTTATGTTTACTAATTTGTAAAGCTATATTTGTTGAAAAAGAGCAAAAATATTTCTTTTAAATTATTATTAAATTCTGAAGAACACAAATTATTAATTTTTCATAATTTTAAAGAATTTTTAAAACGATGAAATCTGTTTCCATTGAGAAAATATTTTTTATATTTATATATAAGTTTAATATAACACATTTATTGTTAAGTATAAATATTGTGATAAATATATGTATCCTTAATATATATTTATAAAAATTAAGCTTTTATATTGAAAGTTATTTTTGCATGCTAATCATCAAACAATTGTAGAAGAGTAAATTAAGAAAAAATAAAAATATTGAAGACAAAAATTTTTTTTTAATTTTTTCTATATTTAAAATACAAGACTGGTCATATATTTGTACGGAAAATTTTATAATATACTAAAAAATTTTATCATTTGCTTTGAAAATTTAGTGCATTTTTGTATAAACTAGTATGGCAAAAATAATATTCATAGGAATAAAAAAAATAAAAAATAAAAATAAAAATGCTTCATTCAAACGTAGCATTTTTTAAAATTTCATATTTCAACATTTTAAAAAATTTTAAAACCAGAAAATATTGTTTTTGTCTTGCAATATAAATATGCGTTTACATTTTCTGCAATGTATTCTCTCTAGAGTATTATATAAAGAAATAAAAATATGGGGAGAAAGCCCCTATATTTTTATTTCTTTATATAATACTCTAGAGAGAACAATAAAATATTCATACAAAATTTGCATAATATTTTTTAATTAATTACCTAATGTCTCAGTTCAAAATTATTCTTTTTTTATAATAAATAAAAGCAATGAAAGAATAAATAAATAAATTAAAATTTTAAATTACTTTTAGCTACACGATTAACATGAAAAATATGGAACACATAAGTAATATAAAAGGAATTTTTTTAATACAATCTTTAGAACCAATAAATTGTTTCCGTAAGTTATAATACATATAATTAATTAATCAGGGAAATTATTTGACCATTTATATGCACATATAAGACACATGTTTTTATATATTAGGTAAACAAAAACAAAAAATCCTAATCACGTGGAATGAAAACAGCTTTAATCTGAATTTTCGTACAGAAAAAGATTTATTGTAAATGTGATTTTACTACTCAAATCACGAATTATTTGATAGCATTTTTTAATAAGTATACAATTTCATAATAGTTAAAAAAATAACGAACTGGTTAAGACTGTCAATAAGCAAATAGATAATTATTATACAATAAAAAATAATTTTTAACTAGATTTAAACAAAATATCAAGCAATATTAAAATAAAGCCACAATTCTAAAACAAATTACCTGATATTCAATGAAAAATATATTTGAATTTTCTTTAATTGTATCAAAAGGCTTCTGCTTCGAAAAGGTTATGAAGCGTACGCAAAGAATTTCTAAATACATAAATTTGGAGTTTCGCGGCCCTTTTCAAGGTTACTGTTTCATTCTTTTTTCGCGTAGGATTTCGTTGGTTGACGATAAAGAGCACAATAGCGCCTTCTACCGGAAGATCACAGCAGTAAGCGGTCAAGACAAGTGATTCGCTTCCTTTGTTCTGTTTGCATGAGTGACCTTAGTTTATGTCTTTTATAAGTTTCAGTGATATGGTTGCATGTCACTGAAACTTGTAAAAGATTTAAATTCTTCCGTTTATAAAAGGTTCTTTTTTAATTTGCAATTTAATTGCAGCTTCTTATTTTGTATGCGTTATGAAACTTCCTACTTAGAAATGAGAATAAACTAATTATTTTTAAGAAGGTGTGAAGATACATATTTTATTTTCCTTAGATAATATTGTAATATATTGTAAAGGATGAAGAGAAATTGCTAGTAATGAACTATAAATATCCAACTTAATTGTAATCTATAGAAGATATGAATAAGAATATTAGATGTAAAATAATACAAGTTAAACTAATTTTATAGTTAATTTAACTATGAAAGTGGTGATGAGTTTGGTTAATTTTACAATTTTAAATAAATTATATACAGTATAACAAAAGCAAATTACAACAGATTCTTGAAACGAGCTTATTTCATGATTTCTTAACGTAATTAAAACTAATAATGAATGAACTTACTAATATTAAAGTGAATTAATTTATTTGAATTGTTAATAATTTGGAAAATGATTGTGTTATAAAATTTAATAAATTGAAAATATTTGAAATTTTTTCAAAAAAATGAAAAATATGCAAATAAAATATGAAAAATTAAATTCAATAACATTTAATAAAAAAATATCTCAATTTTATAAAAATTCGATATTTTATTAAAAGGAAAGTTTTTGTAACAAGTGTCACACTAATTATAACAAATTATTTTATTTATAATGAAAAATATTTTTAGTGATTTTTTATTATTGATTGCAAAGATTATGAAAATGAAAAGGGCATCAAAGGAATTATTTTAAGAAATTTCTAGGGTCTGACGAAGAAATTTTTAACTATAAAAATTTTAATAAATAAATTCAAATAGTTTAAATGAAACTTATTAAAAAACTGCGTAGAAAGGAAAAGAAATTACCTATTGAAATCACAAACAACAAGTATAATTACAGAATTAATTGTTAACTATCAGTAGTTTTAATTTTGGTCGTTCACAAAGTTCCGTTCCTTTCTTTTTTTAAGAATTGACTTTCAACTACTTTCGAATCACATTCTTTAAAATAAAATTTTTTGCTAAAAAGAGGAATTTGAGAGATTTAAGAAAGATTAAGTTCAACTCAGAAAGTTTGATATTGTATATATATATAAAAGGTTTTGAAAATTAATCTCAGATATTTCATGTTATTCATTTTTTATGTAGAAGAACATACTTTTTGAATGTTTTTTATAAATATCAATAAATGTTAATAAAAGTATTTAATTTAATTTTGTATTTAAAATCATCAGTTTCAAAAAAACAATTAAATTATTAATAAGATTAATTTAACATAGTCAATGATCGAAGAATGTAAAGATCAAATATTTATAAGTAAAATATTGTTGCATTTTCATAAAATCTTAATGTGTTACTAGAGAAAAAAGTATTTGAAACCTTAATTTATAAAATTTAAATCTCAACTTAACTTAAAATAGATATCAGTCTTAAAATGCAAAATATTTGAAAATCAATAAATCTACATTGCATTTATATAACTCAATTATATAGGCCAGAAATATTAAGTTTCACTAAATTCATTAGTTTTCTGAGTATACTCATATTTTTTAAATTATTGGCATACTTTAAATTAACAGTTTTTTGATTGAAATTGGTAAAAATATTCTGATTAGATAATAATTTTTGATTTTATTCCTTATAAAGAGATGGGAATCTATATAACTTGGATGATTATTTATATAGATGACAGCAATTATTGATACAGAATATTAAGACTCCAAGTAGATTCAATAAAGTATGATTAATATTATTCGATAACAACTTTTGATTCAATACTTTGTATTTACTTTTTATAAATATATGTAAAATTTAAAATTCTATAATTATAAAGTTTTTAACATTTATGGTTCTTATTTCATATCGTAAAAGTATAACAGCTAAATATACTATTTAATATTAAAAAAGAATTCATTAAGCAAGATTATGTTATGATATTGATAAATATAGCATAACTGTATTTACTTCATGCCATGGCATAAATCTTTCAAGGCAAAGAAAGGCAATAGCTAATAAAATGATGATGTTAAGTAAAAATATTATTTAACAATTGGAAATGATTTAGTATATATGCGAATTTGAAGCAGCATTGCGACCAAAAAAAATATTATTTATATTTGTATTGTATATGCAGCTGTTTATATATTTGTATTACATATTTGTATTGTATATGCAGCTGTTAATTTTGGTACTCAATGAGGTAAGTCTTATTAAACGCTACTATTTATCTTAAAAAATGTTTAACATCATTAGATATAAACCACAAATCAGCATTTTTAGATTGATTTCTTTGTATTGGTTTTATACTAATTAAATTCATATATTTTGCTTATTATAGCTATGGACCACAAAGCAATATTTTTACGTTTCTTTCTATTTTTTTATAATAATTAAATTCGTATATTTTGTACAGGAATAGAAATTAAAGTTTTATTTTGTTGAAAACAATAATTTTAAGTACAAAACTGCATTATTCTAAGAATTAGATTCAGAATGATTTTAGCTTTAAGTTTCTTTTCTTTATCAAATTTTAATGAGTCATTTATTGTAAAACTACTATAGTAGTATCTCTCTTCAATGGGAGCAGAAAGCATATTTAGTATTGAGATACAAAACTGCCTGCCATAACCTAACCTACTGTAATTGTTGAGTGGTCAGTGCTTTTGCCTTTAGTACAACAGTTTCTAATTTCTGTTGCACTGTAGCCATGTCTATTTGTACTAGTGGAGAACACAATTCAAATTTAAGGTATTATGCAAAATTGTTTCCATAATTAGGACGAAGTCACATATAAATTTCCCTTCATGTTCAGAATACAAGCTATTGAAATTATTAACTCTCTTGAATTATTAAACCTTTCCTATTGATTTTATTTTATATTCTGCTTAAACTGAGGATCCTATTTATTAGTTCTCCTGCCACAGAACTTAATCTGAAAGCAGAAAATAAAAGAAGACTAGGTCAAGAAGAGATTATATTACTCAAGCGTTTCAAATTAACCGGAATTACTTTCGATTAAGATTTGCTCGTCACTGATGTACTGCGGAAGAAAACACGGAAAAATTTAATTTGTTGGGTTTCTCATCATTTTGTTGCGAGGTGAATGATATATTATGAAATCGCTTTTTTTAAAAAAACGATTGAGTACTTTAATTTTTTATTCATGGAATAAAACTATCTGGTCACAAATTAATTGAAGAAGTGTATAATAGAGTAGAATGAATTTAAAGAACATTAAGTTTACAGAATATTTAAGTAAATAATTCATAGAATAACCTAATGGAAAAATATAAAAATATTTTAATGCATTACATTGACTAATATATATATATATAAAAATCTTTATGTGATAATACAAACTTAATAAAAATCTTCTTAATATTCATATAGTTTCAATAATTATTAAACAAGAGTACACCGAAATATTAGCGATTTCCTTATGATGATTTAACACTGAGAATACAAGGCTTCAATGAGACACATATATACAGGGAAAGGAAGTGTAAAACATCTTTGTATATACTTTTTTGTCTCATTTCTCTCTCCTTTAATATATTAATATTGCTTAAAAAAGGAAAAATTTTTTTAATTTCTTACGAAATCACATTTTTTTTGAATAAATATTTAATGGTAATTATAAAATACAAATACGTTTAAATTCAAATAAGTATGAGACATTTAATGTACTTAATTCTATATGAATACGAAATTTGAATGTGTTGAATTTAGTGTAAGTAAAATTTACTTATACTAAAAAACATTATAAGTAAAATTCAACTGTTTTTTACTTATAAGTCATTCAAAATTAGCATTCAACATTCATTTAACTCGTTTACTTAATTAAAAAATAAGCATTCAAAATTAACATTTAAAACTAATTTTATTTATATAGCTCTTACAAAAATTTTGATTATGTATCGATATATTACAATTCGTTATATAAATTTTGATGCAAATGTATAAAATTGTTCCTCTTGGCTGCATTTAAATTTGTAATTTTTTGATCATAGCCACCTGAAAAATAAAGGATATAATCAAGGTACTAAAAGATATCTTTTGAAAACTTTAAAAAACAAATAATTTTACAGAATAAACCTGGTTATATAGTTAGGAAAAAATTAAGTTTGTTAAAAAAATTAAGTTGTACAGAAAAAAGAGTAAGAATATTATTTTGAAATTTCAATTTTTTATTAAATTTAAAAACCTAAGTTAAACTTCTTTGAAAGAAATAAGTTTGCAATGTCGAATTAATTGTTACTTATATCATATTAGCCATAGCAAAAATTCACATCTTCATTTCAATTTAATTATTTAATTTACATTTACTTCTTAATTACTCCTTAATCTCAAATTTGACTGCTTAATTTACATTTTTTTAATAAATTCATTGATATGTGTGTGACTTCAGACATTTCACTATTCATAAGAGAATAACAAATTTGAACTTTTCGTGCTATTAATTTTCCTGGTTCATTATAAAGATTTTAATTATCACTTCTTCCAAGAAAGCAAAGAGTTGCATTTAATCAAAGTTATTGCTTTAAATTAAATTTTGTTTTCATAATTACAAAAAGTCTAATGACTAAAAATATATACTAAATCAATACAAAATTATTAAATAAATGCTCATTGATAAATATAAAATATATCAACGATCATTATTGTACTTTTTTAATGAGATTTATCGTAAAAATCTACATAAGTATAAAATAAATGCTCCTTAATAAATATAAATTATATCAATGAGCTCTGTCGTTCTTTTTTTCAATGAGTTTTATCGTATAAAAATTACATTATTATTAAATAATTGCTCATTAATAAATATAAATTATATCAATGAGCTCTATCGTTCTTTTTTAATGACAGTTATCGTACACAATTTACATAATTATTAAATAAATGCTCATTAATAAATATAAATTATATCAATGACACACACACACATTTCTGGACTTTAAAATTACAATTGTAAGAATAATATACTAATTATTCCTACATGTAAACATTTTTATTGCAGTTGATAAATTTTGATCATATATAAACATATATTTTGTAAATTTGAAATGTACTGTAGAAGCTTACCAGTTTCTGCTATCTTGTAAAAACACTTGTATGCATAATATCACTTATAGCATTTACATGTTTGCTTCAGGAAGTTTGTACAGTATCCACCAGTAAATCCAACACTTCTGCAGTGTTTGTGGCATTTCATTTGATTAAATGGGCAACCAAATCCAGCTTCTACAGCAGTGCTGGCTGTTTATACAATAAAAATTATGAATGTTGTAAAATTATACGAGATATAAAATGTAAAAATATGTTTTTTAATAATATCAAGCGTACCTAAATTAGGATACCCTTTGGATTAATTTCAAATTATTTTAATCTGGGCATTTGAGAAGCATTAAATTTAAAGTCACAGGTATATATTAGTTACTTCATAACTAAAATCTATCGAAAAATTGTTAAAATTGCCACAAATCATATTTTAAAAATACTAGATTGATTTTAAATTATTCAGAGAATCCTTAAAGTCAATAAAATTTGGATTATATTTAAGAAACAACTTCAGATTCTCAAAGACGATTGACTTTTATGATAAAAAGAAATCCTTTACTTCAAATTGTTTAAAATTAATAACAATTTTGAACTTGCACATAGTAAAATAATGATAAAATTATTGTTTAAAGCATTAAATGTATGTAAATTGTGAAATTCCTGTATGTTGTATGCGAAATTACAATTTTATACATTTTGTAAACTAGTGTTTAGCCCAAAATCTTTCAGATCTTTGTATATCAGTGAATAAGTTTCTGTTAATATAGTTTGTTAATAAGAGAATGTCACAATTAAAAAAAAATAAGCTTCTCGCTAAAATGTGAAGATTAAATTACTGTTTTCGAAATGGGTAAGATTTCTAATAAGCTAAAAATGAAATGTAGTTCTTCATTAGTATTTATTTAGAGCATATTTATCTTAAAAATCTCTTTGTAATTTTGCTGAATATGTTGAGACATTGTTTTAGTCAAACAATTGAATCACAGATAACCTAAATTTTTCTACTTGAAATATTTGGTAGATCATATTTTGATCCTCTTTCGTGTTAAATGGTTCATTATGATCAATTTAATTTACATTATACTTGTAATCTAGTTAAAAAATATCTGACACTCTTTAGAATATATTAAATTTATCTTCTTTTGATTCAGCTGATTTTTTCATTAATTTTATATATAATTTCGAATGTGTACAAGTGAGAGGATTATTTTCTCTAAAATAGAATACCATAAGCACGTTTTCTAAACATTTAAATTTTGTTTGCTACATAAAACTTCTTTTAATCGGTGTTAAGTTTAGAAACTGTATGTTTAATTTCAAGTTAAATGAACTTTTTTTTATTAGTGTTCTTATTTCTGTGAATGAAGTTTTCATTAAAATACGAATATATCAGAAAATAAAAAAATTTCAAAGCACTTAATTTTGTCTACCAAAATAATAAACATTTTAATGTAATTTCAATTTATAGACTTCTTAATTGAGTAGAAGACCTTATTTAGTTCTTTCTAAACATCAATGACATTTTATTTAATAAATATCAAACAAATCTACGAACTTTAATTTTGTTTGGTTATTACATAATTTTTAATTTATAAATATTTTTCGAAATATATTAGTTAAATATTTCTTATGTAACTTACCGAAAGCTGCAATAAGAATTGTCACTAATAATATGCAATATAATGTCTTCATCTTTATTGATAATTAGCTAAAATATAAAAAAGATATTTTAAAATTATTTTTTCAGTAACTTAATAAAATTACATTTACATTGTATTACTCACATACATTGCTTTTAAAATAATTTATTTTATTGAATTTGAACAAATATTTATTTAAGACATTACAAATAAATAAAATTGATAATTCGGCTGCCTAAGTTGATTAAAATATGCAAAAAAATATAAAAAATATAGTTAATAGTATTAAATACATAATATATTGTTTTCCGTAATTGGAGTAGTATTGGGTAAAACAAACGATACATTATAGTTTTAATTGTTACATATATTTTAATTTTACGAAAATATTGATACACAAATATGTCAGGAAAAAAGATATGTGTTCAGCCTACAATTATTGCTACCTATTTACTTGATTTGATTATTTTGAGCGTTGATCATTTTAATCGAAAAATATGTCACTAAATATTGCAAACTTTAATAATTTTTAAAGAAAAACAAAACAGTTAATCTATATCTGCATTGCAAAAAATTATTAAAAATTTTAATTTTTAATTCATATATATTCTAATTTCCAATCATAAATTTATAATTTGAGTTTCCTAAACATTAAAAAATATAAAATGCCATCTTAAATATAATTCAAAGCTGAGCATTAATAAGCAGCAGCATTTAGCTGACAAATGCAACATTTAGCAACATATTTTTAACGTAAACGATCGACGGTGTTGTAGTAAGTATCCAATAAATATTAATTTCAAAATTATTATTAACATATACACAATTACTCATAGTATCTATTCAAAAATAGCGTATCATAAAGGAAGTAAAAGTAACTGAAAGTAATCTATTTCATAAAAGTAATTATAAAAAGACAAAAGAAAAATTAGAGCAATGCATAAGGAAAGCTCAACAGATTCATTATTACTATAGGAAGATACTAGAAATATAAAAAAAAAAGAATTCAAAACAAGTTGTTGGCTTATAAATCAATGATAATATTTTTTGTACTATGTTTAAGCTAATGGGTATCTAAGGATTAAAGCAGATGATAAACCTCTACACATGTCTACACACATCTTTGAAGTTAAATCTAAAAAAATTTAAAAGAAAGCTTAAGACATTGGAAATATATATAAAACTTAAGGATTTTTGAATAGTGAATCAGTATTATGTGAACATTTATAAAAAGTACAATAAACATAAAAAGAAAGAGCATTCAATAATTATCTTTAAGATAAATTTGATTTAGATTTATCATAATATATACACATTCATATATATTCATATATATATATATATATATATATATATATATATATATATATATATATATATATATATATATATATGTATATATATATATATATATATATATATATATATATATATATATATATATTTGTAACAGGAAATTATAGAAATTATCATGAAGAAGAAAACTTACAAAATTTTACAAGATTCTGGCTATAAGTATCACTTTAAGCAAAAGTTGCTTATCAGCCAAAGGATATTCAGGAAATAGTACTTAACTAAACTCTTAATCCCATTTTTATACTTTTGAAGTATGAATCATTTTATCATACACTTTACACTTATCGATAAATTTATGCAATTATTATTAGTTAGGTCCTCTTTCAGTTTGATTTACGCAAGCCGGACACGTGTATCTTATCTATTTCGGCAACATGTTATGGGTTTTGCAGGCATTGTTACATTTAAGGATTTTCCAGTTTTAATCTCAAATAACTCACTTTATGTAGCTTATCGCGTCAGATAATTTCATTTTAAGGAGGTGAGAAAGACCAATCTTATAGATTAGTTTTCAAAACTCAGCAAGAAAATATGCACCTGGTAGTAAATTACGATGTTTTTTTTTTAAATTTATACTTTACAGTTCATAAGCATTTCTTAAAATTTATTAAACGATTAACTTAAAATAAAAATCCATTTTTATCTTCACTCGAAAGATTTTAACCAATAATGAATAGTTTTAAAATTTAAAAACCTATACTTGAGAAATCGAAACAATTTTATAAGAGAAATAGAACAATGAAGAACTGTGTATTATCATATTTTTTATTATATATGAATTATTTCAACGTTCTAAATAAAAATGTATTCATTGGAGAATTGCTTTTCCAAATCAATACAATTTGAAATATTCTGTTATTTTTGTTAAAATACACTGCACCGAATGGAAAATGCAACACCAAGAAGGAGTTGCCACAAAGTGACGAAACTCAGCAACGAACAATAAGTTGATACGCATTTCGAAATGATATGCATAAAACAGTGCGAGAACGAGGTTGGATCAGTAGGTTTTAGGATCACCGTGAACGGCGATACAACACGTAACAACACGTCTATGCACAGGGTCAATGAGCGAAAGATTAGAGTCTTGAGGAATGTCTCTCCATTCCCTGTCAACCATCTGTCTTCACTTGTCTTCTGAAGTACGTAGTGGCAGGGCCTGCAAATGGCGTCTAATCATACCCCAAACGTGTTCGATTGGCGAGAGATCCAGCAACCACGATGGCTAGGAAGCAGCTGAACACCTTGTAGGGCATGTTGGCTGATGCGAGCACCGTGCGCTTGGGTGTTATCCTGCTGATAAAGAGAACACACCTTGAAGGCGGGGGAGTGTCACCGGCTGCAGAACATCATCCACCTAACGTTGGGCTGTCATAGTGCAGTGAATACGAACTAGAGATGACGTGGAATCGCATGCAATGGCACATTAAATCATGAGGCCACGCTGTCTCATGGTGGAGAAATCACAGTTGCTACATAATCGGACCTGTCTCCACATCGATGCCACACTCGTACTATCACTGAAGAAGCAGAAGCGTAACTTATATGAGAAGATGATCCTGGGGCACTACGTCGTCCTCATCACACTAATCCGTCAGCACTCCAGATATTGGCGTCTAATCTGTGTGTCAGTGGCAGTCTTCTTGATGAGGCCACTAGCAACCAATTGACGTAAAATTGTCCTACATGACATAAGAGCATCCGAGGTGTTTTGCTTATGCTACAAAATTTCGATAGACAAGATTTGCGTGGCTGCCAACGCCTGGCATCGGATCGAACTCGTCAATCTTCGCTTACCGACATCACTCTGACTACCGGAAATTTACCACAGTTCTTTGTTTCAACCATATTCTCCACAACCGGTGCTCTGTGGACGCGTCCAAATGACTGTCTGCTGGAACTGGCTCTATCAACGATGGCCTAGTACTCTCTGCAATTACAGGTGTCCTTTGCTACAAGAACAAACTTTTAACGATTATTTTCCGAACAGTAACAACGGCGCGAATATTGTCCACTCTGAAGAATCTTTACCTTATATCTTACTCTACGAGCGCTGGAGATCTGTTCATTTCACATCATTTTCATAACTCAGTGAGTTGCATCTACCCTAAAATTTGCATAATTTTCTAGCCACTACTTCTTGTTGTTGCATTTTCAATGTCAGTCAGTATATATATATATATATATATATATATATATATATATATATATATATATATATATATATATATATATATATATATATATATATATATATATTATTTTCTAATGCTAGCTGCCATATGATTTCCACCTTTCAGCACTGCAAGGGGCGGAAATGATAGCACCTTATATAGTAGGGCACCCAGTGAGTATCTCATCGTTTCCCTGAAAGTATGTTGCAGGATTGGACCTATCTCAGCGTCAATGCCACACTCGTACTATCACTGATGGAGCAGAAGCTTAACTCATATGAGAAGGTGATCCTGTAATTTGTAATTTAGAACCAGGGTCCAAGCAGAAGGCTTCCAGAATTGGCATACCCCCCAAAAGGTATCATTTTACATGGAGGATATTGCGACCACGATTTATTTAGCGTGCCTTAGCCGCTATAAGCTAACATGACGGTTCTTGAGTCGGATCGGGACTCGAGCTTTTTAACTCCTGATTACAAGAACGAACGCTATAACTAACCAGGCCACCGTGGTCTCTTTTACTAATAAACATAAATTCAAACTTTTTATATCTTCCATGAAAAGATTAAAAATGCATTTATATTTGATCTTTCATTAATATTTTTAAATTCAAATTTCTAAGAATATAATTTTATTAATGCAGTTTGAGGAGAAATTTTATGCTTACTTTACCCACAAACTTAAGAAGATGAATTCATTCCCACCCTTTCGATGCACTGAAGCGGATATTCTTATATTTATACTAGCTGACTATGAAGCCCGGTGACTTAGTGATAGAGTTTCACTCTCCCAAGGCACAAGTCCGAGGTTCGTTCCTCTGACTGGGCAAGGTCGACTCAGTCTTTCATCCCTTTGGTACTCAGTCTTTAATCTCTTCAATGGGTCGATAAACTGAGTACCAAGCATACTTGGGAACTAAACACTGGGGGTTTCGCATTAGGCTGACCACCTAATAGGGACATATGCTTTTCACCCCACGGCCTCCCGATCACGAGAACAGAGATGGGCACTGTAGCTCTTGGCCCTCATGGGCTGTCGTGCTTCAGAGTTTAGAGTGAGTTTACTAACTGACTTTAGTCTCTATTCGAAAATATGAATGGAAAAAATTGTGACTTAAAAAAATAGCTATTTTTACAATATTTTAAAAATATTCATCACACTTATTTAACTTTGTTAAAATATTATATATAAAGTGTATATCTCTTTTGAATCAGAAAATGATATTTTTGAAGTAAATTGAATAAAGTCAAATCGAATGCGATGAAAACTTTCTCTATGGTTACAAACATATTGAAGTCAGCAGAAACATTTTATCCGCTTTAAAATGCACGTCTGATAACTGATGTATTGGAAAAAAGCAAGTACATTTCGTTGTAATAGGCAAAAACAATATTCTTCAAAAAGTCTACAAAATACTCAAAACTGTAATATTTTAAATAATACTCTAATTTTAGAAAAAAATAGAGGGATTCAATACCGCAAATATTTTTTTGGTATTCCCAGCTGTTCAAATAAATAATAATTTTAAAAATAGGAAGGACGAAACTCCATTTTTTTCAGGAAATAAAATCTCGAAAAGTTGCTAAGCTGTTAAAATTAATTGCATCAAGGAGTAAGAAACCTTCCACAGAGTTCTAATTAGTGTTAATTATAATTCAAATGAATTAAAAATGCCCTACTCTAAATTTTGAAATGAAAAGAAACTGTACTTAAAATGAACCATAGTAAAACATACTGATAAAAGTGTCATTCGATTATAATTGGTTGCACGCTCTGTTCCGGATAAATTTCCTTCAGCAAAAAAATGAAGTTTTAAACTATACCAATTATCTTTGTTCAAAACGCTATTTTGCACCACCAAATGAAATTTCACGAAAAGCGTACGAGATAACAGGTGTAATAAGTTATAGAGCACTTGAAAATTCTCTTTAATTTCGAAGATTTTTAATGCTAAAGTTGATATACTTTATGCCTTACTGTCACTGGAGCATTGGATGAAACGTAAAGTTATAATTATATAATGTACAGACAAAACCAAAAAAAAAAAAAAATAAATAAATTACAATTATACAGGATTTTAATGAGTTCATATATATAAAAGTCATACACTATGTCTTCAATAATTGAAAAGATAACCAACTTTTCGTGAACAGACAGACCATGATCCGAACAGAAACTATGGTACCGAGATAGCAAATATTAATTTGAGAAAGTCTACTCATATTAAATATTTGCAAGACCTAACATCCCTTCAATGATGTGATGTGGTACAGAATTTGTAAGTTGAAATATGCCAATCCCATCATTTGATATAGATTTGAAGCATGTGGAAAAAATTGGAGTGTTTAACCTACTTTAATTATAATTATTTATTTTAAAGTGTGTATAAAGAATGAAATATGAACATCTAGTTTTTGACACAGTTTGTCATTGGTCATAAATCACGTATCATATCACGCCAGTAATGTTTGGGAAGATCACCAAATATTTCCAGTCATGATCCAAACAGAACTTATATACTTAGAAATTGTATGATCATTACGTATTTGCAGAATGAAACATTTCTCCGTTATTGTGATATAGCGCAGAATTTATAATTTGAAATGTTAATTTCATTACTTCATAAGGATTTGAAACAAATGCATCGAAATAATCTAGCTTAACTTAATCATATGTATTTAGAAAAAAAGTATTTACGTTAAAATATGTATAAAAATTAAAAGTGATCAATTTATCTATAAATCAAGTACCATACCATATCAATTATATTTGGGAAGATAACTGTTCATTTTTAATCCATGATCCAAATAGATTCTTTAGTACTAAGGATGTTAATTCGCATTAAATATTTTCAAGGTTTAACATCCCTTCATTGGTGGGATGCAGTGAGGATTTGTAACATGAAATATAATCTCTTGATATGGATTTCAACTAGATGGAAGAAATAGATTTATGGCAATAAAGTAACCTCTCTCTCTCTAATTAAATTATAAGTATTTATATTGAAGCTGGTTTGAAGAAGAAATTGCGAATACATAGTGCTTGATACGAGCTTTTCGGGAGTCCATAAATCAAATACCTTTTCTTGATAGCGATACTTAGGAAGATAACCAATTATTTTCGAACCATAATCCAAACATAATTTATGGTACTGAGAAAGTCGATACACATTAAATATTTCAGGACCAAATTTCTCTTCGTAAGTGTGATGTGGTACACATTTTGTAACTTTTAAGTTGCCAATTTCATCGCTTGATAAGTATTGGAAATAATGTACTTGATGATAGAAGAGTTTAAGAGAAAAAATACCATTAAGTATGGATATGCCTGAGGTCCTTCATTATCATACGGATTTCTGTAAAGAAAGACATAATTAATTTGATTTGAAAACATTTTAATTAATTTTAAATAAAAAAAATATTGAACTGTTTCCTTGGATACATCAACCCTAGTTAATTAATTGTTATTTAACCACAATCAACTTAATCATACCGCAATTCATTTAAAATAAATAATGAATAAAATTAATATATTAAATTTTAAAGAAAAATTCACAATAAAAGCAAACTTTCTGGAACATCTTAATTTAGTTTGTTTGAGTTTCTTATTTATTTTTGAAAAATGGAAAATTATCTTAACAACATTTACTGTATAAACTTAATTTAAAATAGATGATTTACTTATTTAAAAAGGATGATCACTTGGTTTTAGGGTTTTCTGCAAATTAAATAAGTATTTACATTGAAAAATTTTAGTAAAATTTTGTAAAAGTTTACTTGAAAGGTAATTTAATAGTTAAAATTATAATAAAATGTTTGGAACTCTTACAATTAAGGCATCAAACATAATTAACTGTTATTTAATTGAAGTGAACCTAATTATACCCCAATTTAACTGCAATTTATTAAATAAAGATGAATAGCATTCAATTTAAACGAGTGTAATGCTTATTGCTTCAATTGTATTAAATGTTTTATTGTGTGAATAGCTGATTTAAAATATTCGTCTATGATGTTGAGAACAGAATACGAAAAATATTGTGTATTTAAACTGCATTCTAGATATTAATCTCTTATTATTAATTTTCAATAGAAATGATTAGTAATCATTACGAATAATGAAAACCATAATTATTGCCGTTGAAAAAAATTGAAGATAAATAATTAAAAAAATTACAAACCAGGATAATCGATAAGGATAGGTCTATTTTATATCATATCACATTTTTTTGCTAATTCTTCTTTTGAAATTCTTATCTACAATTGTTTTTATGATCCTGAATGTGTTGAAACAGTTTTTAGTGGCCGATAATATCAAGCATTGTTAAAAATTTTAAGTAGGCTTAAAGTAAATATTTTTATCAGTTTGAGGTAAAATGTTCATTTTTTATTTCCTGTATCCCATCATAAGCATTGATAAGAATATAAAAATATCGATGGAAAATTTAAAGTACATATTTACTAGCTTTGTTCACACACACTGGGTCACTTATACATATTAAATTAAGTTAATATAATTATTATAAATTAAATTACCGTATTATGAATAAAGTATAGAATTAAATTGCATTAAACATGGCTGATGAAATATTTCTACAAGACAAAATAGTGAATGTAATTGTAATTAAGTGGAAGCGATTTTGCTGGTTATTTAAGAACTTAAAATTAATGTTTTTAAATGAGGGCTTAAATATTGAAAGCAAAATTAGTAACTAAAATAAAGCTGTTATTTTATATTAAGTTCATTTAAATAAATGTAAATTAAGTATCCTCTTTATTAATGTGCAGAAAAGAAATAAATTGAATTAACTATCTGTAACTATATATTATAATAGTTGTAAAAAATTACATTATAACACATTAATTCTAATTAATTGAAATGAACAGTGATGAATGAAATTACATCAATGTGAAGATATTCGGTCGGTCAGTTAATAATTTATATAAAATCAGTATTTTTGAAATAAATTTTGTTATTTGAATAAAAAATAAATAAAATAAAATGTTTTAATTAAGTTAATGTGATTAAAAGAAATTAATAAATCTTTTCATTTATAAAGAAATTATATTATATTAATTTAATATTATTTTGACATCATCTCGGGGACATCCTATGCCTAATATGTTTTTCAGCTGGTTGCAAAATCTTTTGATAATCATTATACGTAATTTCATAATCAAAATTTTGAAAAGTTATTTATTTCTTTTAAAAAATTTATCAAAGTAATAAGCTATCTATTATTTGAAAATAATTTCAATTATAGCTATAAAACTGCAATGTATTTAATGCAATGTTTTTTCGGGTAAAAATAATTTATGTATCTTGGAAAATACATTGGGAAATAATAATAATGCAGCTTCATTTAATTTTTTTTTCTGCAAATGAATTTCAATTTGAAGCATTAAACATAGAAAATAGTGTCTTATATTTCTTTAATATTTTCACGCAATTTTGAGTTTTACTTAAAATAAGTTACTAGTAGTAAATATCTACTAGTAATAAATTAACAAAGTATGGTTATCAATAAAAATTAAGAAATAAAATGCATATAAAAATTTTCACTTTTATCTTATTATAGTTTTTGTCGGAAGAAATACTAGAGTTTAAAATTATTTTAATATGAATTTTGATTTTAAATTATTAAGGATTTTTATTTGTTTAGTTATTAAACATTCTTCTTAAATAGAAATCCCTTACAGTTAAATTCATGTGAAAAAAATAAACAAAAGTAATCCATCATCAAAATATACAGTATCCTTCAAATAACAGAAAAAAGAACTTTGCCTTTCTTATTACGCGGAATAGCAAACTTAGCCATTTCTTTCCAATTTAAATGTACTCAGTTTTCTCTAACGAAAAATATATTACACTCTCGCCAATTCTCTGCTGCATAGCAATAGTCAAAATATCTCTCTCTTTCCCTTCTCACAAAAGTAACATAAGTTATCTCTGAATGAATTCCTTTCTTCCTTTGAAATGAGTCTATTATCTGTTCGTTGTAAAAATGCAGCTTGCCGTGTCATCATTTCTAGTTGAAATGGAATTCAACATTTCAGTCAGTTTAAATGTAATAAGACTCTTTTTGACGAAAAATGGAGTTTTTTTTTTTTCATTAATCGATGGTTCGGAAATTTGTTTCATATTTTTGACTTCTTTTATTTGACTCTTGAGAATAGCAATTTATTCGAGGCAAAATGAGTTTAGATTGTAATACATGAAACTTTTCACATTGAATGTACAATGATGAGTATAAGTTTGTTACATTTTTATGTTTCCAGGTGAGTTGAAATAGATTGTACTGTCGTTTTTCATCAACATAGACATTTTGTTGTCACATTTTTTCTTTAAGAAGATATTTTTTAACTAAGAAAAAAATCATTTTTATTATTAAAACAAAATGGATATTCTTTTATTCAAAGTATATAAAATACATTCTCTAAGGTTATAAATAACCAAAATAACAAATTTATAAAGCATAATCCATTTCCAGTTTTTTTAATTATTATAGGAAGCATGTCTTTTAAAATGACACAAAAAGAGAATGTCTTTGACATGTCCACTGTGGTGTATATACGCCCCTACACACGCACACACACTCCTGAAGCAACCTGAAGAACAATAAAAATATACAATGCAAAGAATATTAGAAAAGCATAGGAACCACTTCTTCGTCAAGAGGGAAATGGTCATCGAAGCAAATTAAACCCTCTTTTCCAAAATGTATGAAGGACATATGTAGAAAGATTTTAGAGCAATATCTCCGAAGAGTGTTTTTGTAAATGCTCCTCAATTTCTAATATTATTTGCAATATATATATATATATATATATATATATATATATATATATATATATATATATATATATATATATATATATATATATATATATATATATATATATATATATATATATATATATATATATAAAGGGTTAGCGAAATTAAACTTCCGCTACTCATGAGATTTTGGAGGCCATTTTACTAGTCGAAACAGAAAAATATTTAGACAATAGACACTTTGGACAATGTGCTCAAAACTTCTAAAATAAAAAATTAATTAAGATATCATCACTAGATGGCGTTGGCTTTGGGAACCATAATTTTACAGCTATTTTTGCAAATACCATGCTTTATAAAAGGGAGATGCTGTTCATGCTACAATCAGATGAGAATTGCAGAATGCCTACGTTGGTAGAGCACTTCTAGTCAAAGTTTATTACTGCAATGATGAGATTGCAGCGGCAGCTGCCTGCGAGTTCCACCGTCTGAAGAAACAGCTACATGGACCGATGTCGGATAGTGCTTTCGCAGACATGGTGGTGAAATTTGGGCATACTGGACAGCAAGGCGTTCTGCTGGGAAAAGGAAGTAAAAAGGTTAACAGCGACACCGTAGAGGATGTTGCAACAGCTGTCATGGAAGGGAGCAATGAATCGCTTCACGGAAGTGCCAGTGTACCAACGATTTCACGTACCTTTTATATGCCCTACTCGACCATAAGACATATCACGCGTAGAATTCTAAACTTTTACCCGCATAAGATTCAAGTGGTTCATGAATTAGAACAGCACGACCCGGGGATTCACAAAACATTCGCGCTACAATTCCTCGCGAGAACGGGAGTTGATGATTCCTGGCCATGGAACATTCTGTAGGCGAACGAAGCCCACTTTCATCTTAATGGGCATGTTAATACACATAACAGTCGCATCTGGGCTACAAAAAACTCCCACACAGTGCACGCCAGACCACTGCACGATACGAAAGTGACCGTATGATGCGGGTTCAATGCTTCATTCATTATCGGACCGTAATTTTTTGAACAAGTGATCCCTCAAGGACTTACCACCTGTGATCAGCCGATGCTTCCCAACAACATGGCGTCCACAGTCACACTATCTCACGTCTTCTGGCTATGGGGATTTTTGAAAAACAACATTTACCGGGAACATTTGACAACTATACCCGATTTGAAGAACAGTATTCGCCATCATGTTCAGAACTTTGACTTTCTTCGGTCAGCGATCGAGAGTGCGATTCTCAGAAAGGTGTGTGTATTTGAACAGGATGGTTCTCATATTGAACACGCTTTAAATCACTGACTTGCGTGTTTAGTAATGTCAATTAGAGGAGTTCTTTTTATTTAATAAATTGCAAGTGCAATATTGTATATATAATTGGGTATCGCCCTTATTACGTTTATTTTCTGTAAGACTACTGGTCCTTCATTGTTTCGGGATCTCATATTGTCCTTTTTTTCCTTACTATAACTTTTAGCGTTATCTAGTGGCGATATTTTAAACTATTTTTTATTCAGAAATTTTGAGCATTGTCCGAAGTGTCTATTGTCTAAATATTTTTCTTTTTGGACAATAGACACTTCGGACAATGCTCAAGACTAGTAGACTAGTAGAAGGATTTCCAGGGTCCTTTGAGTAACGGAAGTTCAATTATATATATATATATATATATATATATATATATATATATATATATATATATATATATATATATATATATATATATATATATATATATTCAGAAAGATGATGTTTTATTCTAGTACGGAAATTATAAGAATTAGTTGCAAAACAGTTAAATTATATTGATAATGTTAATTTTATTTTTTGTTTAGTAATTATTGGCAACAGAATATCATTAACATTGAAGTTCAAAATTCTTCAAACGGAATAGATTTTCAATATTTTTAAAAGCACAGGTTCTTTTTTTTAATAAGATTAATAAGAGCCACTTTTTCCTACTAGATTTAACATTATATAAAATTATCGAAAAACAATTCTGTCCAAATAACCTATTTTTTTTGTCATGTCTATGATAGTCGTATCAAAGACAGCTGTGAGATTTTATAACGGTTTTTGCACAATTTATTCAATGTTTTCAGAAAATAGGTCTACGAATTATAGTAAAACTTGAATTATCCTTACATATATATTTTTCTTACAACAGCAATTATAGCTGGGAAGTTAAAAATGACAGATTTTCTGTATAAAATATATATTGTAAAAAATTTTTCTTTTGACATTGGCAACAGTAATTCTTGCCAATGTCAAAAGATAATAGTGTCTAATATGTAAAATAATATACTTTGAATATATATATTAATATATAATCTAAAATGTGAAAACACAAATTTTCTTCCTTTTATAAGCTGATAAATTTCTTGATGACATTATTCGGTTAAGTATTGATGAAAATTTCTTAATTTTTAAAAAATTTCCAAGTTACTGTAATATGTATTTAAATATATATCTGTTTTTCAAAGCAAAAAAGCATTTTCAAATGCAGTAAAATTAATATGATAAATAAAAATGAAAATATTTTACAAAAAGACACACATTATAACACAAAAACATTAATGAATTTCATTCTCACAGTGGTGGATTGTTACAAAATCATTGCTGTTCTCAACAATGTCTCTCTCTAGAAATCCTTAGCATTTTACCAATTAACTAAAATGATTACCTTGACTTTCAAAAATTTTAAACCAGCAGTTTAAGAAACCACTTACAACTGAAAATGTCATTAAAAGGTTTGTTTTAAAAATGCAGTCATTTAGTATTAGATAAAATATTTTTAAAAATTCCTAATTGTCATAATCTTCTATATAGATTTTCTTTTATATTGAGTTTAAACTAATACTTAATCGAATTATTCATTTTAATACGGTAATGAATGTGTGTGATTAGCCATGGAGGAATATATATAATATTATTATAATATCGAAAAATTAATTTTTAGAGGACTAAATTTCCTCAATTTTTCTCTTTTGCAATATCATCAATTTTATCAGTCTCCATGGCAAGTTTGTCAAGCTTTTTTTCGGTGACAGAAAGAATAGCTTGAACTGGTAACGTTAAGCATTGCAAGCGTTTTCAAATCCTGACCCATAGTTTTTCCCGTCAGTTGTATCATCTTGCCTTATTAAGTGAGATGACTTGTCATTTCCCAATTAATAAGACCATTTTAGTAATATCAATGAAAGAAAACAAGAGAGTTTTAAAAACATTGAAGTGTAAAAGGTTTCCTTGATCAAAGAAAATTCATGAGATTTCTGGATTAGAAATTGACGATTTGTGCAGGATTTATAAAGAAATATATGAAGAATCACCTTTTTTTTCACTGAAATCCGAGTAATTCATGACAAAAATTTTTTTCCAATTTCACCTGCCAAAATAAAAGTTTTTCAGTTTTTTCCAAAAAGTTTTTTTCAAATTTTTTCAAGCATTTTTTTTATTTTTTTAAAAATAGATATCAGTTTTGAAACACCGAAACTTTCACACAATGGCTTAAATATTATAGAAAAAGACATTTCTAAAAAAAAAAAAATTTGGAATAATTTATTAATATATATATATAATAATTTTTAAAAAATTGGAATATAATATACTAATCCAAAAAGAAAGGAAACTAGAAAAGTAACATTACTTCTAGTTTCCTTTTTTTTTTGACAACTAATTGAATCAAAAATAATTTTATGATAACAAAATTTATCAGGTAACTAATAATTTATCAATCAAACTAAAAATCCTTAAAAAAACTTTGAACTTGTATTATTTTTTTATTAAAAATAGGAAAGTAATGAAGTATTTGTTTTGAAGGCACAAATTTTTATGTTCCAACTTCTCCTATTTTTAAAAAGTATTAAAATAGCTAAAAATTGAAAATGTTGGAAAGTGTTTGATGTTTATCTTTGATAAAAATTGCAAATAATATATTATTCTCTTTATGTTTGCAAACAATACTATAAGCGAGATTGATGGAATTTTAATTTAAGAATGTAAATTACTCTAAAAATTTTAAGCATTGCTTTCTACAATTTTGATTATTCCAGTAGAATTTATACAAAAGGCAGAAATATACGTAATATTATTTCATAATTGAAATAGGTATACTTTGAAATGAATGATTATTTATTACATGGTGGTGCCATCTATGACTGAAGTGTCGAACTAATACAAAACTAGAAAAAATTCTTCCACTCTGAAATATTATAATTAAGTATTTCCTCTCCCTTACTTTCATAAAGGAAATATAATGAATGAAAATTTAACGAGCAAATAAGATTAATATATCAACATTTTTTATTTCTTTAAAATAATAATGAAAAATTTATTCCGTATCAAAATGCAATTAAACTATCTAGCTATCAAATGTCTTTTTCACTACAGCTTTTTAATAAAGTCCAATTTTTTTAAAAATTTTTTTAAACTAAGCAAAATTTTCTCTTTGAACAATATTTTAATTTAACTGAATACTGAAACGCATATTCAAAAACAGAGGCAGATAGTCAGTTTATAAATATTTTAAATGAATTTATTTTAAAAGCACAAAAAAATGTTGAAATTGCATCGATATTGAAAGATAGGAAGTTTGTTTTAAAATTATTTAATATTGTAGCGAGAACACTTGCATTTATGATATAATTACTTACATAATAAATGCATGAAAGATAAATTTTATTAAAACTTTTTATCCAGAATTAAAAAAAAAATATTAGTTAAAAAAATAACATCTAATTTTGAGTAAACTTAGTACTTTAACTGTAACACACACGTTGTTGTTTTTAAATAAAGGACAACTGTGTTGTTTTCTTTATTAGAATATTAGAAATTATACAGTAATCCCCCCTGTAACACAGTACTCTAATAACGCGTTTTCATATTACACGATTTCATTACCCTCGTATAACACGCGTTTTCATCCATATAACGCGTTGATTCACCATATTTCTGTTTCGCAATATTTATAATGATTTGTATTATCAATTTCGATATAATTCATAATATCAATTCGATATATCATAAGTACATAACGCATTATATGAGGTCATACGAGCGAGTTTTACGAGGATTCTCATATAATGCGCTTTCCTATAATGCAGAACCAATGTACCGTATTAAAGGGTGGATTACTGTATTAAAGAAAATAAGCTGTTATAATCTATTTATTGGTTAAAAATTAATTCTATTAGCAATGTATTAAATTAGCATAAATTAGCTTAGGCTTATAATGCAACTAAATTTATTGAAAATTAGAAATTTAATTTATATGAGATCATATAAGACATGCGAGGCTAATAAATTAAATTAAAATTTGTGTGTAATTGTAAAAAATATAAAATTCATTTTTTTTTTATTTTTTAGTTTCAAATATTCATGATAATATGCAGTTAAATTTTGTTTATGTACGCTTTCACTTATAAAACTTATTGATATAAATAAGAGAAATTTTTAATTATAATGTATTTTTCAATTCCTTCTATTATTTCACACTCTCCTTATGCATATCTTGCTCAAATTTTCTGTGTGTGTTATAAATAAAATACTTTCTATTCATAAACTCAAGTTCAAATACAATTTTTAAATTTGTAGTGGGTGACATTCGATGTTAATTCAGTTTTTTTAAGCATTAATTTAATTAATTAATTTTAGTTTTATATGGAAGAAAAAATAACTTGTTGACCTAAATAAGAATTGACTTCACTTATAAAACTTATTGATATAAATAAGAGAGAAATTTTTAATTATAATGTATTTTTCAATTCCTTCTATTATTTCACACTCTCCTTATGCATATCTTGCTCACATTTTCTGTTATAAATAAAATACTTTCTATTCATAAACTCAAGTTCAAATACAATTTTTAAATTTGTAGTGGGTGACATTCGATGTTAATTCAGTTTTTTTAAGCATTAATTTAATTAATTAATTTTAGTTTTATATGGAAGAAAAAATAACTTGTTGACCTAAATAAGAATTGACTTCAAATATTGTTTTTTATATAATTTGTTTTTTAGTAATTATTTAATAATGGAGTTTAATGCAATTACACAGTCATTAATATCATATAAAGACATTTTTTTATAAAAAGAGTCGGTAGGGGTTTTCCTTTAAATAATCGGATTAAATTCAACACAATTTTGTAAGCTTCATGCTGCGTTTTGACTTCTCTATAAATAAAAACACATTTTAAGTAACTTCTTAACAAATTGTTTCAATAAATTTAATCACAAGTAGCAAAAGATTTTAGAAATTATCTCAAAAGACTTATTTACGTATGATTAATTTATAATTTAAATAAATTTTCATAAAATATAATAATTTGAAATATAAATTTTACTGATATATTTATAACAACTACAGAAATAACAATAACTTTATAGAAATAATTATAAAAATAATTATTTTGTGACAATTGTTAATGTTTTAACGATCTTAAATGAAAAATAATTCTAAATTCTTATTTTAATTAATTCGGAATTCCTTTTAAACATAATAAAGTATTATATAATAAAAAATTAATATATATATATATATATATATATATTTATTTATTTATTTGTACATATATATATATATATATATATATATATATATATATATATATATATATATATATATATATATATGTGCGAATAAATATTTTTGTATATTTTATTATTTTATTATGAATGCATTAATTTTTAATTGGCTTATAATAAATATATATATAACTTGCTATGGCAACATGGTTTTGCTATTCATTTTATGATTTTTTCAGAAGTTAAAAACAATTTCGATTTTTTAACAATCTGATCAATTTTAATTCTGTGTGTGTGTGTGTGTGATTGAACTAATTTTATAATATTGTGTATAACCATTAATGTAAAATTTTTTAAAACCAAAATTGATATGACTATAGATTGCTTGAAATATAATTTTTTTTTTTTTTTTGAGAACCTATAGATATTTGTTTTTTTTAAAGATTAATTTTGTGAAAATATTATCTATAATAATTAATAATAATGATTAATTCTAATATTCAAGTTATTTTATTCACTAGAATTAAGTTTTTTGTTCACTAGATATATAAAATAATATAAACAACTCAACATTATTTTTATTTTTTGTTACAAATAAAATTTTTTGATACTTACTGTAAAATTTGTCTTTTTTTTATTTTGAAAGTTTCATTTTTATTATTTTTAATCTACAATAAATTTGAATCTCATCAGTTTTTTTTAAAAACGTTAATTTTGAATAAAGTTTATTAAATTTATGAATCCTAATATTAAAACAAATCAAATGAGTGGAAACATAAATTTAAATATTAATTATTATTTTAATAAATAGAATGTCAGATGAATATTTTTTCTTCTGAACTATAAAAAAAGCATCTAAATAAAGATGGAAATTCAAAACAAAAACGCTGAAACTTCTAAAACAAATATATGTACTGCGCTTATATAAGTGAACTATGCTTGAGTCATTTCGAGTTTTAATCTGATTAATTTATGTGCAAATCGGATTAAAGAATTAGAATTAAATTAGATGATAGAAACTTGCATTAATGTAAATAGACGTATCCTCTTATATAGAAATACCTTTCGCACATTTTCCTTTTTTTCTTAATGTAAAATTAGTGATATGAAATGGCATCAGGTCATAAAGTTTTATTTCATACTCAATCAAAATTCTGATGTAAGTAAAACGTATATTTAGTATAAATTTATTCTTTGGATTTTGCAAGGAGCTTAGGGGACATATTAACGCATTTCTACGATTTATAAATTTCTATAGTAAAGGTGAAAGAGAAATATACTTATAAGTTAATTGTAATATATCCTTTATTATCTAAGGATACATTATTATTATTTTTTAAATTATATATAAGAATTTGATCTAGATATAAGAAGGTGCTTTCTTTTATTCTTATTAGAAGTTGCGTTACATTTATATATTCAGCAATATAAACAGTCATATACTATTTTGTGTGATTTAATAACAGAACGAAAGGAAGATACACGGTTTGTTTTTAGGTACTGATAAAGAAGGATCAATAAATGCTGCTTTTCTCCTTCTAATTGGAGAGTGTATTTGGGGCGTGTCCTCTGTATGGGAAAATTCAAACAACACTTTCCCATACAACTTACTGTGGGCTTTGACTGTTAGGCCATCTATTCAAAATATAATTTTTTTGATTAACAACTTGTTAGAATTTTGGCACATCCATACCACGTCTATGAGTTATGGATTTTCAGGAAATACATTGAGAACAATTGGAATAGGGAGATCAAATATCGAACAAGGCAAGCAATATCTTAAAGTATTCTGAATAATTGATAATTTTCGTAGAATGTTTGATGCTACTCTGATAAAAGCCTTTTATAATTAACTCTTTTCCACCGTTCAGAAATAGTTGTTATGGCTAAGAAATATTCTAATTTGAAACGTGTTTAATAGATTTGCAGCAGTTTTTTATAATATGATGAAGCGATGTCTGAATGAAATGAAATCCTTCAAGTTTTCAGCACTTTATTAATAAAGTCGTTGCATCATTTTTTGATTGAAAACTTTATTCCGACACATAAATTCCTTAACTAATCAGAGATCGTCAAGGCACCTTTTCCAAAGAGTCATAAGTGGTTTTGCGTTATAAGCACTTTTCTTTTCACGGTATTCATGATTTAGGCTAGGAAAAGGCAAAATGGCTAAGTAATGGATCTCATTGATCCTTTCGGGCATGGTTTTATCGATATGAACATTTTTACTCAATTGTCTAAAGTCAAACGTTTTCTGTTACTATGGTTCAAAGACGAGCGTTTGTTAAATGTTTATTTTGCCCATTTGACCGATTTAAGATTTTTTTTAAAAATTATTTTCATTTTATTCGGTTAACTATTTTAATCCAATTTGGTTTGGTTTGCTTGCTGCTCAATATTCATTTTTTGCAAATGAGGAATAATTTAACCGGTACCTACAGTTTTAAATTATTGTGGGCCCCTACAAACATCCAAGTCTCCATAATGGGAATGAAACCCACGATTTGATAAACGTTGGGCTGGCAGCACGTCCTGATTTAATACGAGCTTTTCTATATATTTATGTGTGTATGCATGCATCTTGCGGACTTTAAGATTTGAATGAGTACACTTTTCCTAGTACTAGTAGTTAAATATAAAACTAATTTCTTGGTCTAAAAATCTTTTGAGGCTACAGTGGCTTAGTTGGTAAGAATTTCGTTCACACCATTAGAAAATATGAGTTCGAATCTCGACATAACTGATGATCATGTTCACTAAAGAAGGATGGAGCATTTTAAAAAGATGTATCTATGACCTTCAAAGATGTATTTATGACGGAAAGTCATATTGGAGGACTTCTACTTGTCCCCAGTTTCTAAATTATGAAAGCTGTCTCTTAGCTTCTTCCGCCTAACAGTAAAGCCCAACTTATTGTAGGTATGAGGAAATATGCTTGTACAGCAAATGCCTTTTGAAAAATTATACTATTGGCATTTTGAATTCCTTAAGGAATTTTGTAATTTAAGATTTCATTTTCAAAGTGAAAGAAAATACGAAGAAATTTTTTATATATTCAAAAATCTAAAAAGAAAATTTAAATTAGAAATAAATACATTAGTTTTTTCTTCTTAGTTGATATTATATGCTTCTTTTTTAATTAATGCTTCAATATTTCGGTAATTAAAAATTTAAACTCTCAGATTTACAATTAAAGAAAGGAGAAAATATGTGATTTATTTAACATATGTAAGCAACTATATAAACATTTTTTAATTTCCTTTATTGAAGTATTATTTCTTTATGGGCTTATAATTTGTTTTGTAAATATACATTGTACATTTATAGTTATTTAAACACATTAATTTCTACTGATAAAACGTCGTTCGTTTTCAATGTAGTTTAATTGATTTATATTTCTGAATTGAATATTTCTTAGTAACCGGTTATTTTATTTTACGCTTTCTTAAGTTTTGAATAGAGTTCAGTAAGTTTTGCTTAAGTTCTCATTATCTTATATTTATTGAAGATCTACTTCTTAAGTATAAATTTCAAATCTTCAAAATAAATTATATAGTAAAATATTTTTTCTATTTTGAGTTATACAAATATAATGTTAATTAAGAAAACATGTATTACTTGGAAATGTACATTAGTTACAAATTTTAATCTAGGAAATTTTTCTCTCTCTAAAAATTTTTCTTTTTAAAATTAAAATAAAAAATTGAATACATATTTAGTTGGTCTACTTAAAAATGCATATTTATCATTTTAATATTTATTTTTAATTTGTTAATTGAAGCATTTTTTTAGATTAATTTAATATGAAAAACATGCGAAATATTATTCTTAATCGTTATTCAATATTTAAGTTTAAAATGTTTGATACATTAACCCTTTTGGGCAAAATATGCATAAAAACACAGAGTATTTAAAACAAAAATTACATTAACATCGTGAAGCGTATTCTTCACTAATTTTATTTTTCTGCCATTTTTGAGAAATCTGAATATAGATCAATAAAACATAAGAAATTCAATTAAAGTAGAAATTTTCATATTATCTTTTATTTTAAATGGAAATAGTTATAGGCAAATTCAACCTTCTGAAAATGTATAATCACTCAATTTGAGGTAAATCGTATATTTTATAATGAATTAATACAGAAAATTCAGTAAATAAAATAAAAATGAAACAAATGCAGCAAAAAAAAAACTTAAAATTGTTAATTTATTGATGTAAACTGACCATAAAATTAACATACTATTAACGAATTAAGGCACGACTGACCAAAAAATTTAAAATTAAAAAGCAATTTTTTTATTCTAAAGTTTAGTTTAATTGCAGATAAAGGTTTCTTACAAGTTCACAAATTTTTCATTCAAAAATCTGTTAATTACTATTATCATTGACATCATTAGAGTTAAAGAGTAAGTTACATGGAATTTCCTCTACCCCAAAAATTGATCTTGTCTTATACATACACCAGATCTTATACAATAATTGCCCTATTAAGATATGAATGCAAGAAAAATCTATTTGCTAAAAAAATACGTCACGAATACACATCTAAGGCCGTTCTTAGTCCACGGCTCTATCAATAAAAATGCGGAGTGATGGTCGTACATACCATAAGTAAATAAGTAAACGTGAAAGAAGGACATAAGTGATGAAAAGTGCACAAAAACTACACGACACGAATTACTATATATATATATGTAATAAAATATTTTATTATCAACTAAATGATTTGTTCATGAACGTAATTTAAGCATATTTCACCGAAAATAATAATACATTTTATAAAATATCTATCCTTAGTTTAAAACGTTTAATTAGCATGGACATATTTATTGATGCATTTACACCGCATTAGATATTTGACACAGTTTGTGTGATAATTTAAAATTCATGCTGAAACGCATTTTGGGTGGAAATTCATCCCAAGATAAATGCTTGCCATTTCAAATCAGCGTCAAGCAGAGAAATCGATACATAATCTTGTATTTTCCCACAATAACTTTCCTTTCTAGCCTTTCTATAAAGAAATTGAGGTTCGACTTGATATGATTCTTATTTAAATGAACACTAAATTAATTGTAATGCAATAACATAATTTGTCATCAAAACAAATTTTTGTATTAGTCTTTAAGATATCAAACAATACTTTACACGTTTAAATGTGAAAAGCGTAATCTGTTGTGCTTTGTCTGAGAATAGAAACTTGGAATAGTTCTATCAAACTAGAAAGCTTAAACTCCATGAAATGTTTCTAAAAAAATAAAGTTTTAGAAGCAATCTAGCTTATTTCTTGTTTAATAGAATTAGCGTTATTTATTTAATAAAACTATAAAGGATTTATAAAAATCTTATTTTATTAATAAATTCGAAATTGTGGTTTTAAAAGTTTTAGAGTCAACTTCTCATTTTCCTGAGTCATAAATCAGACTTTCATATCTTGCTATAATTCTATGCAGCATATTAAGAATTTTATTTTAATGTATATCATTTACAAGACTTAATGTAACTGGGTTATTACAATTCTTTTTCAATAGTTCCTATAATGTTAGGAGTGAGACTAATTCATATTCATAATGTTCATAATGTAGTTTAATGTTACATTTTGGCATGGTGTTGAACTATTATCTCAAATGTTGACGTCAGCATTTGATGTAACATCAAAATAACAGAATATGCATTCCGAATGTCCGCCAACCTATGCTGTAATCGTGAATTTAATTCGCGTTCAGTCATATAATTTACATTCAATTCCCCTATTTTGGCGCAAATTTTGATTCGTTGAGCACTTCTCTAATGCATCTAATAATAATACCACCCTCCAAATACATTCTTGAAATTGAGTTTTAGGATATCTACTGAATCTATTAGATTATGGTGCAACTCATATGGAATACAGATATATGGAACTCTAAAAGAATATGATCACTATTTAATATTATTTCATTTATACAGCCCCCACTTAACAAAATTCATCTAAATGAACTCTAATATAATACCATTTATTTTTATCACAATAATTTTTTTTTGTGAAATCCAAAACTTCTAAGGTTGTGTTTTATAATGGGTTTAATTTTTTCACATATAAGTTCGGTAAAATGAATCTTTTAGTGCTTAGAAATAGATTAAAAGATGCGTTTTCCATTGCAAAAATATAACTTTATGATATTTATATTATGTGACATTATATTGTTGAAATTGGGATTCAACTGAAATACTATAGAAATTATTGTCATAAAAATCATTATATCAGGGGTTGTTAATACTTAGTATTTTTAAATTTAGTGTAAAATGTCTCAATGAAATACTGACCTATACTGAGAATTTTAAATCAAGCATGTGTATATATCAAAACATTAAGAAGAAATTTTCCTTCAAAGAAGTTATTCATAAATTCAGTTTGAGACAATACATATTTTAGTATTTTGTCGAATCTGAACGATTCAATAGAGTTCAATAAGAAAATATTTGCTATACCAAAAATGTTTAAAAACACTCAAATTATATAGTTAATCCTAATTATTTCTTAAAAATGCATGCTAAACTGATTTCATGTAAAAGAACACTCTTAAATAAAATAACTTAGCTCAATACACAAATTCCACTTACTAAATTTGCAGTAAATGTCATAATTATTTTAAAAAGTATCATTAAAAATTTATGAAATATCCTAAGTGAAATTGAAATTTATAAAATTATCATAATTAAAATTGAAATTTGTGAAATTATCCTAATTAAAATTTCACATGAAATCATCAAACAAAAGAAGATTTTATTCAGGTTCTCTTGAAACTTTGATAATATATGTTGCGATATTTTGTATTCTGCAATCATTTCATGCCAGTTAAATGTAAAGCATAATTAAGTGTTACAACTGATTATAATGTTTAATATTGATATATTATTCGTAATAAGATAAATGATTTTTAGTTGTTCAAAAATGCTTGGTTGGATAGAAATTAATAAATTGATTTAAACTATATTTCAAACTAATATTTTTGTAATTTATTTAATTATTTTTTAGAAAACAAAATTCATTAAATATTTGTTAAAATATTTACAAAATATTTTGAAAATAAATTAAACGTTATGTCTTGTTTTAGAAATAAAAGCTAATTTTTGAAAATGATTAATTGTAATAAAGTTCAAATTGCTTAAAATTATTTTATTAATTGCAGTAAAAGAAAATTTTAGTAATTAATAATGAATGAAGTTTTCATCTTCAATTTATCCTTATGAATATAACTGTATGGGATTGGATGAATTTTTTTAAAAAGGAATCTTTTCTCGTGCAGATTTTCAGCGTTTCATTAAAAAAAAATTTATTGAAATTTTATCTCAACATAACAGTCATAATAAATTATTGAGATGTTTGACAATTCATTAGATACAAAAAAAATTAAAAATGAATCCTCGAAAGATTTACCGGAGATTAATTTTTTAATGAAAAGCAAATTTCCTTTTAGATATTTAATACTCAAAAGTAAATAGTCTTTGATTACAAATGTAATTATGCCTTGAAGTGTTTATTTATTTAATACCGTAACTGTAAAAAATTCATTATTATCAATAAATAGATTTGTAGTTAATAATTACATATCTATTTATTCATTTTCTCTGAGTTTTCGTATGATGAAATGAATTCGCATTTGATGATAATCTTAATCCTTTTTGGAAAAGAATAAAGCCTTAGAAGAGAAGTAAAATGTATTTATTTTTGAGTAGTGTTCAGTAATTAGGAAATCTCTTTAAAGTATACAACTTATCTCAATATTCCACAGCATAACATTTCCAAAGAAAATACTTCGAATATAATTTTTTCTTGTAGAATTTATTTTACATAATCCAGCACATATTCATACATAATAAATGCAATAAATTTTTAGTGGAAAGGGATGGGACAAAATTTATGCATTAACATTTCAGCTCATATTTCATTTATATGATAAATAATAAATATAAAAGGGTGTGTTAAGAATTCTTAATCTCAAATATTGGATAGATCAGAGTAAATGCACATTTTGATGCATTAGTAGAGTCTTAATTGAGATTTTCCTTGACGAATAGTTACCCATTTAGTTTTTGTTAAAAACTTTGTAGTTTTGTAGTGACGAATTTATTATTTGTATTGAGAAAGTAAATAATAAATTCGTCACTACAAATTACTGGAATATTTCATGTAAAATATAATTAATAATTACAAAAGTTAAAAAAAATAATCTCAGTGTGTGACATCTTTTCTGAAATAGATAAAAAAATAAGTTTTAAATGATAAATTAAAGTTATGTTTTTATAAATAAATAAAAATGTTTTTAAAAATGTTAAAAATGTTTTTATTTTTATCATGGAGCACTTTATTTTGATTTTATGTAAATGAATAATAAATAATAATATGACTTAGTTTACAATTTACTAATTAACAGTAATAAAACAACTTAATTAAAGATTCATTTACAAATAAAAAGTTTGTTTTAGTTACTTAAATTTTGTTTGAATTTGTATTATATCTTAATATGCGTGTCTAAATTTTATAATATTTCTTTAGTACTTGCTACATTTAAAATAACAACTTTCGAATTTTATTCTTTTTTTTAAACTAATTTAATAATGGAATTTTAAATCATTAGTTTCTTAAATGAAAAAGCTCTTTTGCTTTGCGTATTACTGAAAATAAACATAATCTTATAGAATCTTAAAAAAATATAATCTTATAGCCTTAGATATCTTTCATGTTTTTTCTCTCCTTAAACAAGATAAATTACCCAAAAATATTTTCTTAGAAATTTGAATTCAATAAAATAAGCATCTTTGAAAATTGCTTAGAAAAGTTATATGTAGAAAACAGTGTGATACTTCGTATTTAAGCATGGGATTTCAACCAGTAATTCCCCCTCAGGGGGTTTACCTTCGTTAGGTAAACACGGATGTCACAATCCCGAGGTACCCTAGTGATCTGTCCTCTTTACTTTCCTCTCTCCCCTACTCTTCTGCTTTTCTTCCTTTTCTCCCTCGTTTTGGTTGCCTCGAAAGAGGTTGAGGGCTCTCCTTGAGTAGCTTTCGCCGCTCTGTTGCTGTTAGCTACTCTTGAGGACTAAATCACCCACGTGTTTGCCGTGCGTGGAGACCCGTGTCCCTGGAAAGGAGGATCCAGGTAATTGAGGCCTCCAGAGACCAACACATTGCTTTGGCCTCTGCTTCAGGTAAACGGGAGGTGTGTTGTGGTCCTCAGCACATCAATCGTCTTTACGGATCAAACGATCGGTACATCTACTGGGTGATTCGTTTAATGTGGAGACCACTTCAGGGATGTACCGTGAGTGTATAGGGACTGACTAGCACTGGTACAGCTAACCTGTATCCCCTCGTTGGGCTCCGTGGTGGGTGGTGCCGTTTAGTCCCCGAATTTATATTCATCCTATATGGATAAAAAAAAAAAAAACTTTCTCTTCACTCCCTCGGGAGCAACAAATGGTAATTTGCAGTGCAAAATATTTTGTTGTACAAAGAATTGGAAACAGTTTTGAATATGTTTCTCCTTTTCTCATTGAAAAGGGCTTAACCTCATATCTTGGAGAAGATAAGTCGATAAAGAAGTTGCGATCGGGTGTTCTATTAATAGAAACTGCTACCGAAAAGCAATCTATAATGATACAGAGCATGAAAAAATTGGTGACATAGCGATAACTGTCGAACCTCACAGGAATTTAAATTTTTCACGAGGTGTTATTTCATCGGAGGATTTGTTTCACACGCCCACCGAGGAAATACTCGAAAATTTAAAAAGCCAAAAAGTCTGCAGTGTGAAAAGAATCACGATAAAGAGAGATGGCATTGTCCTAAACACAAAGCATCTCATTTTGACTTTCTCGACACCAGACTTGCCGCAAAACATTAAATTGGCTTATATGCGATGTTCAGTACGGCCTTTTATCACTAATCCTCTAAGATGCTTCCAGTGCCAACGATTTGGACACTCTAAAATGGCTTGCAGAGGAAACCTCACATGTGCCCGTTGTTCTGACGTTGGCCATGAAAGTACCACTTGCGAAGCCAAAGAAGTGTGTGTCAACTGTAAAGGTAACCACACTTATTATTCTAGATCTTGTCCCGTTTGTCAGCAGGAAAAGGAAATTGTTACCATCAAAATCAAGAACAATGTTTCCTATTTAGAAGCTTGCCGATTAGTTAATTCCCGTACTCCCGTTCCTGGTGTTAGTTACGTACATATAACAAAAAAAATAACCCGATCCTGCAGAACCCAAACTGACGCAAACTCTGTTCCTACAGTTAGTTTGCTCCCAAAACAAAAAAACAACAGAGAGTACTGCACCTCTAATCGCTAAATCAACCTTGGTGAAATCAAAAGCTTTAAAGGCTAGGAAATTAAAACTGGCCAAGGAAGGAGTTCGAAAGTCTTCGTTAACTGCCAGAAAAGCTCTTCTGTCTATGGATGCAGACACTGTCAAACTGCATCATTCAGATGATGATTTCATGTTGGAAGATTAATCTGAGATGACATTGAGCAATGGTGACAATGGTTAGACTGTATTCCATTAATGACTTCCTTTGTTTCATGGAATTGTCGTGGTTTTCAGCCTCGAATTGATGATATCAGATCCATTATGTCAGCCTATAACCCCACATGTATGGCACACCAGGAAACATTCCTGAAGCCCAATATCATCACCAAACTGCGAGGGTTTCAATGCTACAGAAAGGATAACGGTGCTGATGCAGCTGTGTCTGGTGGAGTTTGTTTATAATTACATCAAACAATTATCCCAGTACAGCACATCAGTTAAGAACTACACTCCAGGCTGTTGCTGTGAGAATTCACACCGCATGCCTGATTACAGTTTGTAGCATCTACTTACCATCGAATGATGTCATCCAAGAAGAGGAACTAAACGACTTATTTGATCAACTCCCAGCTCCATTTTTATTGCTTGGTGATTTTAACGGACATAGTCCTCTGTGGGGTAGCAATGATACGAATTCTCGCGGTCGTCAGATAGAAAAGTTAGTTTTTGACAACTGTCTCTGTCTGCTAAATACCGACGAGAAAAATTATTTTCACGAACTTACACGGACATTTCACTCCCTTGACTTAGCTATTTGTTCTCCATCACTCCTGCCATTGCTGAATTTTGCTGTTGGAAATGACCTCTATAATAGTGATCATTTCCCTCTAATCGTGACTCAGGCTGGAAGTAATAGTGTGCGTCACAAACCACCTAATTATGTGTATAGTCGAGCCGATTGGACACTTTTCACGCAATTGGCTGTGATCAGTGAGACAAGATATGATAGATGCTGTCGCTAAATATGTCACCGACACAATAATTCGAGCTGCGGATGTTGCTATCCCTAAACATTCCATCATTCCACATAAACACAGGAAACCTTGGTGGAATGAAACATGCCAACTCTCCTATAAGAAACAAAGTAAGCAATGAAATATATTTCGAAGATACCCTACTACGGAGAATCTTGTTGCTTTTAAAAAAGCCAAAGCCCTTGCTCGAAAAGTTAGACGTCAGAGTCAAAGAGAATCTTGGATTCGCTATATGTCGTCAATCAATTCATCGACAACAAGCAAACAATTATGGAGGAAAGTTAAAGCAGCCAATGGTATTTATCAGGATTATTTCATTCCTGTATTAAAAACTGGAGCTGCAATACACTCCTCAGCGGTAGATATTGCTAATGTCATCGGTGAAACCTTTGCTAGTGTTTCCAGCTCTGATTCATATAATCCTACTTTTCTCAGGATTAAAGGAATCGCTGAGCGGACACTTCTAAGCTTTCATGAATGAAATAATCTACCATATAATTGTGATTTTGAATTGTCAGAATTGAAGACTGCTTTATCTAAAGCAAACGACACTAGCCCAGGACCAGATGGAATCTCGTATCAAATGCTCCGTCATTTAAATCATGATTCTTTATTAAACATACTTTTATTGTTTAATAGAATCTGGACTGAGCATGCTTATCCTACATCATGGAGAGAGGCGATAGTGATTCCAATATTGAAACCTGGCAAAGATTCATCTGACCCTCTGAGTTATCGTCCAATAGTTCCCACGAGTTGCTTGTGCAAAACTTTTGAGCGTATGATCAATGCTAAACTCATTTACATCTTAGAGAAGAATAATTGCATATCTCTTCATCAAAGCGGATTTCGAAGAGGACGATCCACTATTGATAATATAGTAGATTTGGAATCCCAAATTCGAAATGTTTTCGTGAGGAGAAACCATCTTGTTACAATTTTTTTCGATATTGAGAAAGCATACGATCGTACGTGGCGTTATGGCGTTCTCCGTAATATGCATAATCTTGGATTTAAGGGTAATCTTCCAATATTCATACAGAATTTTCTAGCTACTAGGCTATTTAAAGTACGTATTGGAAGTACAGTTTCCAATACTTTTACTCAAGCTGAGGGTGTCCCTCAAGGTAGCGTTTTAAGTGCAACCCTTTTTAACCTTTTCATCAATAACATACTTCATCAGTTACCATTTTGTGTTCATAGTAATTTATATGTTGATGACTTACAAATTTCATATCAGGGTTCAAGAATGAATAAAATTGAGAGACAATTGCAAACAGCTGTAAACAATCTAATTCTTGGTGTGAACGAAATGGTCTTAGTATATCTCCTAGTAAGAGTTGCTGTGTTCATTTCTGTAGGAAAACTAGTCTTCATCCCGATCCTGTGCTTCACATGAGCAATAGACCTATTCCTGTGGTCAATGAGATAAAATTCCACGGGGTAATTTTCTATAAGAAGTTAACTTTCCTTCCGCATACTTTATATCTGCGGAAGAAGTGTGAGCAAATGCTCAATATCCTGAAGGTGTTGTCGAATAAATTTTGGGATGCAGATCGCACTTCATTGCTCCGAATTTATCAATCAATTATTTTATCTCGTATTGACTATGGTTGTGTTGCTTATGGATCGGCTAGATCTTCCATTTTACGCAGATTGGACACCGTCCACCACTCTGCTCTAAGGATTTGTTGTGGGGCATTTCGTACATCACCCGTCCAGAGTTTATATGTAATTTGCCAACAGTTACCATTAGACCTGCGGCGGATACAGCTGTCTCTTAATTATTTTTCTAAAATCATATTCACTCCTCCTCATCCCTTACGTTCCACTATTCCAAGTGCTGTTCTTAAGAGATTATATACAAATGCTCTTAAGAGATCATCAAGCATTCAACCTTTTTCCTCTCATGTTAAATCTATTATTTTGCTTTCTGACCTATGTGATGTTCGAATCGAGTCTACCTACCTTTTCGCACATCCTCATTGGTATAATCCACCTATGATTGTGCAAAATCCCTTTGGAAAAATAAAAAATCAGACACAAATACTGCTATTCTTCAACAGCTTTATTCATTCCATCGCTGTCAGTATACTATGTACACTCCAGTATTAATGGATGGATCCAAGTGTCCAGGATCAGTTGGTTGTGGAGTTTATCTTGATGATACCTCCTACAGTTATAGCCTTTACAAATCTTGCTCCATCTTCACTGCTAAGGCTACGGCTATATACCGAGCACTTCAGTTGGTAACAACTAAAAATGAACGTAAATTCTGTGTGTACACTGACAGTATGAGTGTATTAGAAGCTTTGAGGAATAACAACTATAATTGCCATCCAGTTGTGTCTAAGATATTCAAATTAATTGATTCTGTTACTAACAAGGGATTTGAGATACTGTTTTGTTGGATACCAAGCCACATAGGAATTGATGACAATGAGAAAGCTGATGCTGCCACTAAATCTGCAGCTACTTCCATTTTGCTTTCAATACCATCAATGGACATGAGAAAAGGATTCAAACATTTCCTATATTCTCTTTGGCAGGAATCCTGGAACCTGCAAGTCAACAACAAACTCCATTCCATCTTTTCATACATCATTCCATTATCTTTTTTTATCTCCACGAAACGCAGATGTTAGACTGACTCGCCTTCGCATTGGTCACACGCGTTTCACCCACAAGCATTTGATCTTAAGTGATCTCCAACCATGGTGTGAAAAGTGTGAGGAGCCATTCACAGTATATCATATTTTAATTGTGTGCACAGAATTTAACCATCAGCGTTTTAGATACTTTAACAGCAACATTTTAACAATCAACCAATCAACCAGTAATTCAATTCTATGCTATTTTATACATTTGCATATTTAAAAAAATTTCGAAATTTTGAAATGTTAAATTTTTATACATTTCTGATGTGTCATAATGTTTTGTTCTCCAAATAACGATATTTATTTCTATCATTAAAAATCCTTCTTTCTACAAGCATTACATAATTTAAAGTTTATGCTGTTACATTGCAATGTACTTGAGAATTCTTTTAATTTTTATAATTCATAAGCCGATGTCATATAAAAATATGACAATGATTTATTAATAGTAAAATTAAATTTTGTGATAATTTTTATGTAATGATAAGCATGAAAAAGTATTTAAAAATTCATATATTATAAATTTTAGTGTTACATAAAAATAATGGTTTAATATTTTCCTCAAGTTCTTCAAAACAAATTAGCTTAAAAAGCAAAGGAGAATCTGAAGGAAATATTAATAAAGTAGAATTTTTTTTTGCTTAGTCACTGATTAGATCTAGTCACTGAATTTCAAACCATGCCAGTTGAATTATTTAATGGATGTGACAGAGATATATCTTACAATTATGATTTAGTGAAGTTTTATGCTGTGCGCATACTCTATATCTATCTATATATCTACGTATATATATATATATATATATATATATATATATATATATATATATATATATATATATATATATATATATATATATATATATATATATATATATATATATATATATATATATATATATATATATATATATATAATATATATATATATATATATATACTTTTAATGAGTGAAAAGAAAACTGACGTATAATATCTCGTGATTGGCTCAACTTGTCCTTATCTGGACCTTGCGCCATAAGAACCAACCAACCAACCAATCAACCAGTAATTCAATTCTATGCTATTTTATATATTTGCATATTTAAAATATGTATATATATATATATATATATATATATATATATATATATATATATATATAGTGCAGTCACAGTAATGTGACCACCTCTTGAAAGCCCGAATAACCACCTTTTGTTTTGCGGACTGCAGAGAGATATACAAAAAGAGAGTCAATTAGGTTACTGAAGGTTTTGACTGGGATGTTAAGCCCTACCGACTCCAGTGCAGTGCCGTTCTACGCTAGTTTATGCAGGTAAAGGTCTATGCCTAAAACAAACTGATCGAGATGGTACCCCAGACTCTCAATTAGGCTTAAGTCAGCAGAATTTGCTGGCCAGGGAAGAACGATAAAATCATACTGGTGCTCTTCGAACCACGCATGTGCACTGTCAGCAGCTGTATGATACTTCCCATTGTTCTATTATTAGAAGCCATCATCCTGAGGAAAAATAATGTGTATATAGGGGTAGACATGGCCCGAAAGAACAGTGGCGTACTTATATTAATCAATCGTGCCTTCAACAATGCTGAATGAACCCAGAGAATGCCCGGAAAACGTTTCCCAGACCCTTATGCTCCCACCTCTACCTTGGGCCGCTCCGGTAATGGTTGCAGGGTGTTTGCATTCAGAAGTCTCACTTAGTAAACGCCAACTCCCATCTGTCAAAGAGAGAATCAAAAGTGGTTAATTGAAAGATGCTGCTTTTCACAACAAAATGAGTTTCCTATCACATGCAACTTTCAAGCTTCGTTGCTAATGAGCATCAGTCAACATAGATGCATGAACCAGGTTTCTGGTTTGAAGGCCCAGACGCAATAACGTTAGCTGAACACTAATTTGGTGACTGAATACTAACACTATTGGTAGCTCCTTGGTTCGTCATGGCATTCACTCGCTAAACGGCAACACGTATATTCGTTCGACTGCATCTTCGCAACATTCGAAATCGTGTTATCTGTTTGTGTAGATGTTATCTATGATCCGTGGTGCCACATTTCCACATTTTTTTGTGATGATATTTGCCACATTTCTGATTTTGGACTGTTTAATTTGGCCATGCACGGTATTCTTTTACCACAGAGGCATGCGAACAATGCATAAGTTTGATCGTTTAGGAAATGCATCCACCCTTGGCCAGAAAGACAGTGATCTTGCACCTTTAGAAGTTGGTTAAATCTTTCCGTTTCTGCATTATACCAATGTATTAATTTCCGAAGCCCTTACTCACTCTTTTTATACGTTCTATTGCACTGTGCTGCCACGTGTCTTCTGGGATTGTTTATCCAACACTAAAGTTGAAAGTACGTGGTGATCAAATTAATGTAACAGACTGTGTATATGCATGTAGTAGTGTTCAGGATTGTATTCATTATATTTTTCTTTCCTTCTGAATAAATCAAAGAACCGAGTTAAATATATAACTTTTGATTCAATTCATATTCAGGTAAAATTCAATTTTTATTTTATACTTTACAATCATCACTCATTTGCATATAATTATCAGTCACTTCACGAAATCCAACCGCCCTGTCCAGTGGTCAGAGTGCCTAACTACGATTAGGGAGGTCCTGGATTCGAATCTCGGTTTGGACATGGATGTACTATTTCTCTCTATCTATCCTGCCTTTGTCCTTTCTATGTTTAAATGAGGTGTGAATGGATGCCTACCCTATAAACAGATTCCTATGGCATGAGAGTACTAAAGCAGTCGGACTCCACACCAAATATGGTTCGGTATGAAAAAAAGTGGAGCACCGCACCCCATATTGTCAGCCTAACTAGCACAAGGCAAAAAAATTCCACGAAAATACTTATCATTAAAACATTTATGAAGTATACATAGAATATTGTGAAAATTAATTACATAAATATTGTGAAAATAAATTTCTCTGAATAATAAAATATTTAAACTAACATGTTTCAGCGATGTTTAGTTTAAATGATAAGATATAAATTTCGCTTAAAATATTTACAATTTAAAAAAAAATCATTTCATTATGGCCATGAGGGTTAATTTTTAATAAATGAAAATTGATAAAAGTTCTCAATGAAGGATAAATAGATTATAATTTAATTTTAATTTCTCTCGAAAACGTGTTTTGTACATTACTTTATCAGTTTTTTTATATTAATTAGTGTGCGAGATGTCTAAATTTATTTATAGAAGTTATTATAGAAATGGTTTTTTTTTCATATCCGCCAATTGTTTAGGACTATATAGATTGACAAAACTACAGTCATTGATTAATTATATGGTGTTAAGGCAAATATTGAGAACTACACATGTTACATGTAACATTTCATTACTTTTATTATTCGGTATTTTTACAGAAATTTTTTTTTTCATTTCATTCATAAGCTTTTATGAAATAATTTCAGGCTGAGGAGGAAATGGTAGCGGGGATTGTGTTTTCATTACAAATAGCAAAATATGGAAAAAAAGAAAAATGATTCACAGAAATTGAAAACCACAATATTTGCAAACAATTATTGATTACTGGCTAGCATACATTATTGATACTGGCTGCATTTATATTTTAATTAAAATGAATTATCGTTGAAAAAATTCAATAAAAATGATTCCCTAAATCTATTCAATTTATTTATTTATTGTAAAAAATAAATTTAGGAGAAAAATGCTTTTCTTTACATTACGCCTAGAGACACAAGGGAATGGTGTGATTTGCGTGAACATTATAAATTCAAAATTCATCAAAATCTTTAGAAATTCCCTGTTTATACTAAAACACATGGATGCATTTAGTAATGGATAATATTCTAAATCTAATGATTGCATTTATTTTATCATGAAAAATAACCTTTTCTAGAAAATTCCCTTCATTGCTATTATGGCTAATGTGACAAGTAACTTGCAATTTGTTTGATCAATAAATTTCAAAAATTATTATTTATCTTCTGAAATATATTGTTTATATTATAATAGCTGCCTGAATTTTCAAGTCATAATATTGTTTTGAGTGAGGTTAAGTACAATAAAAGATATTTATTTAGCTTTTGAAATCATTTTATTGCATCTGTTTCTTAAATAAAGTTATTTATAGTTTGCTTTCATTAAAATACGTAAATAAAGGCATTTTGTAGTAATAATATTTCTAGAAATCGTATTTATATTTATCTTCTGAAATACCTATAACTTCTATATATATCTTCTAATATCTTCGAATATATATATATATATATATATATATATATATATATATATATATATATATATATATATATATATATATATATATATATATATACATACGAGGGTTACTCTGAAATTTTTTACGCGCAGACGAGAATTTACAAAATAAAAATAACGGTTTAATTTTAAAATACAAAGTATTTTAACACAGAAGACAAATCTTTACTGATTTACTTCAACTTGTTTAGCATAGAATAAATTTTAAACAGAAAAGAAAATGGAGTTGACGCGAGAACATTTTCGCACTATGATTTTCTACGATTTTAAAGCAGGAATAAATCAAGAAGAATGCGTACAACGGTTGCAATTAGCATTTGGTGATGAATCTCCATCTCGTGCTATTGTATTCAGATGGTTTATAGAATTTAGAAGAGGTCGCAATTTTTTTCAGGATGAAGAACACACAGGAAAGCCGCCGTCGGCAGTAATCCCGGATAATGTGTCTGCCATACGGAAAATGTTAATGGATGATAATCGCTGTACCTATCAAATGATACAGAAGGAACTTAACATTGGATCCGCAACTATACACAAAATTATTCATGAAGAATTACATATGAAAAAAGTAGTTTGCCGTTGGGTTCCCCATAATCTAAATGAGCACCATAAAGAGGAACGTGTCAGAATCAGTAAAGAAACTCTTATATTGATAAATGATAGTGGCCACCGCATCATTTCTAAAATTGTAACAGTCTAAAATTGTTCTAAAATCATTGTGATGAAACGTACATACCGTTGTTTGACGTTACAACACATCAAGAAAGCAAAGTATGAGTCTTTAAAGATGATCCCATGCCAACAATGGTGAAAAAACAACGCACACTGAAAAAGGTGAGGTAAGCTGTTTTCTTCAGAAGTACGGGATTGGTCAGACATCAAGTTGGAAGGACAGAAGAAAGTAACAGCAAACTGGTATACCACTAAATGTCTTTAAGAATTTCTACAAGAACTGAATGTTAGGGGACTAATATTTTACAATGACAATGCATCTGCACATAGAGCTGGATTAACAATTGAGTTTAATAAACAAAAACAAATTAAAGAGATCGAACATCTGCCGCATTCACCTGATCTAGCTATGTGCGACTTTTGGTTATTCTTTAATCTAATAAAAAACTTACGTGAACGTCGTTTTCATTCAGACATACTATTATTCAGACTTTTAACATACCTAAAATTTTGTAAGTACAACTTTAAAAACCTAGTTGTATCTCAAAAACTTCAGAGTGAACCTCGTATTTGATGAAATCCAATCAAAATCTATTTTTGATTGTGATTCGATTCTTTTAACTTACATGAAAGATATTATTAATCTATTAAGCATTTGAAACCTAATATAAAAGAGTTTGGAACAATTATTAATACTATATTATAAAATAGATAAAAATGAATCATTCTAAAATATAGAAATTATTAAATAATTAGAAAAATCGAAATGCAAGTTTTTAAATTGAATTTAGTTAATGACAGGAGAGTTTGGAAGATTATCCAAGCATCCTTGAATGTTATGTTTTGTAATATCTGAAACAATAGCGATGTATAATATAGGTTTTAAATAAGATGTAAAATTAACAAAATATTAAGATAAATTGGTTGTTTATCTTAACTTTGCAGTTTATTCACACATATTTGATGCATTCTAATTTTATCTTTAAAATCAATAATTTAAGCTGAGAAATGTTACAATTCGTTGATTAATATTAATACATCGTATTCGTGCCATTTGTGATTTTTCTTCCTACATATTACTAAGCATAAATTTTGCAATTAAAAACTATAAATTATAAGAGATTTTATTATTAATTGTTAGAATAAAATTATAAAAGTATTGTACAAATATTTGAAAAGTGATTTTACATATCATATAAAATACTTGAAATTTGCTTTTAGATAAGAATTCAAATGAAAACTTATTATAATGGAGTAAAATATTTAATGTTTTAAAATTTGATTATATATATATATATATATATATATATATATATATATATATATATATATATATATATATATATATATATATATATGTTTGTATGTATGTATGTATATATATATGTAAAGAGCACAATTATAATACCTTTTAATTGTTTCGATACAACTGAAAATTAATAATATTTTTATAATATTAAACAATTGTAAACTTACTAAAAAAATTTACAACAAATAAATTTCCAATAAATTTTATGTACTATGAATGACACAGAAATAAAAAAGAAAATTTGTTCAATGCATATTTGCACACTAAAGTAAAAGCTCTGAGCTACAGGAAAACAATAAAAATTGACTATATATACACATATACAGAAATGCAGTGATTTAAGAAATAAAACAACAAATCTAAAAACATCTAATACAATTGCATAAATGCAAGAACATTTATAAATTAAGTGTTGTTTCCAGCACAAATTTAACAAACAAATAAATATGTAATTATATTATGCGTTTTTACATTGAAAAATGAAATGTGTAAATAAATATACAAACAAATACACTTTTTAGAACAAATCACGTAGAACAGCTTTCTTATAAATGCATAAAAACAAATATTAATGCCAAGTTTTATATATTATTAAGTATTATCTCTTAAAGTATACTAAAATAGACGATAAATTCTTAACTTGTAATGAAAGATAATAAATATATTAAGAAAAATTCGACACATTTTATAGTAAAAAAATGTATGTATATAGAGACAAATATACATAGTAATTCACAACTAAAGTATTTATTAAGTACATTTGAAATGAAATAAAGAAATAAAACAAATACAATTTTATGTGAATCTGTCACATGAATTAAAAAACAGTTATTTGAGAGTTTTCTTGGAATTTTATATAAAAGAAACATTTAGATTCCAATATAAATAATCTCTTTCATATGGAATGACTAGGATATTGTACTTATATCTTTTTTTTTTTTTTTTTTTTTTTTGTGGAATGATAATTTAATAAAATACAAAATTGGTCAGCTTCGCAGTTTTTTTGAATTATCGGCATGGCATAAAAAATAATTTTACATACCTTTATCATAAGTTTATAAGACATATCATGAAAAACATATTGCATTTTTATATTAAAAGACCTAAAGTGCATTTAATGTATCAAAACACGATGGAAAACATGGAACGTATTTTGGAAATGATACATTATTTGTAGAAACATTGGGTTCGATGTAAAATCGAGTGTTCCTTGTCTTGGGGAAATACTTGGCGATAAATAAAGTTTAATTTCTGGTAACCCTGGTATTTCCAGCTTTTTAACTAATGTTATTTTACGGTAGCCATTTTACTATTCACATTTTGGCGCCTATGTTGGCTTAAAAAAATCGCTAAAAAAATCAAAGGGACTCTTAATGTAAACATCAAAAGACTGATGTGAGTAATCTGATTGACTCATGAAAACATATATAAAAAATTAAGACTTATTTTAAAATTGTTTAATTTCATTGATTGCCTGAAATGCGTTCAAACGTCTTTTGTTGAAAGAGATTAGTGATGGAAAGAATCAATTGGTACAGATATATAATGTATAAAAATTGTTGTAGCAAATTCATTTATTTGATAAAGTAAAAAAAAAAATCCATCTTTCTCTGATTGCAATGTCTTTATCAGTCCATCAGATTTTGATTGCTTCAAATATATTTATTACAATGAAATGAAAAACAAGATTATGGTAATCCAAATTATACTATGAAAATAAAAACAATTCTACATTCTTTATTGTTGCCTCAGAAACTTTAGAAATCATTGCTGTATTAACAAAAAAAATAATCATGTATCATTGAATTAGCTATAATTTTAATTTCCAATTTAAAAAAAAGTAATATTTCGTTTCTCTGTATTGTTATATAATGGTTCAAACTACATGTGAAAATAAAATGTTTCATATATTATATTGATCAGTTCTGAAATCTTCACTGATTGATACAATGATTACATTCAACAAGTGCAAAGTAGAATTATTATAACAATCATTTAATCAAAAACTTTAAACAAGAGAGTCTGTTATGTCTGTAATTAACAACTGTCGATGTACACTTTTCAAATAATAATTGAAAACAAAGAAATTACAAATGTACTAAATCTTAAGTATGAGAAACAAAAGAAAGTATAAAAAACCAATGAAAAATGTCATAATAAAACAACAAAACACAGAGAAAATGTATATAAGAATTTCTAAGTTTGGAAAACAATATAATTAATTTACAGACACAATTCGTCTTTTTATATAACTTAATAGCAGGACTCCATTTTCATAGATGTATCTTCAGTGTAAACATTATTTTGAATATTTAAATTTAATAGGAATTCGGTATTTGATTCTAATTATCCCAATAAAATCAATTCCTCTTCCCAGAAAAGATTATAATTAGCTCTAAATCTGTTTGCTAAGCAGTGGCTTCACAATTAGTAATAACTTATTATATATAATTTTCCAAATAATAATTCTTAAATTATATAAATTGCAAAAAAATGATGCAATTAATTGAATGATTTAAAGACTTATGTAAACTTAAATAAAACGAAATTATTGAAAATGAATTGTGGGCTTATAAGCTATAAATAGAATCTAATTTGTATTAAGTACTTTTACATTAGTTAGTAGCTGTGTCTTTCGTTAAAATGCACATGTATCTATTTTGATACATAATTTGTATTAAGTACTTTTACATTAGTTAGTAGCTGTGTCTTTCGTTAAAATGCGCATGTGTCTATTTTGATACATAATTTGTATTAAGTACTTTTACATTAGTTAGTAGCTGTGTCTTTCGTTAAAATGCACATGTATCTATTTTGATACATAATTTGTATTAAGTACTTTTACATTAGTTAGTAGCTGTGTCTTTCGTTAAAATGCACACGTATCTATTTTGATACATAATCTATTTTGACTTATTAAAGAAGGATGTAAAAGTGAGTTCATTAAATCATTTTATTGAAATTATAATAACTTTTACACAGAGTCTATTTCAGAAATTTTTTTAATTAGTTCATTCTAGGTGTTGCAGAAATTTTCAATACCTATTCTTCATTTTTGGATATTTATATGCTGTGCTTATATGCAGTGCTTGAATACCAAAAATGTCGTATACTTTTATTAAGTCAAGAACTTTGTCAAGAAAATTATGGGATTAAAATTAGTTAAAACCCTTTAAAAAACTAGGCAACATTTATTAGTTAGTTTCCCTTGCTACTGCAAATCACATAGATTTAATTAATATTCTCTTAAAAACTATTTGGAGAAGTTATATATATATATATACTTTTATATTTTATCATGCTAAGAATATGAAATGAGTATATGAATTTGATGTGTGCTAATAAGTTATTAAATTTTTTATAAAAGTATAATTGCTTACTTTTTTTTCTAAATCTCAAAATAATTAAGGTATATTTTCTTAAAAAGAGTAAAATATATTTTTTATATTTCATATGAGGTAATGCACATATAAAATACTCAGATAATATCAATATAGTTTATAATCAGTAGTTTCATCAAAATAAATTTTATATTCCTCAATAAGAAAATAAATATTAATTTCCTGAATTGAAATGTGTTAGTTAAATTTTTTAAATTAATTCTCTTATAAAAGACTGTACAAGACCTACTAATTTTTTCATAAAAATATAGAAATAATAATGAAGAAATTTAAGGAAACATTTTCAGAAAAGCAATTTTAAACGAAATACAATTAAAAAATCAAACTAGGAAGTAAGGAAATCGAAGAATTTCAAACATAAAAATTTGTTTCCATATCAAAATAAAAAAAACAAACAAGCATTAATATTAGATAAATTCAATCTAAATAAATATATAATTCAAATTAATAAGTGATTTTTACTAGTTTTAATTATTATTTTTAAACTGAATTGATCGAACATATACAGAGGGTATAAACAATTTATGTTGAAATACAGTAACGTGATAAACTAAAATACATTTTTAAAATTTTATGACGCATTTTTATGATAGTTAAAAGCGCTTCCTTTAAATGCAGTTGATTTCCATCTCAACTTAATTCGGTGGTTCTTACGCACATTTTTGGATGTTATATATATATATATATATATATAGTTACATGTGTACATTTATATATAGGAGTATGACAATTTTTTAAAATGATTAGAATTGTGTGTGTGAAGAAAATAACTTTTTATTAGCAGTGAGATGAAATATTTTTAAAATTAATAAACAGATCTATGTACATCTAAAGAAGGAAAAAATATTTTTCGAATAATTATGAAATTTACATGTAAGGCAAAATGAGAAAAAGTATATGGCCCAGAAATAGGTATATCTTAAATATTTTATGCAAAATTTATAAATAAATAAAGATTGAAAATGCATTTGAAAACTAATAAACATATTACAGGGTGACAACTTTATACTATTAACAAAATTGGACTGCTTTTGATTGGTTTAATTCATGTTCACCACTTTTTATAATAATTTCATTTGCTTATGAGATCTTAATGTTAGTAAAACAAATGGGTAGTTTTTATTTCCTTGTTTGAATTAATATGCCAAACCAACGACGACAAATCATTGCTTTATTTGAGGCTGGGTTAAAGCAAATTTAGATTGGAAGAAAGTTAAATATCCTCAGACAAATGGTTATCACGTACTATAAAACGATTCTTTTCGAGCTTGGCCATAAAGAATAGATAGACCAAAGTCAGATAGTCCAAAATCAGTAATTGTTTAGAGAGGCATTTGTGAATATGGAGAAACTTCTTTGGTGTTCATAGATCAAGGCGTCAAAATGAACAAGACCATGCACTGCAATGCGATTTTACTCTCAGTTTTACTTCCTTGGGTTCAAAAATTTTTTAAAAACAACATCTGGACAATACAACAAAATTCTGCCCATTTTCATAGATCAAAAGCAACGCAAGACTGGTGTCAAGCAAATCTTCCAGATTTCATACCTGTAGGAATATGCCCCCCCCCCCTGTTCACCTTACTTAAACCCAATGGACAATAGTGTTTGGTCTATTCTGCAATCAAAAGTAAGTTCTAAGACACATTGAAGTTTGGAATGCTTAAAGGTTACTCTTAAGAAGGAATGGGCTAAATTAACGCCTGATGAACTGTGGCCCATTACAGAAAACTTTACGTGATGTTTAAGGCTCTGTATCGATGTCAAAGGAGGCCATTTTAAAAATACTTAAATATATTGTATCTAAGTAACGAATTACTTAAGTAAAATAAGTTTTTTGAAAATAAATTGCATGTTTTTAGTTTAATACAATATTTTTTGTCAACAGGATAAAGTTGTCACCCCGTATTTCAAAACTATAATTATGGAAGCTTCTTATTTCGATACAAAATCAAAGAACGAAATATTTCTCAAATTATTATAAAAAATGCTTAATGCTCAAATATTTTTCAAATAAAACAAATAAATGGATATTTTAAAAATTATTCGTTTTTTTTTTCAATTAACACACAGAAATATTAATTTCAAAAACTATAATATACTTAGCTGAAATGAGTTTTTTTAAACAAACATTTTATACAGGTAGAATATTCTTTAAATATATTTGTAAAAAAAATTATATCAGAATAATTTTAGAAACTTCGGCAGGAGTTTTCTGAATAAACTTTTAAAGTAGAGCTCAGAATATAAAAGCTCGTGCTCTAGAACTATTTTCCATCACAGAAAATTCATTGCTATAAAAGTTGCATTTTTGGTATAACTAAGTAGTTTGGCTCGTTTAAGTTTCACATGCTTTGTGCGCATAATGTTCCCATAGGACATCACATTGTTTTTTAATATTGAATAATTCTACAGCATGATAAACTTTATGATTATTTTTTTCATAACAAAACTCCATTTACAAAGCTCATTGTACCATTAAAAACATATTATTTAAATACATTGTTTCACAAACACTGATATGCATTACATGAAACGGTTTCAGGAAAACTTCACACTCATCTCATTTACTCATAATATGAGGATGCATCTGAAAACACAAATATGATTGAAGACATAATGAATTGGTATGATTTAGAAAGACCTTCTTGTCTTCATTTTTATCATATCACTGGTTCTTTCGATCACATACACTTGTGGAATGTTGATGACTTGGACTCTCTTCACTCCTATGTTGTTGTTTTTTTCACAAGCCTTCTGGTTTTCCGTTTTACCATTGCACAGTATATTATCACTCGAGGATGGTTTCATGGGAAGTGTTTTATTATCTTTTGGTGGGTGGATTATGAGAACTGTTTCTGGACATTCAGTCACATCTGCTTTGGTGCATGTGAATGCAGTTTCACACATTTGCTCAGAGTACGACACCTCTGCAATTTCATCTGTATTCGAAAGATTCTGTGACTTGATTGAAATGACTCTCCTGATGAAAGATGGCATGACCTTTTTCTCTTGGAGGTTTTGGATCTTGCAAAAGCCCATCAGTTTTCTAAAGAATTCGCCTTTAAACTGACGGCTGGATAACCCATAGACGAATGGATCTAGCATGGCCGCACTTTTGCAAAGGAGAGCCGGAACCATTGACACAAAAGGATTCAAAGAAGAACCGTCTGTAAATATGCCGATTAAAGCAACGATTGCGTATGGTGTCCAGGAAACCGTCCAGAGGGTGATCAACCCGAAAGAAATTTTAGCGAGCCTCAGCTCGATTTTCTTTTGGTTCACAACATTCCTGTCTGGCACACTCATTCCTGGTGCGTGGTACATGAAGCTCTGCTCACTCTCGTGGACGCTCATCACGATTCCGATGTAGCAGCGGCACACTATCGCCAGCGGGATGCACCAAGCTGCGACGAAGAAGATGAACACGAATATTCGGCTGCTGGCTTCATGAGAGAGATAATCAAAGCTGCAACTTGTGAGAAAACCTTCAGCTGTGTACCTGTTTATATTGAACAAGGGCACCATACTAAACACGCCCGCATAAGCCCAAATGGAAAATACGATTAAAAGGGCGCGAGCTCTTGTCATCTTGCTTGATGGGTCCAAGGGGCGAGATACACATATATATCTTTCAACAGACATCATAGCGATTGTCATGATGGAGGTTGTACCAGAAAGTCCCCCAATGAAGCCATAATAAATACACCCTGTAAAAGTAATACACGCATTACAGCTATTTAATCAATAATTATGAATACATTTCATTTTAAAAATTATAATAAAATTATAAAAAATAATTATAATAAAATTTATAAATAAATATTAAAACCACAAATCTTAGAGTCAGATATAATAATAACATAATTTAAATTCTCTATAGCTTTTATTAACGAATATACTTTTCAGATCTATGAAAATATGTCACAAGAAAAGTATAAATAGCCGAATGAATTTATGTATCAAAAGATTATAATAAAGGGAGGACTTGAAAAAATTAACATATTATGATTAAAACTAAAGCAAATTTTCCTTAAAATATGACTAATCTAAGAACCAATAACAGGTAAGCATAGTAACTTGATATATTCTAAGTAAGAGATTGGAGACCGAATTTTATATTATTTAGTAATTAAAATAAAATTTGGGAATATCATGTTATTTTGTAGCATTGACTGCATACTCATTCTATCGTAAATGCTGGAACCAGTTATCCTAGCAAAAGTGATAACCAAATATTCTAGAGGTAACTATCCTCTTAAATATGTCAAAAAAAATATTGGAAATATATCATTCATGATTTCGTTTTTTAATTTGTTTTCAAATAATTCAATTTTTTCAATTCTACCATTATTGACAAAGTAATATGTAGACCAGAAAGAAAATACCCCCGGAAAAATTCGAACATCCTCATAGGCAATTTGAAAATTTTTTTTAAAATACAAGCTATCGTAAATAATATTATTTTACTGTAAATTCTATATGTAATAAAGTAAAAATATGCATTCCTTTCTAATAAAAGTGAGTGATTTATTTTTTCTGACATTTTTCTTAAATGCTGAAAATAAATTATTTGCTTGCAAGCAAAATTAAAAGTTTGCAAAAATATCTTAAAATAATAACAAAATTTCAGAACTGTATATGTTATAAGAAATTAAATACAGTCTTTCATTGTGAGTAATTAGATTTATTATAATTGAGCCAAAAACTCTTAAATTTAGTTCAAATGATTTACAGATGGTATGATTTTATTAAAAAAAAAAAGAATATTTTTAATTTTACTACAAAAAATTACATTGCCACTACATGATTTAATGAATAATAATCTAATACCAAATAAAAATGTTAGAAGGAAATCAAGACTTTACAGAATAGATTAAATTTGAAGCATTTTTATAACACGAAATAAATATTTCAAGTGAGCAGAATTAACAAAGATTCTATTTAAATGTATTCAACAATAACATCCATTTATTTTCAATCGTTGCAGGCGAAAAAGGAACTGCATGGTGTTATAGATTACAACGGTTCAGATTATTCAAAAGAATGGGATTACTTAAGCAGTTACCTTTCCTAAATTTGAGTGAAAAATCAAGGAAAATATTCAAATTAAATAATATTCAATATTCTGTCTGGCATAGACGTAACTAAACGACCAGTTTTTCTACATTTATATAAATTTTTTTAAAATAATATACCCTAAACATAAGTCTTATATTATAATTATTATTATATTGGAATGAAATAAATTGTACTTTTTTAGTGACTTTTATCCATAATATTTATATATAATATATAAAATTCAAGTGAAATAAAAATGTATTGGAAATGGCTTACACAAAGGTCCAGCAGCTGGTCCACCATGTAAACTATTGTAAATGAAAATTATTATTTTATGCAGCATTAGAAGATCGCTCACAGCTAAGTTCATAACCAAATAATTTGAAGGTTTTCTCAACCGTTTGGTCCTGAAAAAAAGAAACATTTGTAAACTTGTAAAAGGAAATACTAAGAAATTATTATAAATTGCATCCATCTGTTAAAGATTTTAAGACATTTTTACAGTGATTCTTCTCTAAAACTCATTTTCAATGCAAAACTTACACGAAAAGTAAATAGTTGAAAACTCGATCTATTATTTGAAATCAACTGAAGAGAAAAATTAAATTAATATTGTTAAGTATTACTCAGAACTGTTTTTGGAGGTCGTTGATGAAACCATTTTCGTCAAATTATCAAACAAATTAGTAAATTATTTTTATTCATCCAAAATCCAATGTTTGGAATAAATGTATTACAAACGTCTAAATGGGTAATTCTTAAGTATGAAATCTATGGTTAGAAATAAAATTAAAAAATAAGCGAAGAAGTGACAAGCAGCAGCAATTCCAAAACACAGCTGGTAAGGGGAGGGGAGGGTGAAAGAAAACCTATAATGAAATTTCAAATTTACAAACGGTGCTCATTAACGAAAAATAGAATTCCGTTTAGGGTTACTATAAGTTATAAAAGTTAAATTTGTTTGTCTAAGTTAACAATTTTGCATCATAAGCCTGGTGATTATTTGTACCTCTAACGACAATCGTTTTTCGTATTTCCGATTCAATGTGCCTATATTTATGTACAAATAATAAATTTTTATATTAATTTGAAATTTAATACATGGTTCAGTAAAAAGTTTTCTTTGAAACTGAGCCAAAATACGAAAGAATTTCTTGACCTGTTAAGCAGAATTAGATTCTTATGCAAAAAGATAACTTAATAACAAATATTTCCGTGTTGGAAATTATAATTTAAATGAATAAATTGCTATATTTTAAATTTAAAAACAAACAAGATTCATGCATTCTGATATTATATTAAGACATATTAACATCATAAAAAATGGTAGCACAAAATTCTCTATACAAAAATAAGTTAAGCATTTTATAATTAATAATTATATCAAAAAAATTATGACACGCATAAGAAATGAACATATTATGTAATGATAAATATATGCTTTTGTGCATTAAGCACTTATCTCAGTTACTAAAAATAGATTGGATAGTAAGCAATCACAATGGTTGAAGATAAATATACAATAGTTTTATGAATTAAATTGAAAACGTATTTTCATATAAATTTGGACGCTAATATTAACAACTCTTTGTAAGAATATATATGAATGAAAGGCATGTTTGTTTACTTTTGCTCATAAAGATTGTTTATATTTTATTATTATTACTTATTAAAATCCTACTAACTGAATTCGATCTCAAGAGATTCATGTTACAGATAAATGTGTCGCTCATGGGTTTACGCGGCCTGGTGAACTTCAATAGAGGAAAATCTGTGTTCATTCCTGTTTACTTTTGAACGATGGAAAAAAGGAATGTTTTGTTTTTACTATTTACATGCCCCCGTCTATTAAAGAAAATGTTTGAATGTTATTTGTTTTTTATAATTCAAGAATATGGTCGATTAAGAGTTCGTCAGAAAAGCAATGTGTGATACACATATGAAAATAAAGGTTTTTAAGTGTTAGATTCCCCTTATTCAATATAAAAGTGAACCTTTATTTGTAGAAATATACTGTTATATGCCAAGTTTAGGTAGCATAGAGATTATTCCATACTCCCATTTGAAGTTATGTAACTATTTGAACAAAAAGGAGGTTTTTACTATTATACAAGTACATGATACGATTTCTCAATATCTTCATGATTTTCAATTATAAGAAATGGCTATAGATTTCGTCTCTATGTGAGAAAAGTTTTTCATAAGTGTTATCGTATCCAACGTTCTGATCCACTTATAATCCTATGACACAGTTTCAAGTAAATTGCAATATTTGTGACGGTTTGTGAAAGAAACAATGTTTTCAGTATTATGTATTTCCTAACATATTGCTTTCAGACGTTTGATTCAATACACCGGGAGAAAATTTCTTATAACAGTTTTTAGAGCATTATTGATACCATCGATTTTGTCTAATTTATTTTTTAGTAAAATCCACTGTTAAGTAAATTGCTGTAATTTTATAAGCTATTAAGTGCACATTATCTAAAATCTTGATAAAATGTTTGAAATATAATATTTTTTATCAATATTAAAATAATAATTTGAAATGTAATAGGAATAACAATTCGTTTTAAAAGTAAAGCAATATTTTAAAATATTACTATAGGGCTACCGAATGCTTATAAAATATAATATTTCATTGACTCTATGAAAATATGCTTTATTTTGTGAGTTATTGTTTTACTTACTTTGTAGTATAAATCTAAGAATAACAGCTTTTAATATATAAGAGTTTTGTTACTTTTCATATCCTTCTGTATAAACTAGAATGGCCAGATATGTTAATATAAAGAAAAAATTTATTTGGCCAGCAAAAGTTAGAATCTTTTTAGAATTTCACCCTTATTAAATGCTTTAATCACAAAATTTAAACTGAATATTTTACATAAGGCTTTTTTCATTAAAGTTAAAATTTTTCAATGCTCAGCAAATTCCTGCTTGTACAGGAAAGCATAAATTATTCAATGAAATTTAAAGAAGTATAAACAAAGAATGCAGAATGAAAATGAGTGAATTTAATGTTTATAAATCCTTTGGAATATTTTTGTGAATATGATAAAATATTCTTCAATTTGTTGGATGAAATTGCTTTTTTTTATTAAACATAAAAGTAAACGGCTTTGTATGCACTATCAATTTTTAGGTTAGGTAAATATCAATAATAATTTTTTGGATACTTATAAGTTATTTAGTATTTTAAAAATCGACCGTGGCTCATAGGTAAGAGATTAGTTTTCAAAATGATACCACCTTCGCTCTTTTTTTGTGCATGCACATTGTTGGGGCAAAAAATTTAGTTCCTCATAGCGATGGGGCATAACTGCTGAAATTAATTGCAAAGTGCTTAATCTTCTTCTAGGTGTTAATATTTGGGAGAATTTTCTTTAAATGTTGAGGCTTATTGAAGTATCGATGGAGAAGTAATCTGAAAACACTTAAACAGACTCGAACATGAAATAACATTCAGTTATTAAATAGAGGCAACATTCAACATTATTATGTTATACAAGACATTAAATAAATTAGTTTTAACCTATGTCTTGGAGACATGGACCTTGACGATAAAGGAAGAAAGAGCACTGGCAACAGGGTTTTTGAGAGAAAGGTCCTGAGAGCTACTTTTGGTGCTGTTTTGGAAACATCAGGCAAAAAAAGAGTATAACTTTGAGTTATAGAAAATCTGTAAAGAGGAGGACATTATCAAATCAATAAAACTGTCTAGAATGAGATGGGCAAAAGACTTTCTGAGAATGAGTGAAGAGAGAATACCTCTTAAGGTCTTCAATGCTATATCTTTCTGTAAAATACATGAAGGAAGGCGGAAGAAGATATGGAAGAACTGTCTGGAGGAAGACTTTGCCATACTTAAAGTCAAAAACTGAAAGTTGATTTCTAGAAATAGGGCAGAATGGTAGACATTTCTGAAGAAAGCCAATGCCTTCAAAGGGCTGTCGTCCCAATGCTGATGACGAACATTCATTATTTCGGTATTTTCTATTTCGAAGTACTCTTTCATTGCTTGAACGGAATGAATCTGGCTTAAACGTTTTGTTTTCCATAAGACAAAACGAAGAGGGTGATTAAAGGATTATCAAATACCAAATACGAGGGTTACTCTGAAATTTTTGAGATACGCGCCGGCGATAATTTACAAAATAAAAATAACAGTTTAATTTTAAAATACAAAGTATTTTAACACAGAAGACAAATTTTACTGACTTACTTCAACATGTTTAGCATAGAATAAATTTTAAACATAAGAGAAAATGGAGTTGACGCGAGAACATTTTCGCACCATGATTTTCAATGATTTTAAAGCAGGATTAAATCAAGAAGAATGCGTTCAACGGTTGCAATTAGCATTTGGTGATGAATCTCCACCTCGTGTTACTGTATTCAGATGGTTTAGAGAATTTAGAAGAGGTCGCAATTTTCTTCAAGATGAAAAACACAAGGAAGGCCGCCGTCGGCAGTAATCCCAGATAATGTGTCTGCCATACGGAAAATGTTTATGGATGATAATCGCTGTACCTATCAAATGATACAGAAGGAACTTAACATTGGATCCACAGCCTTACACAAAATGATTCATGAAGAATTACATATGAAAAAAGTAGTTTGCCGTTGGGTTCCCCATAATCTAAATGAGCACCATAAAGAGGAGCGTGTCAGAATCAGTAAAGAAACTCTTATATTGATAAATGATGGTGGCCACCACATCATTTCTAAAATTGAAACAGATGTTGAAACGTACATACAGTTTTTTGACGTTCCAACACCTCAAGAAAGCAAAGCATGGGTCTTTGAAGATGATCCCACGCCGACAATGGTGAATAAACAACGCGCACTAAAAAAAGTGACGTGTGCCGTTTTCTTCAGAAGTACGGGATTTGGTCAAAGCCATCAAGTTGGAAGGACAAAAGACTGTAACAGCAGACTGGTATACCACTAAATGCCTTCCAGAAATTCTATAAGAACTGAATGTTAGGGGACTAATGCTTCACCTTGACAATGCATCGTCACATACAGCCGGATTAACAGTTGAGTTTCTTAAGCAAAAACAAATTAAAGTGATCGCACATCCACCGTATTTACCTGATCTAGCTATGTGCGACTTTTGTTTATTCTTTAATCTAAAAAAGAACTCAGGTGGACGTCGTTTTCATTCAGAAGAAGAGATTGATGTGGCTATAAATGCATTTTTTCATCTACTCCAAAAAAATTAATGGCTTGAGGCCTTTACTCTGTGGAAAATTCGTTTACAAAAGTGCATTGATGCTGGAGGAGACTACTTTGAACACACCTAAAATTTTGTAAGTATAAATTTAAAAACCTAGTCGTATCCCAAAAATTTCAGAGTGACCCTCGTATCTTTTAAAAGTCTTCAGTTGCTTACCTATCTATTACACAAAAGTATGTCAAAAGACTCTTCATGCACATTTAATAGAAACATTCTATACATTAAGACTATATTTAAATTAGCAAACTAAATAAGTACTTAACTAAGTTATAATCTTAAATTTAATGATAATTTAAAATTCATTAGTGCAGAACATGACTTGAAGTGTGTAGCGAAATATAGTATGAAGCTTAGCAACAAGTTGCTTGTGTTCTTATTGTAACTAATAGCTTATTCTACACACAAGTAGGCCGTTGCAATAAATATTTGATTATTGCAAAAATATGAGTACTCTTTAAGAATAATACTCTTCAAAAGTACTCATATTTTCGCATAATGATGCTCTTTAAGAGTAATAAACTTGTGTGTGTGTGTTTCGCTTTTTAAAATAAATTTATATATAATTGTAAATAATGAAGTAAAGATTAAATTACGCCCATATCAAATGATAGAATGTAAGATTTACAGAGAATTTTCTACTACTCATTAAAAAAAAGTGAGTATAACCCTCATTTTCAGAGACAATATGCATTAGAGCGATAAGCAAGATAAAGCAATTTAAGTAATTGATCAGCAGAAATTAGTTCCAATAGAATGAAATTTGTATTTTAATTACTTCCGAAGAGGAAAATAAAAGAGGACACGTGCTGAAAGCCATATATTTAACCTCCTCTTTGTTCGTTGATCTTCTTTCAGTAACATTTAAAATAATCAGATATAAACACATGGATGAATGGTTAATCTTATTTTTTTTCCCAATTTTAACTCATCTCTAGATATTTGCATAATTTCAGAATCTTTAATTTTTTCAAATTTTATTTTTAATTAATTAATAGTAAACATAAACATACTAAGGCAATGAGTATTAATATACATTTCTTCTCATTGATTATATATATATTTAAGCTAGATGATAGCATATATAAAATATGAAAACTGCCTTCCTTTAATAATTCATATTTTATTTTTTAATGGTTTTTATTCATTATTTTGGAATCAAAGACAAATAACTTTTGACAAATAACCACTGCTTAAAATGCAGTTTTTCAGTAATAAAATCAGGGGTGAAATTACTTTTATTTTTAGTTTAATAAAAAGTATTATTAGGGAAAAATGTAACCATTAATTATTATATTAAAACACGTGCAATCGGTTACATAATGCCCTGCTATCAGAATATCCCACATTCAGCATTACAAGGGGCGGAAGTGAAAGCACCTTATACAGTGGGTCAACAAGGGAGTGCGCCATCGTAGCCCCTTAAGTGAGTCTTCACAATTTAACAGCAGGGATCAAGCAAAAGACGTCATAAACATTGGTTTGTCACCCTCCATAAATATTATTTCCCATTGAAAGTAGAGCGACCATGACATATTTAATGTACTCCCGTCATTACTAGCGAATTCTCGGGATCTTTGATTAGGTCGGGATTCAAACTCGTTACTTACCGACAGTGAGGACGAACGCCTTAACCAACAAGGCCACTTATTTATTTATATGTTGTAAGTCCTCAATATAATAAAATCTGGGAAAAAATATTTTACAAAACGATTTGTAAACATTAATAAAGGTTAAAAATCATTAAGTCTTATACTTAATCATAAAACTAAAGATATATATACAGACAATCGTTGGTGTTTGAGATTCATTTCATTTTTCTACATGTTTCGTAACTTTCAGCTTATTTTTATAACTGTGCTTGCAATGATATAATCGAAAAATTGTAAGTAAATAAATTAAAAAATACCCAAAGCGTTAAGAATTTTACAGAAATTTCGCTTACATTTTATACAAAATACCAAAAATATAAGAAATTCCACAAATTTAAATTTTGTTTGTCATTTTTATTCTTTAAATCTTAAAAATATCGGTAAAATTTCAATAGTTGCTTTTTCTTTAATAAAATTGCAGTGAAAAATTTGTAATCGCATTTAAAAAACATTCACTTAAGTTTATATAGTTGAAAATTGAAGCTCTTATAGATTTAAATAAAATTTATTTTAGTCACTTAATTGGTTTTTTTTATTACATTTTGTATTTAGATACAGTTTTCTGTAATTTATTTTCAGAAACACTTAATTTTTATAATGTTTTAAGAAAAACGTCTCACAACAATTTCCTTCTTTCGGTAAGAAATTGCTCGGGAGAAGTAGAAGGAAATTGAATTTCCATTTTAATTAAACTAAACGTACGCGTTATAGCACTTATTTATATGATGAAAGAAGTCTTAGGTATGTAAAAGAGGATGTTAATCTGAAGAGGGTTATTCATTCCAATCTTTTTCGTTTTTCTCCTTCTTTTTTTAAAGTTTTACAGAAAGGCTTAAATACTTTTTAACAGATAATTCAGTAATAATAATTTAAATACATTGCATTTTTTAGATTAAGTTCTAATTGTTTCTGATGTATGCACGTGTTTATATCGATATGTATAAATATATATTATGCATTATGAATAATATAATATATATATATATATATATATATATATATATATATAGTGATTTTTAAAAACTGAAAAAATTACCTTAATATTGCAAGTTATTTTTGAAATAATTTTACAAAATAAATAAAAATATAAAATAACTTGAAAAGGGCAAATCATTCCATTTTAAATATTTAAATATTTTTCTATAAGAGCAATTTGATTCATTTCGAATACTAAGAAAAGCATCGAAAACATGTAGAAAGGAAAGAGTGTAATTTTCCTTTCTACTTGTTTTCAATGCAGAGAGAACAAACTAAATGGAAATTAAAAATTCAGAAAAGAGTCGAGAAAAAGAACAAGAATTTGTTTCTTATCTATAGGAGAAACGGAATTAAGAGGAAAGTTGTTACAAATGAATTTTTTTTAAATATTCTAAGGAAATAAATATATAAAAAATATTTTCAAAGCTTTAAAGCAAATGAAAAAAATATAAAATTGTTAAAAAAATTTACGGGAAAAAGTTTTATAAAAGAAATAAGTAACCACACGGAGCGGTGAAAAAGGTTATAAAAAGTAATGAAATGTTTAAAAGAAATCGATAATAAACATATAAAAATTGTAAATAAGGATTAAGTATAAGAATTAAAAGAAATTTAAACAGTATTACAAAAGGAATTATAAGCAAAACCGTAAAAAACTTAAAGACGTCGAATAAAATGTTTTTGTAATTTAACTATCGTTTATTTAAATGAATAATAAGAGTATTTTAAAGGGTGTTGCAAAATTATTGAAGTGATTAATTCCTTACAGAAAAAATAAAAATAAATAAGATTTATACTATTATATAGAATGAAAAAAGGAAAGAGGTAAATATTAAAAATGAATGAAACGATAATAAGGAATTTATAATTAATTAAATGTAAAAATAGTAATATATACATGTATACTGGTCCGTATATACCATTATAATAATTATAAGTCAAGAAAATTGTTAGCAATAGTGCACAAAAGGAATATTTAAGCGATATAGTTAAAGAAAATTTAAAATTATTGTTTCAACTTTAAGTATCTTAATTATTAAGATTCTTAAAGTTAAAATTCACAATTATTAAGACTTTTTTAATAGAAAAATGTTTGACTTTCACAATTATTAAGATTTTTTTTTATAAAAAAAGTTTTCATTCAAAATATAATGTTTCTGTAAGAGTTTGAAATAAAATTTTCATAAGGTTTCCTGGCAAAAATAAGTAATCAGTTAACAAAAATGTTTAAGTATTCATTAGTAAAACGAAACATAAAATTATTTACTTATTTTTAGGTCTATCGGTTCGGTCTGTATCTATGTATTCAAAAGGAATCATATTATTGATTAAATCTGAACAGAAAGAATTTTATTGAATTAAATAAAAACAATAAAAGTGGACCAGAGTCAAAGGTATTTGATAAACTGATCAATTAAATATAATATTCTGATGAAACCATTTATATAAAAAATTTGAATTTGAAGTTTTTATTATAATATATTTTAAGGTTAATGTGATGCTTATGTTGAGCAACTAGATTTATATTGACATTACTTTTTTTTTTTTTTTTTAAATGAGTTTGGATATATTTCAGCGTTTGGAAAGCTGGTTGAAACTAAGGAATAAAGCTGTATTTAATCACCATAGGTTTTCAGTACCTTCTACCAATGTGTCCCCAGTTGTATCATTCCCTTACGGTAAAATTCGGGATTTTTGAACTCAAAGAAGTCCATGAGTGCTTGGCGCAGGTCTGCTTCATTGGTGAAGGATTTTCTATGAAGTTGGTTGTCCAGGGAATAATAGAGGTGGCTGTCTGATGGTGCAAGTTCGGTGAATAAGGTGGACGACACAAAGTCCTTATATGGTATACCTGGCCATCCGCATGTGGCTTTCCGTTATCAGACAAGAACAGTGCACTCTTGCTAGTAACCAATGCTGTCTGCTTTAGTTGCAATGCCTATTACACATGTTCCAATCGCTATGACTACAGATCTGCAGTGACAGTTTATCTCGTTGTTAGCGGTTCATAGTGAACCACTTGTCGACTAGTCCACCAGACAAAGCATAATCTTGCGTGTGTGCGGGACGGTATCATGGGGTGGCAACCAATGTTTGGAACAGTTGGGAGTGTCATACAGGACCATGTTTTCGTCTTTGATCAACACTCAGTTGAATATAAATGCGCTACGCCGGCGAGAGAGCAACGATAATTAGGCTGCCACTTGTTGTTGTTTTTGGCATCCCAACAGCGTGTGAGGAACCCACTTTGGTGGGCTATAGTTAGGAAAGTTTTCTTCAAAGTGTAATGCCACGGGTCTAATTACTTTTATTTTCTTATTGATAGGTTCGTCCGGCAGGGTGGATGCTTGGGTTGTGCTTATAGCGACACATAAATACGACACCTCATCTGTGAAAAGCTCTTCCAGAATAAATATGCACAGTGAATTTTAAAAAAGTAATATAACAGATTCCATTTGTTAGCATGTCGACATAAGATTTTTCAAAGCTAAAAAAGCTTACAATTATATTATGTCGCAATTTAGATTATCTGCTTATAAGAAATCATATATACATAAATAAAGTTTTTATTAAATTAAATAGTTTTAGATGCCCCATTTAATAAAGATAAAATTTTTATTTCATTAAATGGTGCAATTGCAAGTTTCCGAAAATTGTTAACCCAAATCCCAGGGTCACAAACATCAAGTTGAGATTTGAAATTTTAAAATAAATATTTAAAAAAAAAGATATATTTAAGAGAATCAAACTTTAAAATTACTAGTATCTTTCAAAAAAGTCACTCTAAACGGTGTAACATTATTGATCTTTGTTTTTTCTTATATAATTAATTTATTTTTAAGAAATTCATATTCAGTGTATTTGAATAATGAATTTGATTGTTCAAATTGATTTTTTTAAAATACGAATGATAATATAATCGTATATAAATAAATATTTTATATACGATTATTATCATTCGTATTTTAAGAGAAACGGAAGTGAAATATCAAAATGAAAGTAAATAAAATTGCAAGGAAAATAAAAACGTAGGGTGATAAAATGAAAATATTGTTTATTTGTTTTTCGATGACAGTTTTATGACATGATAAACAAAATGATCATATTTACTGTTACTCAGAGCACATAAAGATTTCTTTTATGTTTATGTTCACATTCAGTGAAGAATTAAATACTCAGTCAATGCTTGAACTAACATTATAAAAAAATAGATAACACATTACAAATTTTGATATTAGAGACTTTAACACAAAAATAAATATTTTTTAGAATGCTATGATAAAAATGAAAATCACTTTTGTTTTTGCCTTACCGTACTATTATTATCATTTTTTTTTAATTTTCGTGTTTAAAAATAAAAAAAATGAAATTTTTATTAAGTAAATATAGTTTTTAATAAATATTTTTAATTATATCTTGAAATATATAACTTCAAATTCTATTCGCGTATATATATATATATATATATATATATATATATAGATATAGATAGATGCTTTTTTTTACTTTTCTTTTAAGCAAGCTGCTCAAAATACTTTAACATTTCTTTTTAAAAATTAACATTCAAAAATATATAAAAAAAAATCTGTTACAAATATTAGAATGTATAAAATAAATTCTAATATTGTAACATTTACCTTTTAATTAAAAGTGTTTGAATAAGAATTTTCCTAAATGTAAATATGCAAATTTTTACTACCCCTCATTCTTTCTCTCTCTCTCTCTCTCTCTCTATATATATATATATATATATAAACCTTCTTGAATATATTTATAAGTAATATTTAAATATAATGTCAGTAATATTTAAAAATATCTAAGTATAATTTAAAAAATTTATTTCAATAACTGTGTGTATATATATATATATATATATATATATATATATATATATATATATATATATATATATATATATATATATATATATATATATATATATATATATATATATATATATATATATATATATATATATATATATATATAATATATATATATATATATATATATATATATATATATATATATATATATATATATATATAATATATATATATATATATATATATATATATATATACAGTTATTTTCTAAATATTACTCATAAATATATTCAAGAAAGTTTTTGTAGTTTAATAGACCTTATTTACAGTATCTCAAATAATCTGAAAAAATTTAAGCTTATTATTTCTTAGATGATTAAATATTTTAGTAAAATAAAGTTCATATGAGACTAAATAGTCTAAAAAAATAAAAAATATTAAAGTACATAAACTCAATTAAAGGCTGAAATTGAGGGAGATACAGGGTTATTTTTCAAATAAATTCGATAATTTGTTAAAAAATGTTCTTTCGAAAAGAAACACGACTTTAAAAAAAAAAAAAAAAAAACGAAAAATAATCTTTTTAGATAAATGTAAGGTTATTTTTTTTTAAGGATAACTAACATATGATGTAATACAGTGCTTAAAGCAATAGTTCATGAAATTAATATTTTTCCTCGGATGTTTATTAGGTAGATGTTCCTTTGCTTTCTTCTTGATGAAGGTCAATGGGCTGAAGTTTGTTATTACATGAAAATTGCTAGTTTATGAGGCAAGGACTTTTTTGAGATAGATTTTGTAGGTTCTTCTGCCATTCCTATTGCAACATTTTAATGACTTAGTATAACCTTTCTTGAAGAATATTTCCTGGTTAAATATTACACATCCACTCATTGAACATAAAAATTCATATCATTATAAGAAATTTGCATCAAAAGATGTTTTGATTGGGTGTCTAATTTTGTGCAATATTATTTTCATATAGAACTTTTCACATTTAAATAAAAATAAACAAGTTCACACACATTTGCATTAAGAAAACTATTCTAGAAAGATCTATGTTAATTTCAGGAATAAAACGCATATTACATTTGCATATACATTTTGAAAAAACATTATGTAACTTACAACTGCATCGACGATTGAAATCAAATTTTTCATTAAAAATTATTATAAAATGACATAAAATTTGTGCATTAATACTAATATCTAGACAAATATGATTTATTCTTAATATTTAAAGTAAATGTATAATTTTTAATATGATAGAAGTTTATATTAAAAATATAATCAATCATACGTTAAAATGAACCGATACACAAAATCATAGCAAATTATGAAAGCTGTTTTCAGTCTAGTATACCTTGTGTGCATTTCTCCCCAATAATCTAAGATAGATCTTAAGTGAACATTAGATTGAAAAAATTCAAAACAAACTTTGAATTTTTTTTGTTGAACAATACCTATGGTATCGCGGTATTGGGTTCATTTGCCACCACACAACAGGTCATCGATAGTCATCCTGAATACAACTTATGCAAGACAAATATTCAAACCAATCCTTTGCTCATGGCATTATCCTACATAAAATGTCAACCAGGGAAGATTTTCAACAAGCCATGTGAGGCCCAGTGTATTCCGCATATCTGTACACTTCTTTGTACATAAAGTTACAAAAGCTATCATCAATAAAATATGTTTGGGACATGATAAGCCACCAAATTCAGACACCATAAAGTATCACGTATCTGGAGCAACAATTGATGAATATTAGAGCAGGTATCGCAGGAGCTTATACCAGACCTTACCTAGACGCATAGAAGCATCCATCACTTTGAATTTACGTGGTTTCAACCATTACTAATTTGAATATTCAAATAACAATTATTTACCATTGTTTGGTACTAAAGCTTTGAAGTTTTAATCCTTTCATTATATGTGCATGAGATTCTCATGACTTAAAATACACTCGTCTGCTTTGAGGTGATTTAATTTTCTTATTTTTAGTAAAACAGTGCATATTGAATTTGAGAAAACACTTTTTTACCTAAGGCACATGTTATGTCACTTGAAAGCAAAATTTTTAAATATTTCTAAAGAACCATTTAAGGCGCATACCTTAAATTGATTTATCAATTTTATCCTTATTTAATCTAATATAAATATATAACTCGCAAAAAGTGAACGACCGTCAAGTATATTTCTTGGTTCAATAACGGTAAAAAATTTGTCCCCTGGATAATGTGGTTACAGATTATTCGCTAAAATATCCATAATCTAGTTATATGTAACAAAAAGTAATTAGTTGAATACAAAGCTTGGAGGTTTCTTGATCAGTAAGGGGATGAAACACTTCACCGTCAGGATTGATAGAGTTGTTTTTTTCCATAATCATCCAAGAAAAATAATATTTTGTACCCAGACGCTGCTAAAATACACTTTCCAAAATTACAAATGTATCATAAAGAAGGGAGTCCAGCTCATTAGTTGTATATATAATTAACACAAATAATTTATTATCCATTATAGCACGATCGAGTATTTCCAAAGCATTCGTTTCATCAATTACTTTTTACAAACTCAAGGTTTCATTTTTGTAAGAAGATTGCTATGAATAGCATAAATTGATATCCGAATTGCAGTCTTTTTGAACAGATTAAGCCCTTGGCCTAAAAAGGATTAAAATGTGGCTATGATTTGTTAAGGAGTTACTAGCTAAATTATGGTGTTAAATATATCTTTATACTGGATTGTACCCGTTTTAATAGTTAGGAGAAATAATGGATTCTATTCGCGTTTATCATTTCCTACACTAATTCCTTAATGTTGAAGCTGATTTTTCGAAAGGTTTCCACCGATAATTCAAGTTATTATATATAATAAAAGTTATTTTTCTTATAGTTTTTAATAATGGTACAAAACTATATACTGTTCAAATACATTTTTGCTAATACACTACAGGCCCTTAAAAATGCTACACCAAGAAGGCGAGATGCTAGAGACGTGAAATTTATACGAAAGGAAGAAGGTGCTGTGATATGCAAATGATTAGCTTTTCAGCGCTTTCAGACAAAGCAGGCGCCAGTAGCGACACCTACATTGTGTTTGAATGAGGAAATTGTTCAGACGGTTCCTCATACACAAATTGCATTTGAACGTTGTTGCCTGGTGAAAAGTTGTTGTGATGACTCGTGTAATAAGGAGAAATGCGTACCAGCACGTTTCTGACTTTGATAAAGGTCGAATTGTAGCGTACCGGCATTGCGGTTTATCTTATCGCAGTATTGCTGCTCGCGTCGGTCGAGATCCAATTACTGTTAGCAGAATATGGAATCGATGGGTTCAGGACGGTAATACGGAACGCCATGCGGGATCTCAACTGCCACCTATCACTAGCAGCCGAGAAGACAGGCATATTATCTGCATGATGTTATCATTCACGTAATGGATCGTGCAACCACGTCACGAGCCGTGTGTACAGCATCATGATGGTCGCATCCGTGTTTAGCGGCATCGTGGTGAACGCACACTGGCAGCGTGCATTTGTCATCGTCATACTGGCCCATCACCTTAATTGATGGTATGGGGTGCCATTGGATACACGTCTCAGTCACCTCTTGTTCGCATTGACGGTGCTTTGAACAGTGAACGTTATATTTCTGCTGTGTTACGACCCATGGTTCTACCCTTTATTCGAGCCCTGCGAAACCATACGTTTCAGCAGGATAATACCCGACCGCATGTTGCCGGTATTGTACGGACATTCCTTGATACGGAACATGTTCGGCTGTTGACCTGGCCAGCACGTTCTCCAGATCTTTCACCAATAGAAAACGTCTGGTCAATGGTTGCCGAGTGACTGGCTCGTCACCAAATGCCAGTCACTACGGTCGATGAACTGTGGCATCGCGTTGAAGCTGCATGGACATCTGTACCTGTACATGCAATCCAATCTCTGTCTGACTCAATGCCCAGACGTATAATTGCTGTTTTTTCTGCCAGAGATGGTTTTTCTGGGTACTTATTTCTCAGGACCTATCCACAGCCACACACAAATATATATATTTTTTGAAAATTTAATCACTTGTTATTTCTAGTATAATATATTTGTCCAATAAATATCATTTTGTTATCTGCATATCTTCCTGGTGTAGCAATTTTAATTGCCAGTAGTGTAGTTTTACATAATTAGTAATAAAACTTATTATAATACAGATCCATGTCCAAACACTTGAACAAAGTTTTAAGAGTAAAAGATAACTATCGCAGCGTTTAATATGCAAATAATAAAATAAAGAGTTTACACATTGGCTTTAAAAATCTTAGAATATTACTTATTCTGAATAATTGTTTTGCTATTATTTCTGTTTTTTTATTCTATAGCATCTTTTAAAATTTTCGATTTCTTCATAAACATAAATTCTATTTTATTTCAATTAGTTGACATCAATAGCGTAGTATTAAACTGCTTTATTTAGATTTACAATATATGTATAAATAATTTAATTTAATCTATGATACAACCATGCTTTATTGTTGTTAATTTTCATTTTAGTTTAATTTATTTTAACATGTTTGATGATATATATTTGTACATCTACACCTGTCTCTTTTAAGCATTGAATTGAATTTTCTTACGTTTGTACTTTGTCAGAATTTTGAGTTTATAGACTGTAAACTATACTATAAATTACTATAAAACATTATGATGGAAATTGGTTTTATATTTTGAGTGATAATCAATTTTTGACAAGCTGGGATATAATAAAAATGTTTGAAAACTGTTTTGTAAAGATCTAAAGAAATTCTCTGATGATATTTAAAATTTCTGCACATTATTTTAGTACATAAATATGTTATTTCCCATAATACTGTTATATTTTACATGTTAGATTTTCTTGGTGAATAAACAGTCAATTATATACGAATTATATAAATTATCATATATTTACTTTTTGCAACAAAATATGATAGTAAATATTTTTACATTAAGTATAAAGAATAATATTATAAGCGCTTAGATTTAATATATATATATATATATATATATATATATATGATGAAATATATATGTCATTTTCTCTATAATTTTGTGCTTAAATTTATAATTGACAGTTTACTATAATGAATTTTACTTATACTTTGTTAAACACAAATAACAAACACAAAATAAAATAAATTGTTAAACACAAAATAAAAGTTTCTTGTTCCAAACTCAAAAATTAATAAGAAAATTCTTGAAATTCTAAATTATATATAATTAGATGTGGTAATATAATTAAGGTTTCTCTTTATTGTAGACACATTGTACCCATTTTTAGAAGCAAGAAATTAATTTTGAGATGGCTTCTTATATAGCTTAATTATTATAATTAATCTCATATGGCTTATTTTATAGAGAATTTTCCTAGGAAATTTGTTAAATAAGATATTTTGCTAATCAAATTAGCTTTTATTAGCTATTTTGCTAATTAGATTATGTTATAAAAATTCATTAATTAAATAGGATCTTGAGGTTATTGAAATTAATATATTTTATTAAATGTGAAGTTTCTTTGTATAAAGTATTTATAAATTACTATAACTCTTATTTCAATAAAAATTGTAATTTTAGTAGTTAACATCTAAATTCTTGAAGTGTTAAAAAGGCAATTGTTTTAATGTACAATAAATCTTATGAAATATACAATAATACAATTGAAGCATATTTTAACCACAAATCTTATTAACTAAAATATATATAAATGATTTTAGTTTTACTTTAAAAAAATTTTATTAAGTATTTCTTTAAAAAAATTAAGTATATCTTAAATGATTTTTAATATTGAGTTTCACTTAGAGTATTTATTATTTGTACATATAAGTATTATTTAATGCTTTTATAACTACCCCAAAATATGTAAGTCTACTGGGAATGAAAAATATTCGCATGGTGTTAGATAACATGCCTTTATCTTTTGCATGAATTTCTATCAGTGTTTATGTTTATTCTAATTGCCTATTCTTAAATACTGTAAGCCAAATTTTAGTGAAGATTCTTAGAATATTTTAATAAACTAATTTTTTATGATAATTTTAAGAGATAAAAATTTTGGAATAACTACAATTGAATAAGCTTATATTGATATACGAAATTTGCAAATATAATTTAAAAAAAAACTTAAATTTTGATGCCCAGCAAGAATTTTTTATAACGCTTTAAATTTAAATCTGTGATAAAAATGTAATAAAAGTGAAATGTATTTCTTATTACAAAAGCACTTAAAAATTAGTAAAACTTTATTTTGTGGACGTTAAAATTCTTTATTTGTAGTTCAACGATCATTTTTTGTACGCAAGAACTAATTAGACAGGGACATGTATAGTTTAAAATAGATTCCTTCACGGTGGGATTCAAACCTAAGAACTGATAATCCGAAGGTCAGATCAACCATTCGTTCACAATCTCTGTTTTGTTAAAGGTGAAGAAATATAAGCAATTTATTATAAAACAATGTCTGCAAAATTTCTACTTTTATGTTTATTCAGACTGTTTTAAAGTTCTAAAAATAGTGATATATATAATTTTCACTAGCAATTGTTTGCTTCAAACATACAGTTGTTTTTATCATAATTGATTTTCAGCTTATTTTTTTACTGTATCTAATTTTAAAATTAAATATTCCAGATATAAAACACTTTTAATATTTCTAAGTCACAACACAAAATTTGAAATTCATTTAGTACATTAAAATAATGAAGGAATTCTACAAAAGAATAAAATTAACTGAAATTTTAAAAAGTAATAACAATTCATTTTTAACATTTAACCATTCGGATTCTAATTTTTTCGGTTAAGGAATAATAAGAAATATGATACATTTTATACCATCTAATTTGAAATAATCTTTCTCAATTTATACTTTAAGGAATCTATGTTTTGAAAATTGTCAATTTCTTTCAGTTGTGATTGTAGTTTTAAAATTTTCTCTCCAAATATAACTAATAAGGATTTCTAAGGAATTTTGGAATCAAATTCTAAAATTTAGTATACTTTATATCCGCTTATTTTGCTATTAACGATTATGTTTGAAAATGCTTAGCAAAAATTCCCTGTTTTGTCTTAAAACTTAGTTTCAGAAATATTTAATTTTGAAAATAATATGAGAACGTTCATTTTAAATTATGCATATGCCGAAAATTAAGGATTATCAAGAAGAACATGAAAAATCGAACGATAAAGGAAAAATGCAAGTTATAAAAATACCACACATATGGTCAAGAATATCATGCAAATTACAGGAAAGCACCTGATGATGCCCAGAGTACGCCACAATGATGACAGCGTAAGAGAGGAATATATAACAATATGCGGCAAATAATAAAACTTGTTACAACCGATCCGTGAGAAGCTCAGTGCTATGAAAGCATAGGTATGACATTGAGGACGTATGTGGGTGGATATTTTACTTGGTAGAATTATCGGCGTCTGAAATGTGGAATGTACGCAGATGGCAGAACCCGAGGAAGTAGGCTGTGATAACGTTTCCAAAATGATGGAAGTGTCTGTAGACGTTACAGTATAGGTAACATCACGAGACGAGTGACAACTTCGAAATGATGATACCTATTTGATAGAGGAACCACCGAAAGAAATATACGGAGAACAGTAGTGAACTTGTGACGTTAGCTATCCTCAGTCACAGATAATACTGTTTTAGTGGACATCTAAAATGTTTATCATTTGAACGTGGTACAAAAAATTATCCCACTTGTAAAAAATGCTGTAAACTTCCAGCCTCACCGAAACATATTCTGGATTGCATCGAATTTTTCCAGGAGGATTTATCCTCTGTTCCCCAGCTAGTCATTGAATTCTTAACTGTCAACAATTTATTTGAGTTGATCTGACAACTGTCAGATATTTAATGAGGATAAGCCAACAACAACAACTGTTTTATACAAACCATGTGCAGACGTTTGGGGTAGTATGATCCATATGCTTGCAGCACTGTCAAATGTATTCCCCTCACTACAACTTACTGTTACCAACGGTTAGACTGGAGTAAGAAATATATAATGTGGACACTGTCACAGTGAGCTTGTGTTATGCTTTCTGATGAGTTGAGGTTTAGCTTCCAATCAGATTAAAGTCGGACATTCTTCTGAAGAACATCAGGAACAATTACCATTAAGATAACATCACTGAGGATCAAAATTAATGTGGGGGAAAAATGGTCGTTAGTTGATGCATTAAACTTGGCTCCAGAACAGTTCTGCATGCTTAAATCTGAGCCATGACAGGCCAAATTCATTGAGAAAGCATTTTAGAACATTATGTCCGCTTGTTAAGGGGTGCCGCAGGTGCTGAAAGAATTTTTGTTTATGGATGACAACGCATGACCTCACCTTTCGAACATCTTCAACGACTGCCTTCCATCCGAAGATATTACCCGTAGCATTCTTACCGTGCTTGTATCCCATAGAGCGTGTGTGGGAGATGCCGATGAAACGTAGCCCGTCGACCCCTTACACATCACCACCGGACATTTGGAGAACATTTCTCGCTAAGTGGATTTCTCTGATTCAAGTGAAGCTCGATAGTGTGATTCTCGATAATTCTTGGCGTTGTACGGGCTGCATTTCCTAATATGGAACACATACGATGCATTAACCATACCCACAACGTATTGCTCAGCTGTTGCACGGCAATATACGTTCTATGCGGTGTAATCTAGGAGGCCATAATCATGGTTCGTATTCCTGGTATCATACATACATGTTTTCTTTTCATTTCTTTAATAATGGACTTAGTGAATAAATCACGTTTATTTTGTTTCTACCCCTTTAGTTTCTGGTTCAGGCATCATCTTTAATTTATGGATCTGTGTGCATAAAATTTCCTTTATTATGCATTTTTTATATAGAAATGATTTTTATATGTTTTAAAATCCATATTTCTAACACCTACAGTAAACAAATTGAAAGTATATAGAAATATTGATGAAATATCAGTTATTATGGAAAAAATTGAATTATTTTTTTTAATAATCATATTATTAAAAATAAAATGTAAGAAATGTGTGTGTGTCACTGATGCCTTGAATATTTTCCGCTATTTTATTATTAAAAATAGGTAAAAACTATGCAAAAATAAAAAATAAGAATTGTGATGCATAAACATTTCCTATATATTTTTTTTTAGGAAATTTAAATAAAATGCTTATATTTAGGAATTTAATTTTTAAAGCAAGGATCTTAAAGATATATTTTCTTATATAAAATTTACTTTTACAAGATCTCTATTTACAAAACACATCTTTATTTGAACAAGAAATATAATGAAATGTATTACATTTAAAACATAATATTAAATAATGATTGTTTTAATAAACGTTGAAATGCTCAGACGATTTGTAATCGATTTCTTCTCATTAATGTATACTATATCGATTGAAAGATGCCCATAGAAAATTAACTTCATAGAAATGAAAGTTGAATATTGATGCAGTAAAAAGCGAGATTGTTTAACATAATTGACTTCTTCTCGATATCTATACATTATATTTTCTTTATTTTACTTCTCCATATTGTAACATATAACATTTCAAATGAACCTGTCGCAATAAACATACCTGAAGATTCTGAAAAATTTAGACATAAAGTAAAACTGTAAATAAATATTTTAGTTCCCAGTTTATAAATAATTTAAAAATTTTTTAAGAGTTTTAGATTGCGATAAGCACAATAACTCAAAGATGCAATATATTATATTTTTGAGAAATTCAGTTTAAGTTAATAAATATGATATTATTTAAAATAAAAAACTCCAAACAAATATGATATGAATACGCAAAGTTAACAGTTTATTAGGTGTACTGCTGGACAATGCAATAGCGAGTCCAAATGCTTAGAAGTAAAGTTAAAAATATGTATAAATTTTGAAATTGTATAAACTTTATAAAAAAGTTATCAAATTTTTACTTTTATGCTAAACATAATTTTAGAAAATATAATTTCAAAAAAATATTTTAAAAAATAATCATAAATAAACTGGATTTAAGTAACTTTTACAGCGGAAAAGTAATATAAATGATGTTTTTGTGAATTATGTGATTTTTTGTCCAATTTTGGAACATGAGCTGTCGTCTTTCAGGTTTAGTTTAGTTTGCAGGAATGATTCTTCCTATTCCAAAAAATAAATTATATATTCCTCCTACTAAATCACGTGCCTCCTTCAATAGTTAGGAGAAAATATTATCAAATTGCGAAGGTGTCTGTGTGTACGTGCGCGTATGTGTATGTCAATTTTTATCCCGTATATATATTACTCAGAAATAAACTTACTCTGTTTGCAAGAGATTGCTAATTTTTGAATTACCTTTCACATTTAATATTTCTGCATGTAATCATCTCAACAAGATAACTTTAATACTTAAATTTTGTGTTTTAATAAAAATTCTACTTATAAATTATTTTGTCCATTAAAATTTTAGGGAAAAAAAACTACAAAAGTAAAGAATAAATTTATGTATTTTTTTAAGAACATTACAATTTTTAAATTAAGTGTGAATCTGAAATAATCAGAAGAAAATAATTGTACCTGTGTATCTGTTTATAAAATTGTAATGCTAATCATGCTCGCGGTAAGTTATTTGGTCTGTTCTAGTTTTAGGAAAGGAAATGATCAAGAAAATAGAAAATTTTAAGTCATTCTTTAAAAATTCCAAGAGAGAGGGTAGATAAAAGAAAGCAGTTACAGAAACTGCAATATACTTAAAACTATATATATATATATATATATATATATATATATATATATATATATATATATATATATATATATATATATATATATATATATATATATATATATTATATATTATATATTGCAAAATTCTTTTGAAATATTACTTACATATATTTCAAAAGAATTTTGCAATATTACTATATATATATATATATATATATATAATAGACTTCTAAAAAATAAAATTGTTGCAATATTTACAACATTAAAATGTAACTATTGAAATAATATAGATATCAAGGCTAATTTATTTAAAACTCTTTAGCATGTATCTTTAAGTTATTTATTATTTACAATCTTAAATTTAAGTAATTTGAATGATTTATAATTTTTTGAGATACCGTGGTATACCTTCTAACTCATATTTTATTATTCCTACAAACCAATATCTCATTAATTTATATTCAGTTAAAATTTTAAATATTTAATATTCAGCAGAAAGCACCCTTCGATGTATTAATCGTACAACTTAATAAAATTATATGTAACATCTTAGTTTTTTGACAGAAAAAATAAAGGCATTAAAAAAAATAAATGCATTTTAAAACAAATTTAAAAAAGAATTAGAATATATTACTTTTAATTTTCTTCTAATATGTCATTCTTAATTTGTTTCTCCTTACAATTTTGCAGTATTTTTTTTCAGTCTCAATTATATTGGTTAAAAATGAAAATAGAGTTCTGTCTATCTTGTAAAGTTGGTAATTTTCAATGACATTTAAGCTCAATTTCACATCTCGATATTTGTCAGGAAATCAAATTGAGTTTTATCGCATTTTTGGTGGCACAAGTATCAAATGAAATTTAATTTAATCATGATGAGAATAAATTTTGGGAACTGTAATGAGAAATATAATGAAAAATATCTAAGTCTGCAATTTTAATTCGATATCTTAAACTGAAGATAGTTAACAGTTTTCTCTTAGCATAGTAATTTTCTCCATAAATTGGTCGTAACATTCTCGTTATAATTAATTCCAAAAATTGGCAAAATAAATTTTTGGAATTACGTAGTAAAAAAATTTAAATATCGAATTTAAAGAACAGGAAATCATTATTATATATATATATATATATATATATATATATATATATATATATATATATATATATATATATATATATATATATATATATATATATATATAAGTGCTTATATAGCATAATAATTTTACCTAGTTTCGTTGCATTTACTACTAGTGATATTATATTTTATTGTTTAATCTTTCAATTTATAAATTTGAATTTAATTTCAATAAGCTTTTGTGTGAATTTTCAACATATTTTTTTAAAGTGATGCATGAACCCATTTCTTCACATCTGCTGATACAATAAAATCCAAATTTAACCGTTGTTGGTCCTAATTTGTAGATTAAAATGATTTCTTAGCTATCGATTTTCAAAGAAAGTTACTAATTTAAAATAAGAATTTTATAATATAATTAAAGTTAAAAAAATATATTTATAATAAATTTTGTAACAAAAATAAAAATATGAATTTTCTATAATAAAAACACTTTATCCCAATTTTTATTATGAAACATTTATATAATTTTTTACTATTTTATTAAATACTGATATATTTGACATAGTGAAAAATGAAAAATTATATGAATATAATCTGAAAAAATAATGTAACTAAAACTTAAAGTTTGGTAAAAATTCTGAAAAATTACGCATTTAGTTAATTCTAATCCAAATTTTAATTCATAGATCTGTCACAATACGTATTCCAAAACAATACCCCAATATAATTTAAACGATACTATTGAATTATGCGTATTCCCTTTTTTTGTGCATAAAAATAGTGGAAACCCTTTGATTATATTTTGAAAAGTTATCCACAGTATAAAGAATCATTATTTAATAAAATATTATAATATATAAAAATATTAATGAAATATTATATAAAATATTTTTAATTTAGTTAATGGAGGAATTAATTTTAGAATGTTAAAAAATTTATAGCATACAAATATGGGTAAAATTTTTCAGTAGTTTTTTATATGCTCTATATGCTTGCTTTTCGTTTAAGTTATTTGAAACTAAAATTAAAATAATAAAACTAATTACGCTGAAACAACACAAGCCTGATATTTGTGTGTTTAGTTTTCAGAAGTAAGTTGATAAGATTAAGGTGGGGCTTGATGCTATCATTTCCTGTAACTGTTTGGAGAGCAATAAATTTTGTCATACCGCCGCAGTACACTACATCTCAGTGACTGCTCCTTTAAAAATGATGAAACAAGTTTATCTATTCTGCTGAAATTGAAAATGAGCTCCCAAGACCATGATCTACATCTTCAATGGATTCCATCCCATGTTAGTATTAATGATACTGCTGATCTACTGACCAAAGAGGGCAATGAGGATACGCCTATTGGTTCATCACTTACATATCGGGAACTTTTTTCTCATGAGAAATCTAGACTACATACAATATGGAAAGTTCCACCCACACAACAATGATTGTTCTGGAACATCTAGAACTCTTTTGGAAATAAAATGTGAAAGAAAATCTCAGACTTACATGGCCAGATTCTCAAATGGACATCTAAAATGTTTATCATTTGAACGTGGTACAAAAATTTATCCCACTCGTAAAAAATGCTGCGTCCATCCAGCCTCACCGAAACATATTCTAGATCGCGTCGTACTTTCCCGCGAGGATTTATCCTCAGATCCCCTGCTAATCATCAACTTTCTGTCAACAGTTTATTAAAGTTGATCTGACAAATATTAGATCTTTAAAGAGGATAAGCCAATAACAACAACAAAACTAAAATACAACAAATAAGTGAAGCATACTTGATATGAATTCCGTAAAAATATATACATAAGCTTCACTTTAAAGTTTGAAATTGATGCTCTGTAACGACTTGATGCTGTATATGCGAATTTATTATTACTAGCGTAAATATATAATTTTATTATTAACCGTATTCACCTGAATGATGTCTATAGGGAAATTTTAGATTTTATTATGTGAATATGTGTAATAATATATTTGCATGATCTTAAATTGCATTATGTTTTCTTTTTAATTTGTATTTCGAACATTTTTTTCAATTAATTTTCAAGCTTTTTATTTAGATAATCTCAATAACACATAGTACAACTTTAATGTTTTGTTAACATGAAAATTACAATTGCAACAAAAATAATTGAAAAAAAAATATATAAGATAAGCTTTACAAAAAAAATTGAATATCATTTCTCATTTTATCTCTCTATCGAAGATATATATCACTCATGTCAAGTTCATTGGCCAACCTGTGGAATAGTTTAAAATTAAACCTGTGCATTACGTACAATGTAGGCCAAAGCCTACACTGCTCATATTTGAGACCTGGGTGACCTGTTTGGTTAGGGTGTCAGTCTCACTGTCGGAATGTAGCGAGTCTGAATCCTGACTTAAACGAAGATCCATTATGTTTATTAATGGTGGCAGGGGCATGTTAAAATTGAGTGTGGTCGCAATGTCCTCCAAGTGAAATTATACCTCTGGGGGTGACAGGCTAAGTATTGGGGGTCTTCTTCTTCATCTCTACTTCAAAATCCTGAATACTCCATCCGGCTTCTTCTATCTAATTGGCAGAGCCGATGTCAAGCCTAGGTACAGGGAATCATACTAGTACAACAACAATAACAACAACAACTACTCATATCTGTTTCCTAGCCGTGCTATCTAGGGTGCAATGCATATGTCCGTTTAGGTGGTCAATGTAACGCTAAACCTCCAGTGTTTAGTTTCCAAGCATGCTTGATATACAATTACTCGAGTTAGTGAAAAGATAAAATGCTGAATCGATATTGTTCAGCTCGAGGATCGAACTTTGCACGTGTAGCTTGGGAGCTTGAAGAGCTACCACTACTCCAATGGGCTTTCAAAGAATTTTCGTGTCCATCATAAATAAATATATGTTTATTTTATTTAACAAAATTTGATTCAATGCATTTGTCAAACATATAATTTTAAATAATGTAATCACAAAATAACCTCAACTCAAGTAACATTCATTACATCAACACTAAGATATTTCCACAAGGAGTTGCTATGTAATGTCTTGAAATGTATTTCAGCAAATATCTTTCCGTTTTACATTTAATTTACAACAACTTGATTTCTTAAGCAGTTAGAAATTTTACTTATATACATGCATTTAATTCCAAATGGATTCATATTTTACAGACATTGTAAATTATTCTGCATTAACTTAAATAGTAAAATCAAATTTCAAATTTCAGAATGCAGTTTTAAGAAAGTATTTACTAATAATGTGTTAATTAAATATTTGCGAGATTTCAATGATGACTAATTATAATTCCTTTTAATCAAATACGGCGAAAATTTAATTAAACAAACTTTATTCTTCAGTGCATATTATAAATTGGTTTTAAACCATAGTAAAGGTTTCAGTAAACGCCATTATGTATTAGCGAATTATCATTCTTAATTATTTACTATATTAATGAACTTTGATAAATGTTTCAGTTATAATATGCATATATTTCTCTTATAAAATATTTCATAGAAATATGTTTAGATATTTATTGCTAATGACTAAGAAAATTATAATTTGCCTAATAATATACTTTTCCTTTCTAATATAAAAGACAAAAGCAAATTTAAAAAATACTTTTTAATAACTTGCATTGTTTTTGTTTTAATATTGTAATCACTGTATATTCCCTTTTTCAATTTTGTATATATATATATATTAAACTTATATTTTATTTTTAACAATAAAAAATTACACATAAGAATTTAGTTTGTATAATATTGGCTGATTGGCCCAACTTACTATCGATTTTTTTTAAAAAAGCTAAGCATGTGACACCACAACTTATATGTAGGCCAAAGCTATCTGGGTTGGCCAAAGCTATATATCTACAGTGCATAGATCTGTTTTCCTGACCTATAGGCCTTGGGATGAGAAGCATATGTACCGGTTTGCTGATAAGCTTAAGGTAAAACTCCATTGTTTAGATCCCAAGCATGCTTGGTACTCATTTTATCCACCCACTGAAAAGACGATAAGCTGGATATACCTAATCCAGACCGAGAAAAAATCATAGACCTGTACCTTGAAAACGTGAAACGCCACCACACCATTAAGCCATCGGGTTTCTCTAAAGAATTTTACAGCTTTAATAAATGATGTTGTTTGTAGTGGCCACTTATAAAACACATAAAAAATATAATCTTTTTTGAATAAAGTTTCTAAAAGTTCATGAAAGTTATCCAGTAGGATAACTTTCATGTTTATCACACAAAATACGAATATTTAAATAAAATTTTAAAGAGCAAAAACTATATAGAAATCAATTGGACCTGTGCCTTGGTAACTTCAAGCTTCTGGAAAATAGTTTATATTTCGCAAAAATAAATTTTAAAAAATTTTTGTTGAAAATATTGTTCTGTTCGAAAGGATTTTTCATGGTTTCCATAAACATTCGCGCTTATTTATTTATTTACGTTTTACTCACCGTAATATACTCAATAGAAAAACATTTTTAATATTTTTCATGTAATATACAATTGCCTTTCTGAATGACGGATATTTCAATAGTAAAATATTGTTTCTATTATGATTACTCAATGAATTCTTAATATTTCATATTTCGTCTAAAATTTATTCCTTTGTTCATCGGAAATTTTTAAAAATCAAATTGCTATTTACAAAATTTTTAAATTATTGAACAAAAACAAAAAAGTATATACGTAATATTGATTGCTATATAGAAAATTTTCATTAATTACTTTTTGGGATTTTATCTAAGTAATCTCAGTACAATAAAGAAATGATTAAAAATGTAATTCATTTACCATTTAAATCATTTATTCATATTTTTAAGCGAATATTTCTTATGCATTTCAAATATAGATGATTTTTTTTGAGATGTATGTTAGCAGATTCTTATCTACTAAAAATTAAACCAATTGGCCCTTCTGGTGACAGCAATTTTTTTTAACTCCTGCACCGAAATGACCAACGACATCAATATTACAGTACATTAAATATGCTTATTTTTTTCCTTCCACAGTAATCTAGAAAAATTTGGTAAAAAAGCAAAACATTTTTTTGGATTTGTATCGAAATTTTCAGAGATAAATTTATTTCAAAATGTTTTGAAAATTAAGATTGCTCCTTAGCACAATATTAAAAAAAAAATTATTCGAAAAACATCTTATATGAAGTTTCCTTCAAATTGGATACTAATTAAATATATTTATTTATATACACTACATTTTTTTAGATTCCTGAAAGTATTATAAATTGCAATTTTAAGTACAAATATGTATCTTCAAAATTTTTTTTTAATTTTTTTGATAGCTAAATACTTAATTTAAGTATGTCTCTGAATAGTTTAGTATAACATTTTACTAAGAAATGAGTCTAAGAAAAATGCTTACTTTTGGATAGGTGTGTGTGTTGAAGATAAGTTTCAAACCATTAAGCAGAATAAGACGGTTTCTGGTACGTTAAATTCAAATTGGGAAACGTCACCCGTGTTCCGCGAAAATTGGAACGACAAAATTTGTCACTCCTAAGCACGTGTGAAAGATCTCATCCATTTATGTTGGATTTGATGTTTGCTTCGGATTTATTAGCTTGGATGATAACACTTTAACTCTCTTAATTATATATTTTTGAAACAAGAAGAATAAAATATTTTATGAGGGATTCAAAAATAAAATTCGCGATATATGCCTAGTAATAAATTATTTTATAAAATAAATCTCCTTCTGGCACTCGCGTTATCAAAAGTATTTATTTTCACTTGAATTTATATTTTTAATAATAACTGTTTAGCCATCGAAAACACCTCAATAATAAATATTTTTGTCAAGAAAAAGCATCAAATTTAAAGGAAAAAATATTTTCATAGAATAAAATTATATATACTTCGAATGATTTTTATGTAAAATTGTTTCATATGAATTAGGAAATGTGTCATAATTTTTACGACAAAATTTAGCTCAAGTTGGGGAATATATAATTAATAAATATTAAAACATAAGGTATCCTTTTTAAATTGAATTTATATATTTAATCTTAAATATTTTTTCTTCAATAGTAGTCTCCTCAATAAATATGATGTGAATAATTTTGGCAAGAAACAGCATGAAAGTTAAAGGAAAAAAATTATTTTCATGGAATAAAATTATTTCTAATAATTTTTTATGACAAAGAACTTTACATATGTCCTTAAAAATTTGTCATATTTATTACAACAAAATTCAGTTTAAGTGGGGCTTTCAGAAAGCATGCTTTATTCAATAAATACTAAACACATTAAGTGGTATTTTATACTTTAAGGTATGCTCTAGTTTCAAGCGAATTTGGTACCAGGCTAGGTAATGTTGAATGTGGTAATAAATATTTGTTGGTAAAATTTGTATCATTTTTTAAAATTGTGTATCAATGAATAGCGTTTATCTTTTCAAACACGCTTAAAAAAACGTTCGGCAACAAAAAAATCCCCATTTTTGCCAAGAGGCAATCTAAAATATATTTTTCCCACATTAAGGTGATAACTACAGTTTAGATGCGGGTTGTTTCACGTATCTATTTCAAACAGACAAAAACAGACCCTGTTAAGTTAACTCATTTACGTGATCGAAATAAATATCCAAAATGTGAAGTTTATTGAATTGTTTTCATTCTCTAACTCTTTACTTTATATCAAGACTTCAATATAAAACCAATGAAAAAAAAAAGTGCATAAACATACAATTATTGTTAAAAGTCTTCTAAATGCTCCTAAAGAGACTTTGAATGATGAGATGAAACTAACTTTAGAATATTTCAGCGAATATCAAAACTGAATAAATATAATTTTGAAAACCTTACAGTACTCAAACTATTAACTCACAGAATATAATAAATAAACAGAAAATTTTTTCATCAATTAGAAAATTATTAAATAAATATTTCTTTTCTATTTTAGAAAATGTAAAACACATATTGAGAATATTGAGAAGACATTCAAATTATCATTAATCTAAACAATTGAAGAAAAAGTTAAATATTTTCCAGTTTCTTATGTTCCATATTGATGCAAATTCTTATTTTGTTAAAAAAAAAAAAAAAAAAAAAAAAAAAAAAAAAAAACAACCATCAGTAATATTATTTTGAAGCAAATTTTTTAATTTTTTAAAATTTGTTTTTGTTTTTCTACTATTCATTCAGTCTACTATTTAATTGTAAGATTGAATTTCTCTTAAATAAGATAAAATGTGATATTTTCTTAAATAAAATGAAAATTATTACATCCTTTTACACGATGTTTATGTCAATTTAATATTTCCATTTTATTTTCTAAAAAAATTACATTCTTCCATTTTTTTTAAATTATATATTTGAAATAATGTATAATTTATAATAATTTTTAAAATGATGATAATTCATTTTTTCAAATTATAAATGATATTTAATTTAATATTCAATCATTTTTCAAAATATTTAAAACATAATACTTTTTTAATTAGTATTGAAACTTATAATTTATAGCTTGATCATGAAATTAAACAAACTATATTTCTTAAAAATATCAAAAAAACACTTATAAATGTCTTCATATCTATCCTAAGTGTTTGAAGTAAAAGAATCATATTATTTTTCCCTGTTATATAATTCCAGACCTTCTGCCTATGTTTACCCACAAACACATTATGTAACACTGAACAAGAAATTATCATTCTGAATTATAGGAAAAAAAAATTTTATTACGTACCGCCATAAAATTATTCACACATAACTAAATTTTTTTTTTTTTTTTTTTTTTTTTTTTTTTTTTTTAACGTTTTCAACATGTTGTTTGAAAAAAGAAAATTTTTTTCTCATTTTGATTTCATTGAGCTTAAAGCTAGTCCTAGTTTACTTGATTCTAAACAAGTTTTTTGCTTAGATACGAGATTTTCCGCTGCATTATACGCGCGTCGTTGAAGATAAATATAGGTACTAAACTGAAAATCAGCATGTTGTGTCAAAAAAGACTGACGTTTCTTAGAAAAAATAAAGCAATTCTGAAAAATAGCTGAAGTGGGAAATTATCGTGCTGCACACAAAAATTAATTCGCGCAAAATTTAAATCATATTTTCGGGAGAGATTTTCAACGAATGTTAAATATTTGTTATTATTTTTTTCAAGATTTGAGTATCAGAAGTGTATATTTTCATAAATACAGAAACATGAAAGTCTTAGCAATTTTTTTCTATTTCTCGGCTTATAATGGAGTTCATCTTAAATTTTGGTTTGATCATAATTTAATTAATTAATAGATCATACTTTAAAAACAAATGTTTCTGTAGTATTTCTCTATTTCATAAATTAAACACCTTTAAGTAAAAAAAAAATCTGTATTTATTTTTAAATGATGTTTGATAAGTACAATTTAAATAATTTTAAAAAGTAAATTTCTGTCATTTTATTGATATATGTATATTAATTTATGAAGATTTTCAAACATTAATATTAAATTAACGCTCAAAATTGAAAGGGAATAGATTTTTTAGATTTTATCGTTGTTTTATAATGTTATAGTGCTATAATAAATACACTGATATAACAACAAAAATGCCCATAGCTTTTGAATTTTGCTGTGTATCAGGAAATTAAACAAATTAAAATTAAAAGTTCTGGATCAAAATATCGTGTGCTCAATTAAAATGATAATTTAAAATTTAAACTCACTTAGACTGAAAAAATGTTGATATGTCTTACACATAAATATCAATATTAAGGAGTTTATGAAATCAAATTATTCACTAAGATCGACTAGTACCAACAAAATAAAAATGTTTCTATTGAAATTTCAAAATAAAAGTCATAATCATAATTTTATGATTTTAAATAATTAGTTAATGTGTGCAAAACTCGCGTTTTTCTAGTCCTAAACGTATGTTATTTTTAAAAGTATTTTATTTAAAACTGAGAAGATGTCAAGAATTTGTTTTTAAATAAATTGAGAATTTTGAATATTAATGGAACCAATTTATATGAAAATTATGATTTATTTAACTTTGCATAGTGACACACCCATACATAATTTAAAGAATGCAAAACAGCATAAAATTACAGAAAAATCCCATATTTGTAATATAAAGCATTTAATTCAATCTTAATGTACTTATAGATAATGTTTTAAAGATTTTTTATTTATGTTTATAAAAGAATAATTTTTTATTGTAGCTAAAATTCAAGTTTTATTCTAATTGCAAAAATTAATATTACACTATTTTTCATTTAATCAAAAACAATTCTTTTTTAAAATTTGGTTAAATTCTCAATTTCGAAAAATAAGTGTGACAGTTAAAATATTTCACCAACATAACTAATTATCTTCAATGAAGTTTTTATACAAAATCACAGGCACATTCATTAATCAAAGTATAAAAAGATACCTTTATCTATTATTGATGTATAGCATGTTATAACTAATGTAATGAGAATTTCAGTAAATAGTTCTTAAAAATTAATTAAAGGAAGTTTAATTAAAAAAATAAAAATTCCTCTCATACATTAGAATGAAAATGAATTCCGAATAATTGAATTTATAGCGTTGTTAAATCTGGCTGTGCAATTCATATATTTCTTAGCATATTTCATAAAAAAAATTAGAAAACTCATTTATGTGTATATGTGCATATGCTTACTAATAATGCCTCTTGTAGTACATTTTAAAATAAATGTTCTTGAAAGTTCACTTGTTCCAATAAATAAGACCATTTATATTAGATTACTGAGTGTTGTTGTTTCGCACCCCCTTTAAACATTAGAGCTAGTTCAGGTTCATCAGACCATTCACCCTGATGAATTCCATTACCAGTAAGGGATTCTGAACCAGTTTCTGCCTGGTGAGTCCTAGAATAAGATAAAATATGGCCCGAGGAAGCCTATGCAGATGAACACTTAGTACAAATTTTAAAACGTTTATTAAAGACATCAACAAAATTCATAGATGGCACATGACCACACTAAGGAATCGGGTAAGAGCTATTTTATCTTGTCTTCTGCCAGTCCCAATCAAGGAACCGCCAGGGCACTTTCTTTGATACCATGAGTGTACTGATAAAGGCCATGTGAATGGTCATTCACACGGCCTTATTCTTTGTCTTATATTTAGAAAATAATCACTTATAAGTAAGAGGATTGGCAGGTACTGTTATCTTCTCAGCACCAGATCTAGCCCGATTGTCTGCAATTTTATTTCCACCATGGATAAGAAAGAAGCTGCTTTTATGATAAAGGATCCGGAGACCGGCGGCAGACGGCTGACGGATCCCAGAGTTTAGCTGGACATAAATGAGTGACCATGAATTCATAGGTGGCTCTGCTAGGAGAATAAACTTTTGACGCACTTCGTCCACTCCACCCAGTGCTTGCCACGCCCACTCCCCCTGCCGGGGTGAAGCAGAATGTTGAATTGTGTCTTATTCAATGCAGATTTTTGGTAAACTTTAGACTGACATTCTTGCCCAAGTCATATATTTTCATTTGAACGGTAAAAAATTATTCCTAACGTATCTGCCACAAAATTGAGTAATAGAAAGATTTAAGTGTAGCATACATCTCTCATATGTCGTAAATGTAATTAACAAGTATTATGTCTTCAGTATGTAAGGTCTAAAAGCAACTTGTGCCATGTCTAATCGAAAAATCTGACGGTTGCTATGTCTTTAAGAGCGAATTAATTTCCATAGAAGCTAGCCTCAATAGAGTATTTTGATCTCCTACTTTTAAATATCTGGATTTTGAATAATAGCCAGAGTACCCTCTATTACCTTCCAAACTGGCATGATGAGAGAGAATATTGGGTATGATTACTTTAAACAAATTGAAAAATCTTTTCTCTCTCGAGATTCGCTTTCAGTGAATCTCTTCACATGTAGATATCGCCAGTAACGAGACTACTGATACCCTTGCTCAAAAGTGATAAAGAATTCCCTTTGCCTTCTCAGGAATCTCTTATTTTTTCAGAATTGTTATCCCGCTTTAGCAATCTGCGAGGTACCATTCGCTTTTCTGTTCACCAGCGTTATCAACCTGATAGTTTCTTGTACATCCAGTGCACCAGACAAGAGCAGAAATTCATTTCTGGTATTTACAGTGGTCATGTGAAATTTATGATTTGCAAACATAAAGCAAGAGTTTTTCCTATATGTTCTAAGTACTTTAATTACTTATCAGCTGGCAATATCCTTGATTGCCTCAACTTGATTGACTAGACGGGATCTCCACGAGGATCCATTCTAGGATCTGGATATGTTTAGAGTTTACGGAGTCATGGAATTAATTTATCTTTGCTTAAGGTTGGACTGCAACAAAATATTTTCAGTAGCATTACATTTTGTTATAAATTAATGTTCAGTAAAAAACTATAAGAATTAATAATCAGTTAAACATCTTAATTGATTCTAATAGCAATAAAAGCAGTTGAAATTTTTATACGGTGAAATGTATAGTAAATATAATGCAATTTTATAGCTTATTGAAAAAGAGTTGGATTAAAGGGTTCAAGTTTTGTAGAACATTTATTTGATGTTATTTATATGTAAAATGTAAAATAAATTTTATTATTTATTAAATTTTGTGATGAATAAAATATTGAATTTAGATTATTCAGTTGATATAATTTTAAAAAACTATGCATAGTTGGTACTTTTTTTCTACTTTCAGGAATACTTCTACTTTTTATAGAAAAGTATTTTACTTTCATAATGAAAATGATACAAATTACTTTTCTCTTGAGAAAAATTTCAATATTGGTTTTCTTACAATTTTAAAAAATAAAGTTTTATAACTATTTTACTTGAATTATGCATTTGAGCAGCTTAAACCTTAAAATAAATAAATTTTTTTTAAAACATGGTGCTTCAATAATTTAATATAAAAATTATTTTAAAAACACGAAACGTTGAATTTCAAAGTTGTAAATTGTCTACCCTAGCAACTAAGAATATCAGTATCGTTTTAAGCGATTCTAAAAGTATAAGTAAGTTAAAAAGTAATTGAATAAAAAATATTAGCTTTTGAAAAATATTGATGTAGTTTCTCAAAAGAAAATAACATTATAAACAAATTCTTTTGATCATAATTGTCTTCATTTTGCATGAATAATTTACAAAGAAATTATTAATATTATATTATACATCAAATTTTATTTTACGAATAAAATATTTGTTATGTGATAGCAAACGTTTTTCAAAGGTACAAAAAATAACAAGCACATTTGTTACAGATATATACAAGGGTTGGCCAAAAATATGTAAACACCTTAACAAAAAAAAACACGTTTCCTTGCCTAATATGGTATAGGAAACTCGTTGGCATTCAAAACAGCTTGCAGTCTTCTCGGAATGGATAAATACAGTTCCTGTATGTTTGCCAAAGGAATATTGTACCATTTTTCCTGCAGAACGGTGGCAAGTTCAGATAACAATGTTGGCGGTGGATAGCAAAAACGTATTTTCTCCTCCAATGTAGACCACAACGTTTCGATAATATTCAGGCCTGGTGACTGTGGTGGCCAGGGAAGATGTGATAAATCATCTTCGTGCTTAGAAAACCAGTCCTGGACAATGTGAGCTGTGTGAACAGGGACTTTGTTTTCTTGGAAGACACCATCACAATTCGGAAACAAATTTTGTACCATGGGATGGACTTGATCGGCCAAAATGTTCCCATAAGTCTTGGCAGTAATTTGCCCTACAAAGGGCCAGAAGAGAACCACGATATGGCTGTCCAAACCATCACAGAACCCCCGCCATGTTTCACTCTTGGCAACAAACAGTCTGTATTATAGGCTTGAGATGACATTCTCCAGACGTAAAGTCGGCCAGAAGTGGGAAACAAAGTGGAAGAAGACTCATCAGATCCTATTATTCTCTTCCACTGCTCTATAGTCCAGGCTTTATGAATTAAACACTATTTTTTCCTGTTATGGGCATTATCATCTCTGATGAATGGCTTTCAATTGCAGCAAAACTACCAATTCCCTGTTTATGAAGCTCCCTTCGTATTGCTTTGGTACTCACAGGGTTTGGTAACATGACATTCATTTCAGCAGTAATTTTTTCAGCTGTGGTCTTCTTATTTTTCGTGATGATCCTCCTTAATGATCGCCTCTCTCGATCGCTCAGCACACACTTTCGTCTGCACTGTGATTTAGTGGATGATGTTTTTCCGCATTTCAAATATGCCGAATAAATCTTCGATACAATACCTCTTGAAACACTAAACACCTTGGCTACCTTGCTTACGGAAACACCTATTATATGCACTCCAAACATTTTCCCACTTTCGTAGTCTGTTAACTCTGACACAATGCAATGCCAACCTCATATAACAGTGCTCTGACAACGACTGAACTGTGCAGCGCATTTACGAAGTTGTATAGATGGCGTCAGTAGGCGAAAACGCCAGCGCCACCTACATATTGAATTAAAATCAATCTTTCTTTCTAAACATCCATTTCACAAGGTGTTTCCATATTTTTGTCCAACCCCTGTATATCTGTAACAAATGTGCTTGTTATTTTTTTATGTTTGGCATTATATTTTAAAAGTAAAATTATTACCATTTTAATAAATTATATTTTTTATTTATAACTTTTTTAATGTTTAAAATTTTTATATTTTAATTTGTTTGCCTATATGCTCCATATGATTAACTAATACATAGAAATATACAGTTATAGTTATGTTCACTAAAAAAATGGCTTAGAAATATTTACAAAAATTTACTTTAACATAAAGTCATTCCTCATAATAGATTTCCACCTGAAAACCGCTATTGAAAAGGTACAAATAAATCACTGATACTTAGCAATATGAATTTCACTCCCTTAAAACATGATTTTTTCATAAATATTCCAGTAAAAACATTGGTGAAATGACATTTAGTTTATTGCATTATTTATTGAATCGTATTTGTAATAAGTTATTACGAAAGAGTTAACATCGATAGTAGCAATTGCATTAGCGGCGGATGCTTTTTGAGCAAAGAGAAATAGTAAAAATCTGACCATTATATTAAATTTGATATAATTTACTAATAAAACTTTCCTTGAGATTTCATTTCATGTAGACATATTCTTAAATTTTAGCAGGGAACCTTAAGGAATAGAAAATGATCATAAATCGTTTGTATGTATGATTCATATAGACTATTCTCAATATTGAATAAACAAATAAGATAATCGTATTTGCTCTTTGAGTACTGAGACTAGTTTGTGTAATAGTTTCCTTACATTGAAAGAATACTTTTTATTTAATGAAAGACTGGTTTATTTTCTTATGATATGCGATTTTTTTTAAGTGATAGCATACATGCTATGGTTTACTTGAAGTCCATAGTTAAATTTTTGGACTCAAGAATTAACTATATCGGGATTTTCATCTTAAAGTAAATTTGAAATCACTACAAATATATAATCCTATTTTAGTATTCAATCTATCGAACTATAGAACCAAAAAATAGAACACTGACTATTCGATTAGCAGCTCGTGAAGCTGATGGCATAAAAATACTATTTAATAAATTAGTGATTTCACCTTCGTTTGAATTAAAATTCAAATATTTATCATATTAAAAATTGAATAGGTAACTTTTGGAATTCACTTGCTAATAACATATTTACTGGAGAAAAAAAAACGAGTAAATAATCTTAAAAAAGGATTTTCTCCAATTGCTTTTATAAGAAAACTAATTAGATACAGGTAATAAAGTAAGTAAAATGGAAAATATATTTGTCTAATAAGTCTATAATTGTATTACAATAAGTATTATTATTGTGTCTAATAAGAAAAATAAATCGCGACAATTAATAATGCAACAGAAATGTTTTAAAGATCAATAAATATTTTAACTGTATCTTTAACTACGATTGAACAGAATTCTAAGCACTTGTTTTACACAGAATAAAATCTAGAAAATCCAAAAAATATTACTTGAAAAATTCCAAAAAAATCAAATCACTGAAGAATATGAATATAAAATCTAATCATCATTAATGTAGTTTTAATATGGTGAAAATTAAAAATTAATGTTTTGAAATTCACAGAGAAAAATTATATCAATCGACTCCAGAATATAGATGTCTGTGATATATTTATACACTTTTCATAGTTCATAGAAGTTTTGCATTTTATCTTTTTTAAGTGGTAGCTTAAAAATAAATATAGATTTCAATTTGCGCCAATACTGTAATTTGGGCCATAAAATATTTTAATAAAGGAAATTAAAACTATGATATGTTGAATATGCTAAATTATAGGAAAAAAAGGTGTATAAGAAATTTTTAGGAATAAAGACTATGCATGTTAGGATTTATTGCTTTTAAAAAAGTTCACAGAATTGCAGGTATTTGGAGAATTTCAAGGACATTGATTGATTTTTATCTGCATTCTTGTTTCTTGAGTTTAAAATTTTATTTCTTTTTTATTTTCTTAAACTGTTTAGTAAAAGGATACACTTTGACTTTGCTGTTGGCCAAATCAAAGAGAAATGATCCCGGATTTCGTCTAAGTTACTGTTGAACAAATAATGTTAGATGTTACCCTTTTACCTATTGCATTGGCATTTGTCTGGGTGGGTGCATGGGAATTTGTAAATTTTCTCTTTAGATATTAAAACAAAAATTTTTTAAAAGCAGTATTTTGGTGAAATTAAAAAGTTCTTGATTAAATGCATATTCAGTGGTAAGAGAAATAGTTAACTGGGCAACAGACGCAGAAAACATCTCATTTACTATAATACGTAATTCTCTGTGGGAAAGTATTTCTAATAGAGTTTGAAAAGCTATAATTTAAGATCACTCTTTTGTTTGTTATCTGGATCACAAAATATAGGTTCTAAATAAGGAATGTGTGAAATTTGTCACACAATTCCAAGTCTCCTACTACTTAACATAAAAAAAAAAAAAAAAAACCTCTTAGCAATTTTAAACCCTCTTACATTCTTTCTTTCTCCTACATTCCTAGTAATATTGAATTTTCAAATAAATGTCATTCTCCTTCACTTCTACCTGACAAACTATCGAAAGGTTTAAATATTTTGTTACGTTTCATTGTAAATTTATATTTTTAGATTTTCTGCTACCATCAATATCATTTCAGTGCTTCTTTAGAAGTTCCGTCATCATAGGGTAGGAGTTTCTGAACTCATAGCCTGTGGTGAAATACTTTTGTAAAATAAAAGGATTTTATCAGTATATATAAATCCACAAGCGCATAAGTGAATATTACTTACATAGAGTAGAAAAAGTGGTTCAAAAATCCTAACAAATGTGAAGGTAATATATTGGGATGCATGCATACATAATAGGTTCTGTGTGTTGTGTGAAATTGATGCATTTATTCTCTTCAAAACCATTTTCTTTTCTATTCATCTGCAACCTTGACATTCCATATCATCTAGCAGACAATTGTATGCCCTATAAATCTATTTAACTTAGAAAATACATATTTATTAAGTGTTTCTCAAAAATATGAAAGAAACGTGTTGAGCGTTGTGAATTAATAAGATGCATTTTTTCTTTCAAATCGAAAAGATAGAAAATATATTTTTATGTTAAGTATATATATATAATAAGCTTATAAATAATAAATATATAATTAATATTTTATTATAGGGTCATAAAAATACAGAAAATAATATTTTGAACACCTTTCTTTGCATTCAGAACATTCTCCACTATGATGTAAATTAGTTTTTATTTATATTAGAAATTTATGCTTTTTGAAAGAAATCATATGAGCTTCTTATTATTTAGGTACTTATTAAAATTATATTAATTTATGAATAATTATATTACTGTTTGTTTTGAAAATAATAAGGAATTTATATTGTTTAATTTTTAACAATACATATTGTCAAATTCAAGAATATAATTACTATTGAACATAGATTTTTTTTGTTTCATAAATAAATAAATTTAACGAGGAAAGAAATAACTATAATTACATTAATTAGCTTGAAATAATAATTCGTTTTTCCTAAATATTTTCTGAAGTACAATCAAAAATTATTTAGAAATATATTTTCTATTGACTCTTGCTATAAAAATAGGATAGTTTTAAAAAGTAATGTTGAGTGTAATTATACGAAATAGTTTAATAAAAATTATATACTTCAAAAATTAAATTAAATTAATCAGATTTTTTAATTTGCCTAAAATATCATACAAACGTTTGGAAATAAATAGATGCTTTAAAAATATAAACAATATATTTTAAATAAAAAAACTCAATAAAAAATTTTAAATAAAAATATGCTTTAAAAATATAAACAATATATTTTAAAAAAACTCAAAATATTTTTTGAAAGTCTCAAATCGGAACTATTTGTTGTAAAAATTTATTTAAAAGCATATAACTGTTATATATATATATATATATATATATATATATATATATATATATATATATATATATATATATATATATATATATATATATATATATATATATACATATATACATATATATATACATATACATATATACATATATATATATACACATATATATATATACATATATATATATATACATATATATATATATATATATATATATATATATATTTTTAAAATTAAATTGTATCATGAACACTTGAATAAATAATACAAACTCATATTTTTTGCGAAATAAGCATTTATAGCATTATGCTAATTACTTTTATCTAATCTCCTTATTAAATTTCTATAAAAACATTTATTATATATTGCTTACCTGAAACGTTTTCAAACATGTTTGAGAAAAAGAAATAACAGAGTCTCAAACATTTCTAAAAATTTACTAGAATTTTTATTTATTTTGACAGTAAAATATCGAACGTTTTTTACATGTTTATACATTTTTAGACTTCAGTTGGTTTTTATCCAATTATATATATATATCTTACTGTAACTTAAGTATTATTGGCAATTTAAAGTAATCTTATTGTTTCCTAGAGTTACTGCCGTTGTATTTCTTTTATCGCTTTTTTCTAATCTTACAGCCATTGGGCAAAAGAAACATATTATTGACAAAATGCCTTTAGTCTGGCGTCAGAAATCCTACCTTGGATACCATAACTCTGGTATTAAATGGGCCACTAAAAATCTGGGAAGCTTATTTTTTTTATAAATATAAAATATGGGTCAAGTAGAATCCACAATACTACCTTATAGCATTAATCAAAGAATTAACTGAGACATAATATTAAATCTTGTAATCATTTCTTGCTTAACTTTTAAAGGTATACTGATTTTTTTACAGTACCAATTGCTTACTTTTATAAAATTTTAAGACATAATCTCCATAATTAGATTGCTTATGACATGCTTGTTGAGTCTTAATAAATCGAAAATGTATAAATTGCAACTTTGTGTGTTAATTTTCATCTCAAAATCTGTAAGATATTTCAGATCTTAATTTAAACAGATACGAGTTAGGTCTTAAAATAGATCCTTACAAATGTGTGAGATATTCCTTATTTTTTATAAATGTTTTGATGAAATTTTATTATTATTTATAATTTTGAGTTATAAATGCATGTATCATATATGTACTTAATCCAGGAACATTTAACAAGACCAAAAATGGTTATATAAAAAAATCTATCTATTGTACTGAACTTCGGGGTTCGTGTAGATTGAGAGTTGAAGAAAGCAACTACTCGATGAACACAAGACTTTTATTCGCAAAAATTCCACTAGAAATACCAGCTGTAATAATCACAATTATACAGATACAATTCGTCAGATACGATAAGTTACAGCTTCCAATCACAGGTCTCAAATACCTCAGGCAGAGAACAGCTTCTCTAAACTAGCAGTCACGACTAATCGTCTTCACAAAACTGACTGTGCGTACAAAACCTGCCTAACCATGTTGTGCTGCGGTATTTATACCTGACTTGGCTGAGAAATCTACTAATTTCGCCAAGGTTCTGTAAGCTTCTAGGCTATCTCGCTAAATATTGGTCCTAGAGCTTAGGTGATGGATGTTTCCAGAAATATCCATTTCTCGCCAAGTCGCCAAAAATCTCACCAAGTTACCAAAAATCTCGCCAAGTCGCCAACAATGTCGCCAATTTGCCAAGTTTTCTCGCCAAAGCATCGCCAAGTCACCAAATCGTTAGAAAACCCGCTTTTAAGGTATAGCATGTCTAAATACCGCAATTTTTGCCCAAAATGTGAGTATTTCCGATCTGTCTGAGATATTTTAAGACATATACAATAATTATTTATAAATTTGTAACACTATTTTAGGTATATATAAAACACAGGCATTTATGAAGTGGTAAGTTTGAATTATTTATTTTATAGGTATTTGAACTCACACAGAAGCATACTTTTAACTATAAAAATGTCTAGCATGAGATTGAATAACCTTATATTTTAAATTTAAATTAATTTTGTACGAAATGCAAAAAATGCCAGTTATTATGCGTTTTCTTTACATTTATATATACCAAAAGTATTTATATATAAATTAACAAATATTACTCAGAAAATTCAATTCAGAATTTATTGTAAAAATATGTTTCAAAACTTGTAATTTCGGAATTTGAAATTAAATTTCTCCAAAATCAAAGGTGTTTACAAGTTAAAAATCAAACTGAATTTTCAATTATATTAAACTTTAGGAGTCAGTAAGAATGAAATATCAGTTTAAAATAGGTTGGTATTTTTCAAAATAGTGTGCCTATGTAGTTTATTGTGAAAGATATATCTTTGTATTTACATCTTTCATAAGAAATTTTCAACATCATAAACAAATTGTAATAAAATCTAGCATTTTATTGACATGAAAGTTTTAATAAGCCTAATTTTACAATTAAAAAACAAGAAGTAGATCAAAAATATGTGTTATTATCCATAAGTTAAGTTTTGTGATTTATTATTTGAAAGTGAGATATGATTATGCAGGCATATTTTAGAAAAGATTATTGATCATGATTTTTTTATAGAAAATGTAGAACAAAAGAATGTTTGTAAAGCAATATACTCATATTTCTGATGTATTTTACAATAAAAACTATATGATTGTGCATATTTTTTTAAGTAACATCAGATTTAAGCTCTTGTGCTGAAACATCTAGAGACAACCAAACTACACTACTCAAAATATTTAAAGGATATCAAAGATGTGGGTTGATCTTGAACCTGGAGAATTGTTTGCTTGATTGATATCATATTAATAGACATAGTAGGCTATGAGATAAAAATGACATTTGTTTGGTAGAAAAATACTTTTTATTGGCATTTGAGTAAAATAAAACACAATTTGTGCATATGAGAAAAAAAATATAATAGGTATTTTCTTAAACAAGAATTATTTTTATTAGGAGGTTTGGTATCCCTAGATGGCCAGCAACACTTAACACATTTGAGACATTGAGTCAATGAGGCTTTTATAATGAGAAACTGGAGTATTCAGTTCCTCTTTTCCAGAACAGCATTTTAAAGTTCTTGGAGAGACTATAGGGGTAAGAGGCATCTGGCAACTTGTCTGTCTAGAATATCAGAAATATGCTGCATTGAGATCATATAGGGAAAAATCACTATCCATTCAATTCGTGAGATTGTTTTCCTCAAAAAGAAATCATTCACCAAGTTAGCACAATATGGATTGCAATTGTCGTACGTTAATATGAAATCATTTCTAATTCTTGCAACGTAAGGAACTACAATAGGTCTGAGAATCTCATCTATATATTGGTGCCAATCAGAGCAGCATTTCAAATGAAATGGTACGAGAGTGTTGCGCCCATAATTAGAGAATACAGCATAGAACATCCCTATCATACTACCAAATTTAATACTTTCAATCTCAAAATCAGGAGGGTTTTAGTGTCACATTATCTCTAGGTGAAAACATGGTTATTAGGGTTGAAGAGAAAACGGGACTCTTCAGAAGAAAATATATTGTACCAGTCATTTTCCCACCAGTTTATATACTCTGTTGCCCACTACCTGTGGGTATAACAGTGCCTTACTGTCAACGTGCCATACATTATTGGTAGGCGAGATATAGCTCTACAACGTGAAGATGGTTCCTGACAATTTGAATCGAAATTGTGGTATCAGTTGCGGAGAGAAGTTAAAGAAGGGGGGCATACATACTTCAATGTCTCCGAGGCGTTAGTTTTATATAATGGTCAATATCCGTTAATGCACGTCTACGACCTTGCCTTAATTTTAGGTCTCCAAAAGGCAGTTCCAGACCCTGTAAATAACACTTTGCGATGCCAATATCTAATGCTTCTTTCTACTTCGTATTGATTTTGGCCTCCTCTAAACAGCCAATAACTCTCAAAGCTTCAGATTTGGTTAAATGTCTTTATTGAATCTCCATACTCATCGAACCAAAGCACTGATTGAATGTTTTCCAATCCTATACACTTTATCCGACATTAAGTTGAAAGAAAAATCTTATCAAGTGCCGCTAAAGCGTCGCTTTCGACTTCAAACTTAAATTTTGCATACTACAAAGGTTTAAAAGAAAATTTGCATTTGACTCTCTTCATTTACTTTACAGAAAAATGTGGCTATATGAATATTTTATGAAAGGCTTAAAATACACTTTAATTATACTGATCAGTGTATAATTAATTGTATGCTGTACAGCAACGTGTTTCACCACTAATTCATATTTTGACTTATTGCCATACTAATTATAGGGAGGCAGTTACTAATTTGAGACTTTTACATATTTAAATACTATAAATGTTAACTAGAATTATTGTATACATTACTGATTTGTGGATATTTTTAGGGTATGCTAAACAACAATTTGGTTCATTTATATTTACAAATATTTCTTATAAATACTATCATTATTTATCAAAAATATTATTTTGATAACTATCTCCTCTTGTGCTAATATTCTGAAAAGACATAAATCTCTATTGGGTAGCGGAATTCTTTATGAAAATACTCTTCAATTCCATATGGATATAAAAATTAAACTTGCTTCATAAAGTTACAAACGCGAAGTTTTGAATTTGAAATCAAACTATTTTTTTTTAAGTTCTTGACATTATGATTCTATTTCAATTCTTATAACTGAAATATATTAAAAATTGACGTTTATCAATTAATCGGTACATTATGGATGTACCATCTCAAGAATCGTACTTGTAATTTAGAAATGGTCTAGGAGTATCAAAGCTTACAAAAGACTTCACATATTACTCTTATAGGCATCATTTCACTTGAAGGACATTAATACTAGAAATTATTTGCGTGTCTCTCCGTCCATTGTGAAGCATGGCAGAATTTCACCTGGTTTGAGTATAAATTTATCTCCCGGTTACTTGAACTACGTTTTTCCTAACCAAGTAATTGCGGTCATATTAAAAGATAACTAAATAAGTTATCAGGAGAGTTTATTTTGTTATATTTTGCTATATTTGTGAATTATCACCTTCATCTTGGAATGGAAAATTTTTGAAAAACATTTTCAGGTAATCAGCAGTAGCAATATATTTACATGGAAAAACATTTGCCGAGAAAATTTGTAATCATGTTATTTTGTTTATTTAACTCATTTCACTATTTTGAATTTTTCTAATAAGGAACTGAACTAAATTCACAAAACTATCGTTAGCAAATATCAGTTAATTTCTGAATAGAATATCGTTGTAAAGCTAACAATATCTCATTATAACTATATATAGTTAAAGGTATCGTTCAAGGATATGCATATGCGTATTCAAGAATTACATTTGCTTTACACACACACACACATATATATATTAACATACATACATACATACGTACAATATTTTAGAAATGTTAAGACTAGTAAAAGGGACCTGAATTTCAGTTATAGTAAAAGTATACGAATTTAATTTAAGTAATTTACCACTGAATTGTTAGCGCATAATGCAGTAAACAACTGTTAAATGGAAAAAAAAAACATATGAAAATCGAAAAATAAACCAAGAATTTATTTTTAAGTAGTTTACAATAATTACAATTATTAATGACTATCAAAAAAGAAAAAAAAAAAAAAGAAGATTCTCAGTGAAACACTTCAACTGGCATACATAAACGTCTGTTCATCATATGTAATTCAAGCAGCAAATGATAATCAGCCCTTTAGATCTTATTCAATGTTTAAGATTACCACACTCCATCATCTAATTGGATTTTTAAATAATATATGATCACGTTAAATCTTGAAAATCAATGGACGAGTAAGAAATGCAGTCTTTCTCTGGCCATAAGCAGCAGCTATGTTATGCAGGTATTTGTACTAAATAAGCTGGGATTTAATCGTGCTGGAACCATATTAGTGTGTGAATAGATGGAAGATCATAGACCAGAAGTTCAATAACAACTTTTGCCGTAAGAATATTTGTAAGGAAGATGGTATATGTGAAGCTGATTACACGACAAGTTAGAGTATAAAGCACACCACTGTTAAATTATACCATACTACTATAGGAAAAAATTTAATCAAATAAACCTGGTTTAACCAGGTATGTAAACTTTTTTAAATTTACAAAGTAGAATATACGGACGTAAAAAGTTATTTTTCATTCATTTTCACCTGCTACTGCATTTCTTTGTGTAGCCTTGTGCATTAAATACATGTAAATCTATACATGAATACATTGGTATAAGGATACATATGTGTTTTATAATTCTTATAATTCATTAAGAAAATAACGATATAAGACAGACAAGTGCTTTCATTTGTTACTCGCAGAATTCATCAGCGTCTTCTACAGTAGTTTTTACACTTATACTCATATACAAAATATACTTATCATGTCTAACTATTTTTGTATTTATGACGAAATATTTTGTGTATATATATATGATATTACAAAATTATATATCAGAGCATTGACAGTGATAGCACAAAGGTATGTGTTTACTGTGTGTGTGTATGCATGTGTCACGACACACTTTTTACTCCATGTTTATAACATCGCACTACAGTCAGTGGTTCTTGATAAAACTGACAGTGCGAATTCTTTTTCTCATTTCTGTACATCTTATTGTATACATTAATTTAAATTTATTTGGTGATTTTACTTATATGTGTTTTAGTATTTAACAAGTTGTTATCTTTCGTATATAGCTGAATTTAGAAAATTTAGTCTCCTTGTATATATCTCAAATTTTAGTATTCTGTTCATGTTTTGGTACAGACACATATATTAATATACATACATATATATATATATATATAAATATCCTGTCAGTAAATATACTTAAATATATTATGCAAGAAAGAAAAAGATGAAAAAGTAATTTTATGACACTCAAAGTAGAAATGTGACTTTTAACGACATTTGGATTACTATGCATGGTCAGTAGAAATGTGACTTTTAACGACATTTGGATTACTATGCATGGTCACCTTGAAAATGGGGTACATTTTATGTCGAGAAACTGTGAGATCACGAAAGTTTTTTACGGTATTTTTATTCTTCTTTAGCAACAGAATAGATAGTATCTTCTTATTTTTACTTATATTATAAGGTTTATTTACTTTGTCACTGTTATTAAATAGATCACTACAAAGCATCCAATTTTTTATTTTACATGCTATATTACAATTTATCAAACAATTGATATATAATTTTTACGCTTAGTTCGTAATTTTCTAAGAGTTTATAGTATTTTTTTAGTTTATTTCTTTTTTTTTATAACTATACATATCATGAACTATAATTGAAATTAAAAATTCAAATAATTTTATAGATATTACTTGAAATTTTCTTTCGAAATTTTTAAAGCATAAAAATGAATTGATTTATTTTCAAAACTTCTTCAGAAAAAATGAGTATATTTTTCCACATTTACCTATTCTAAATATCATCATTATTGTATTAATACAAATTCAATTTTAATACTATTAGAGATTTAATATTTTCTGATTATAATAGTAACGTATAGCAAATAAAAATAAAGAATGGTATTTTTTGTTTTCAGTGAAAATTAAACTATATTCTAAATAATCAACAAAATATTTCAATTATTTTCATAAAAAGGATTTTCTAAAAATTGATAGTTCTTCCTCATCATATTGAATTTATGGAGTGAGTCAAATTTATTTTAGCGAGGTATTTTCTTTTAAATTGCTTTATCACTTTCTTCCTATTATAAAAGCGAGCTGAAATCGCGAATCAATTACAGTGATATCAATACTAATGCCATTTCCACTTTTTAGTAATTTAAACTGATTTTAAAATCTTGTAAAACAATTTGGCTTGCATTCTTTTCTCTCAATTTTGACACAGAAAAATCTGACTAGAATCCATTGATTATTTCTAGATATATTTAAGAATATTTCAAGAAATTGTTTAACTTTAAACGAAATGCTCTTCAGCTGAGAAAAGGATAAATAGTTCTTGAAATATTCCTAGAGAAAGAATTTGTGTCTCCTGTTCATAATAGTTAAACTATTTTCTTACAACTCAGAAAAGCTTTATTCTCAAATTCCAAAAGGTTTTGATGGATTTTATATCGTTGATAAGGAGAATATTTGATTTATATCAAACCAGAATTGCTAACATGGATAATATTAATGTCTGGTGGTTTTTCCATAATTATTTTTATATTATACAAAGTTTAATTTTAAAAATATGATATTAATATATTTAAATCACAATCTAGAGAATAGTTTTACAATAACAATCAAGAGTGTAATTAAGATTTATATTTAAAAATATCTTGTTTTATGTAATTATTTGAATCTCTCTCTCTCTCTCTTAGAATTAAATATTGAAACATAGACCTAATTATTCGGAATATTTAATAAAAATAAAACTAAATTTAAGTATTATTAATGAATGTTAATGAACAATCTGTATTTTTGCATAGGCATGAATTATTTATGGAAAAAAGTTTTCACTTAAGTAATATAAATTAGCAAATTTAAGTAATCGTAATATGAAATAAAATAAAAAATACTAACATACGATATAGAATAGGGTTTGTTATAACATAAATATGGAATTCATATTGAATTCTTAAAAATGAGTGTGATTGATCATTATTATTCGAATTTAATTTCATAATTACTGATTACCAATTTGAAGAATGCTTCTACAGTGAACAGTTAATATTAGATAAGAAATTCCAAGTAGAGGATAAATCCTTATGATGTATTAAATTGTATATTCCATATAAAACTGAATTTAATGATTTATTTCCAAAATGTTTAATGTATTAAATTCTATTAAGGCATTTTATAAATTAAATTATTCCAAATGTAGCTTGAATTTAATGATAATCTATTCTCGAAAATTTGGAATCACACAGAAAGTTATTTTATAACACCAATATATAGATGAAAAGTTATTCTCTATTTATTATATTTTTTATCTAAAAAGTTGCTCAAAATGAAGTTGTAATTAAAACTTTTAGAGAATTATAATTATGTTTAGCAATTGCATAAATCACTTCTAATAGTATAAACTAATCTTATTTCTTAAATTTCATCAAATACTTATTATTTCTTTCTAAAATTTATATTTTATATTCAAAACTTTTGCGTTTGAATTTACAGAAAATACTCGATTTTTTTAACTGCATAGGAAATTATTGAGTAAGAATTTGTGTTTCAAATAAAATATTTTAATGGTATTGCTGGATGGATTCTAAAATTAATTGTATGATTGATAACCTTTTGTTTATCTGTATCCATATTTATTTTGTTTGGAGTTTGAACTTTTAATAGATCAATTTTCGTTACCTGCACACACACACACACACACACACACACACACGCACACACACACACAGATATATATATATATATATATATATATATATATATATATATATATATATATATATATATATATATATATATATATAAGTTTGAGCATTTAAAAACTCAGTTTCGGTTATCTACATCCATATTTCTTTTGCTTTGAGTTTGAATATTTTAATAACTCAATTACTATCATTTGTATTACATTTCTTTTGTTTCGAGTTTGAACGTTTTATAACTCAGTTTTAGTTATCTGCATCCATATTTCTTTTGTTTTGAGTTTAAACACTTAATAACTGAATTTCGATCATTAGTATTACATTTCTTTTGCTTTCAGTTTGAACGTATAATAAATTATAAGAAAAAGCTCAAAATTGTAAGTTCACAATTTATGGCCGCAGTGAATATCAAATGTTTCGTATTTCAATATGTTTTAAATTTTAAGATATATTTTTTTTTATCTATATTGGAATTTGTGAAACAGTGAAATATGCATCTAAACTGATAATTAAATTCAAAACGTATCGCAATTTCAATTTTTATATTTTAACTAATAAATTATATAAATATATATCTCGATATACATACTTAAATTTTTTTATATATTATTTGATTAATATTATCCCTTGTCTGTTTGACTCCAGAAAGGTTTTTTTTCTTACATAAAGGGATATTTGACTGTTGAAAGGAAGAAAATTTGTTACACATCTAAGCACACAGCCTAATAAAATGCACATGCAAAAGTGAAGCCTTCATTTGCATTGTTCAACAACAGTCAAGATCGAACACAGGATTCACCACTGCGAGGAATAATATAAAATTTTGTAAATTGTAATACTAATTAATTACATTTTACAAATTAAAGAACTCACATATATTTAATTGGTAACGTAATTAAATAAAAAATCATATTTTAATCCCTTAATGAAAAATAAGCAATGGATTTGTATGGAATTTGCATCAATTACTGCTTAAAAAGTTTCATTTTCATGAGCTTACATCATCATCTGCAATAGTATATCATCATCTATACTTTGAGAATTACACCAGCATCAGTTTCTTATTCCAAAGATATTTGAAATGTTTTTGCTTACTGATTAGCTTTTAATTAAATTTGGATTATAAAATTGATTTCCAATTTTATAATGAAAATAGTTTGAAAGTCTGAACAATTTGTGATACCTTTTATCAAATTCTAAATAATTTTCTATCGCTAATATTATTATAACGATTATAAATCAGTAGCATTCATTAATTTAATAAATGAAAATAAATGAATAAATGAAAATTGATTTTAATATGACTTATAACAGGAATTAATTACATTATTAAGGAACAAAATTTTGAAAAAATTTTAATAATATCGTACATTTTAAATTTTTTAAAATGTAAAATATTATTAAGATTTATTATATTATATATTAAGATTATATATTATTAAGATTATTAAGATTTTCCCTATCATTAATTAATAATTATAATTTGAATTATTTAAAAAAATGATAAAAAAGAAATGTATGGGTACTTTAAAATAAATAAAAAAGTATGTTAACTTACTTATTATGCATTTATGAGAAATTTATTTCAGATTATAAGAATGAAATTAATTTCAAAATGAAACGTGATTGTTAATACAGTCTTCATTCCGCAATAAAGTGATACTAAATTGTTCCGAATAATAAATCATAAAAATAATTGCATTTTAACAATTTTCATTAATATAAGTATTTAATACACACACACACACACATTATTGGCCATTAAAATTGATACACCAGGAAGAAATGCAGATAACAAAATAATGATATTTATTGGACAAATATAATATACTAGAAATAACAAGTGATTAAAATTTCAAAAAATTTGGATGGATATATATATATATATATAAATATATATAGATCCTGAGAAATCAGTACCCAGAAGAACCACCTCTGGCAGTAATAACAGTGGTTATACGCCTGGGCATTGAATCAAAGAGAGATTGGATTGCATGTACAGGTACAGATGCCCATGCAGCTTCAACACCATGCCACAGTTCATCAAACGTAGTGACTGGCGTTTGGTGACGAGCCAGTCGCTCGGCAACCATTCACCAGACGTTTTCTATTGGTGAAAGATCTGGAGAACGTGCTGGCCAGGGCAACAGCCGAACATGTTCCGTATCAAGGTAGGTCCGTACAATACCGGCAACATGTAGTCGGGCATTATCATGCTGAAACGTAGGGTTTCGCAGGGCTCGAGTAAAGGGTAGAGCCACGGGTAGTAACACACCAGAAATGTAACGTGCACTATTCAAAGCACCGTCAATGCGAACAAGAGGTGACCGAGACGTGTATCCAATGGCACCCCATACCATCACGTCATGTGATGGGCCAGTATGACGATGACGAATGCACGCTGCCAGTGTGCGTTCAATACGATGCCGCCAAACACGGATGCGACCATCATGATGCTGTACGCAAAACCTGGATTCATCTGAAAAGATGACGTCTCGCCATTCGTGCGCCCAGGTTCGTCGTTGATCACACCATTGAAGGCGCTCTTGTCTATGACGCAGCGTCAAGGGAAGCAGCAGCTATGGTCTCCGCGCTGAGAGTCTATGATGCTGCAAACGTCGTCGAACCGTTCGTGCAGACACTTGTCTTCCATACGACCCCGTTTCTTGACTCACGGCTCGTGACGTGGTTGCACGATCCATTACGGCCATGCGGATAATATGCCTGTCTTCTCAGCTGCTAGTGATAGGTGGCCGTTGAGATCCCGCATGGCGTTCCTTATTACCGTCCTGAACCCATCGATTCCATATTCTGCTAACAGTCATTGGATCTCGACCGACGCGAGCAGCAATACTGCGATAAGATAAACCGCAATTCCGGTACGCTACAATTCGACCTTCATCAAAGTCAAAAACGTGCTGGTACGCATTTCTCCTTCTTACACGAATCATCACAACGACTTTTCACCAGGCAACAACGTTCAAATGCAATTTGTGCTTGAGGAACTGTCTGAACAATTTCCTCATTCAAACACAATGTAGGTGTCACTACTGGCGCCTGCTTTGCCTGAATGCGCTGAAAAGCTAATAATTTGCATATCACAGCACCTTCTTCCTTTCGTATAAATTTCACGTCTGTAGCAAGTTGCCTTCTTGGTGTAGCAATTTTAATTGCCAGTAGTGTATATATATATATGAAGTTTATAAGCTAAGCAAATTGAAGTTTATAAGCCGATTTGTTTGAAAGCTTATTTTTGTTAAGATTGTTTCCATATGCTTTAAAGTTTAAATTTATTTTCTTTTATTAGCAAGTTATATGCATTAAAGCATTTTAGATTGCAGATATATACGGCATTAGATGTCATAAGTGTTAAGATAAAAACAAGAAAAAACTAAAAGAATATAAGAAAAATAATTACAAATAATTTTGGATACTATTGTTCGATTATAAAAAATTAAAAATTGTTAGTTTTATTAGCAATAACTAAAAACGAATTCTTTATTTACAACCAATCTTTGGGAGTATAAGTAAGGACTTACATTTTAATTATTTCTTTACATAGAAATACACATACATATATACACTGCAGGCCATTAGTTTTCCAAAACCAGGAGGGAATGATCATATAATTGTTGGAATAAAAGGAAGTGAAGGGAGGGAAACTTGTAAAAGATTAGTATCCCCCCGATTTAGATAACGCAAGAAGGAGAAACTATATCTGAAGCAATACCTTTTCCAACGGCAGACACTTGGGTGACGAACCCTATGCCACAACAAGGCCAAAAACTGCTACTCATTTTTCGTTACCCAGCGTGCACCTTTGAACCAAGTCATGGTGGCGAGTAGCGTTGCTCGCGCCATACCACCACAAACCCGTTTATAGGATGGGCCACTTTCATACATTACCACAGAAGAAAGGACACAGAAACACGGAGAGAACAGAGAAAGAAAGTAAAATCCATGCCCGAATCGGGATTCGAACCCAGGACCCACAGCTCAGGAGTCAAGAGCGTCTGCCACTCAGCCATCTGTCGGCACTTTCAAGAACATTATGCTGTGAATTTCTCATTCCGTTATCTCTATGCGAGGTAGGAGTTTTCTCGGTGTCATTCTTCATATGTCAAAAAAAACTTATGTGTTGAAATTCAATAAACGCTGCATCGTTGAAATTCAAGAGTTTGAATTATCATAGTGTCACATGAAAATGATATAGATAAGCTGATGAGGATTATGCAGGATCTAAACTCTCTTCCATAACTTAAGTCCGAGAAGTCAGGAACTTTTTGAAGTAAACTATGTAAAACCATTCAACTACGTCACGAATCCTTAGCAAAAAATCATTAACGCTTATTTGCATCACGTCTAGAATTCTTTCTATATTACAATGATGTTTGGAACAGCAAGAACTGCCATTAAGATGGCCATTACTTCAACTTTTCTTAACAATAAAATATAGAGGCGAACGAGAGACATTTCTGATTGTCCAGCGATAATGTTGAATATAAGAGAGTCATAATATTGTCTTTTTAGATGATACCCGATTCTGGGCACAACATTCTTATAGCCGTGTATGTGTCTGAGGCTCCAAGGTCTCATCTCATTATCTAGTTTCGTTCGATTTCGTTACAGCAGCACTGAACATGATGCAGTGGTTTGGGAGTCATTGGAAACACGACAAATATATATTTTCTTCAGATCGATGGTAATGTGAACATCAGTCGGAAAATTTTATAAATTCCAAGGCCAACAGTTGTGTTTCATATTTGAGGATACCGAAATATTCGTTTTCAGAAAGATTATGCAATTCCACATATTAAATAACATATTCTGAACTTCCTCGATATTGAGGGTATTCAAGCATTATCCTGGCAAGTATTGCTTCCAAACTCTTCACCAAATGAAAATATCTTTTCATGAATTGCTGAGCGATTCAGCAGTCACATCTCTCCAGCTAATATGATCGTTAATGAAGAACGACAAAACATAAAGCAACATGTAATAAGTTGCTTTTCTATTATTCAAGCTTTATTTCATTCCATTCTATCCATTCTAACCGGGCAGCGAACGTTTCAGCAGCCAGGGACTACAAAATTTTTCGATTAATTTTACGCTCTTGTAAATCTCCAAGATGCTTGCAAATTTATATAATATTTATTTTACCTTCATTATATATACTGTTTATATACAATAAGTATATTTTTAATTTGCTTTTCTTCGCTTTTCTTCATGGTATTGGTATTATTGTGATTTAATGGCCAGCAATATATATATATATATATTTATATATATATATATATATATATATATATATATATATATATATATATATATATATTTATATATATATATATATATATATATATATATATATATATATATATATATGAAGTTTCGTGGGTTAGTGGTAGCGTTTCACCCTCCCAAGGCACAGCTCCGAGGTTCGATCCTCGGGGTGGGCAAGGTTGACTCGTCCTTTCGTTCCTTCAGTGGGGGGTCGGGTAAACTGAGTAGCCCGCATACTTGGGAACTAAACATTGATGGTTCCACATTAGGCTGACCACCTAATCGGGACATATGCTTCGCACCCCGGGGCCACTCGGTCAAGTAAACAGAGATGGAAACTGTAGGCTTTGGCCTGCGTGGACTGTCGTGCCGCAGAGTTTAGTTACACACACATATATATATGTGTGTGTGTGTGTATTTAGTCTTCAAAACATTCAGAGAATGTTATGTAAATTTGACATAACCATACATTTATGATGCGAACGCGTAATTAAAAGTTATTTTGTAACATAATTGGTATAAACAATTTTAAAAAGGGAAACTTTAGTGTGTTTACAAAGCTGAAAATGTACAAAACGAACTGCAGCATTCCATTCCGTATGTACAAGGCAAAATCAATACATGTTCATTAAATGCTTGATAGAATAAAATACTATTTCGCAGCAACATTATTCAGCTGAATCAGTATTTTTAAGGATTATCGGTGTCTTAGAAGTGAGTCAAACGGAATCAGTTTTTATAAACTTGAAATGTTAGAGTAAAACTAATTTTGGGTCAAAAGTGTTTATATCAGTAACTATACAATATTTTGTATAGTTACTGATATAAACACTTTTGACCCTAATAGAAGAATAATTAAAATTAAAGAATAAGAATATTTAAAATTTCTGGACTTCAATCTTATAAGTCTAGAAGGAGTACTTTGTAGCAATACCAAAGTGGAATCTGTGTTTAATACCAATATTCAGAATAAAACTTTTCTATAGATATCATTTTAGTGCAAATATTTTAGAGAACTATGATTTTAGTGAGTTGGAACCAATTTCATCATGAAAATTTCCATGGTGTAGTTGGTTCAAGGTAACGCAATGCATAAAGTCACGTAAGTATGCAATGCACATATCTTGCAGATTTAGTTTCGTTGTGTGACAATAGACATCACTTGCTGGTTATAGAAATGGGATATTTTCTCGTGACAACGGGTTAAGTGGTGTAACACGCTTTTAATTAGTAGGTTTGGCTTAAATTTAAAACTTAGCAATAGACGGATTTTATCTGAAGAGAAACTAGTACTCTGAAATAGCCTATATTTGTCTGCAAAGAAATATATAGTTCCGCAGAAGGAATTTGATCTTAATATTTCATTTAAAAATTACATAGTCCTGTACATTATTAATCCTAATAACTCATTTATACACTACTGGCCATTAAAATTGCTACACCAGGAAGAAATGCAGATAACAAAATAATGATATTTATTGGACAAATATATTATACTAGAAATAACAAGTGATTAAATTTTCAAAAGATATTTGGCTGGAGAGATCCTGAGAAATCAGTACGCGGAACAACCACCTCTGGCAATAATAACAGCAGTTATACGCCTGGGCATTGAGTCAAACAGAGAATGGATTGCATGTACAGGTACAGATGCCCATGCAGCTTCAACACGATGCCACAGTTCATCAACCGTAGTGACTGGCGTTTGGTGACGAGCCAGTCGCTCGGCAACCATTGACCAGACGTTTCCTATTGGTGAAAGATCTGGAGAACATGCGGGCCAGGGCAACAGCCAAACATGTTCCGTATCAAGGAAGGTCCGTACAATACCGGCAACATGCGGTCTGGCATTATCCTGCTGAAACGTAGGGTTTCGCAGGGCTCGAATAAAGGGTAGAGCCACGGGTCGTAACACACCAGAAATGTAACGTGCATTGTTCAAAGCACCGTCAATGCGAACAAGAGGTGACCGAGACGTGTATCCAATGGCACCCTATACCATCACACCAGGTGATGGGCCAGTATGACGATGACGAATGCACGCTGCCAGTGTGCGTTCACCACGATGCCGCCAAACACGGATGCGACCATCATGATGCTGTACACAGAACCTGGATTCATCTGAAAAGATGACATCTTGCTATTCATGCGCCCAGGTTCGTCGTTGATCACACCATTGATGGCGCTCTTCTCTATAACGCAGCGTCAAGGGAAGCCGCAGCCATGGTCTCCGAGCTGAGAGTCCATGCTGCTGCAAACGTCGTCGAACTGTTCGTGCAGACAATTGTTGTCTTCTAAACGACCCCGTTTCTTGACTCACGGCTCGTGACGTGGTTGCACGATCTATTACGGCCATGCGGATAATATGCCTGCCTTCTCGGCTGCTAGTGATAGGTGGCCGTTGAGATCCCACATGGCGTTCCGTATTACCGTCCTGAACCCATCGATTCCATATTCTGCTAACAGTCATTGGATCTCGACCGACGCGAGCAGCAATACTGCGATAAGATAAACTGCAATCCCGGTACGCTACAATTCGATCTTTATCAAAGTAAGAAACATGCTGGTACGCATTTCTCCTTCTTACATGAGGCATCACAACAACTTTTCACCAGGCAACAATGTTCAAATGAAATTTGTGCATGAAGAACCGGCTGAACAATTTCCTCATTTAAACACAATGTACGTGTCGCTACTGGCGCCTGCTTTGTCTGAATGCGCTGAAAAGCTAATCATTTGCATATCACAGCACCTTCTACCTTACGGAATGTATAAATTTCACGTCTGTAGCATGTCGTCTTCTTGGTGTAGCAATTTTAATGGCCAGTAGTGTATAAGCATGGCGTTCTCAAAACTATTGTGATCCTTTATGCTTCAAACACCGGGAAGGAATGTTTTCGGCTATAGAATAATAACAGCTCTCATTATTAAATACCGTATGTAATTTAAGATGATAATATTTAAATATTAGTTAAAAAAAACTTTTAATTTGCATTTTTTTGATGAAGACTTATTTAAAAATGAATTTACTTAAAAACGAAAATTATCTCTTCTAAGAACAATATGATTTCATTAGCTTGTATCGTACGTTATTAAAAACTAATCTTACGTAAAACCTGTTTTAAATATTTTACATAATTAAAACTTATTTGTGATGTTTTTTCTATAAAGTGTAACTGTTTTATTGATGGAAGAAAGAACTCTCTTACACACACAAATATATATATATATATATATATATATATATATATATATATATATATATATATATATATATATATAAGTGTGGCAGTGAGAGCAACATTATTATACATCTACTGCATTTAAACTTAAAGACTAAAACCGAGTGGCTGTAAAATATTTATTAATAATTTATTAAGCTACTTAAAAGCATAAAAAGGATTAGGACTAGATAGAAAAAAAGAATATGTATATTTTATTGTACTAAGTGTTAATGGCTACTAACTAAACCTCTTGTGTCGAAATAATAAAAGTTGTTATTGTTTCGTTTAATGTCACAGCAGAACACGGAATGAAAAACCAGAAGTTAATTTTATTCCAAGTTATGCCATTGTTTTCGAAAGGAATCATCTATTTAATCTATTTTAATTATGTAGTTTTTATAAATGGAAATATATAAATGTATTGTGTGTGTGGCAGTAAATTTAGACAAATTGTTAGATAGTTAAAAGAGTTTTTTTTTCTGGCTTTGTTGATTGAAAAATTTACAAGTATAGATGCATAAACAGTAATTATTTAACATAAATTATTCCTTGTTTTACATATTAGCTTTAGATTATTGATATTATTCTTTACATTACAGATGTTATCATTTTAAATGTTTTCTAAAGTGGTATAAATTGTTTGCATGTCATATGTAAGCGGAATATACATGACTTAATTTAATTGAAAAATCAAAGAAAATATTTGTAAATAAAGTTAGCAATTTGTCAAAAATAAATTTTTAAATTTGTTTTATTTATTTTCATTTTTTTTATATGTTTTTTGTGGAATAGTTTGTATGGTTTTCCCTTTTATAATTTATTTGCTGATTTTTTTTGCATTTATAGACATTTTTTTTTATGAAACATTGAATTTTTTACTGGCCATTTTCTTTTGTATCATTCTACTTTATGTAAACTGAAAATACCACAAATTCTTTTATTTTTATGCAAAATAATATTTATATTTAAGAAGAATTTACTTTAATTTACTTTAAGTAAAAAAATTATGTACTTATGTCAAGTATAACTTGACAAGACAGTCAACATGTTGAACCAAAATGAAATTTAAACTTGTTTACAATGTTATTAGCCATTACGATTATATAAATACCTTTTATAACTATAATAAAATATACTTTAGAATAGATATTTATTAGAGCCAAATCATATATCTTTGCAAATATATTTGCAAATATTTATAATGCTTTTCCTTAAAAAATAAACATCAAATGAATATGTGTGGATTTTCTGAATTTCTTTCATAATTTTTCAGATGTTTGGGTATTTTACAAGGAATAATTTCATTTCCGATTTATAGGAAATACATAATGCAATACATAAGAGTTTCATTATTTCTTTTGCTCAATATATATATTTATTGTATAAATATCAACGAAACATATTGAATCTTTTTTTCTGATTTTTTGGGATTAAATACAATTTGGTAGACAATTTATTAGCTAATATTTCTTTCCATAGTCTTATTGTGATATTAAAAATTATTGTTCAATTTTCTGGTATTTTATTGTATAAAAATACATTATTATTCTTTGAAATTTTAACACATTTCCTTTGTTATTCACTGATAATAAAAATGAAACTCTGCAAAGTATTTATAGATTTTTATTTGTTCTTGCGTAAAAAATGTATTATTTTATATAAATGATTAAAGGAATTTCTTATTTGTTTATTTAGAAAACTTTTTAGTTTTTAGATTTTATGCCCCATTTTGTCACAGTAAAAGTATTCTCTTTTACGTACCTTAACCGGAAGAGCATTACTTATCTGGAAGGAATAAAATTTTACCAGTATTTTTTTTTTAATTTCTTCCATTAAGTAAATTTCTCTAATTTCAGTCTTTATTATTATAATAAATAGTAAAAATATAACTTAATGTATAGATATATATAATGGTTGTTTTTCTCTTATTGAATATAGTATATAATAATTATAAAAATATTATATCTATTTCTTTAGTTCATAAATTGAATTAATGGGTATAAGTTATAAGGACTAAAAAAGATAAAACTGTCAGCTGATATATGTCAACTGTCATTGCCTTGTAGACGATATCGCTTTTCAATGCGTAGCCTCTATCAAAGAATTTAAAAGTTTTATACTGTCTTTTACAGTACTAACAGGAAAAAAGCCTGGAAGCTCTAATTTTTTCAGTTTTTAAGCAGTCAAAATGTAAACTTGAAAAACATTAATCTTGTTAAGTCTACTGTTACAAATAAAGAAATGCACAACACATCATTTCTCCTACATTGAGAGATTTAATTCCAAAATTAGCAGAATTTTGTGTCGTTAATTCTCTTTATATTATTTAAATGTTATAATTGAATTTTTATGGTTGGAGTTAGAAAGAATTCACTGATATTTTCTATTTTTGGTAGTTTATGAATAAGTACTACTTGAATGAATAAAATAAAACTATGAATCAGAAGTTAAATCCATTTTTTAAAACACATTTTACTTACATGAAAAATGAAATTTCAAACAGATTTAAAAAAGATTAAAGAATAATACAAGAAAATGTATTAAATATCTAATAGATAAATATATTATTTCAAGTGTTATTGACCTTATTTGTGTTTCATTTTAACCATTTACATTTAAATATACAAAAAGAAGTATGATTTTTAATCAAGCATGTATTAGAAATATAGTTTAATTGAATGCGCTTTTGGGTAAAAACTTAATTCAATAGATTTGTATTTTTAGAGAACTACTCACACAAGATTTTTGATGAGACATTTTTATATTTGGAAGAACGTTTTTTCAATTTATTTGGCAAGTAAAATATCTTCAGAATGTTATAAATTAATATAAACTTTTTAACTCAATTAAGTAGTTATATGTTTTAAAATTATATTTTTAAAGAAATTTTTCCTGTAATTTCATTAATTGAAGGCTAATACTATAGTTAAGCTCATTTAACTAGTAAAAACTTCTAAACAAAGTTGAACAGCTAATATTTGTTAATTTGATCTTTAATTTTAATTAATTCATATCCAATCCAGTCCATTTTCTTGCTTCATTTCTATTTGAAATTATTTATTTCCTCTAATTGTCAATTAAAAGTTATTTTAACTGAAACATTAATTTAGTTTTTAAATCAGATTTATCAAAACAAAATACTTGAGAGATATTTAGAGGTAAAATAGTCACATTAAAATTAACATCTATCCGTGTTTTTAATATAATACTGGGATTAATAGTTTGATTGCTATTTTAGATTTAATTATCAGGGAATTTGAGATATTGTTTCTCAATGTATACATGTTAATTTTAATTTGACTATTTTACCTCTAAAACTCACTCAAGTATATTGTTTTAATAAATCTAATTTAAAAAGTAATGTTTCAGTTAAATTTGGTTTAAAAATATTTATTAAGCTATTATATTTTTATTTTATAATTGTTTGAGACACATACTTTTACCTTATATCTAAGGTTTACTCAGTAAAAATATAAACTATTTAATATTATAACACAAATATTAAAAGCGAAAAAGTTATTTTATGGTTCCTTCTGGCAAAAATTGGCATCTTTTTGACGTTAAATGTGTTTGGTGAAACAAAATGGTGCCAAAAACACTTGGCAATGATACATGCCTAATTAAAATTCTTTTAATCAACATTTTCAACATCATTCAATCAGAGCCAAACTTTATAGAAATCAGGGACTGCATAAAGTATAGACTACACTTTTCTAAAACTAGTTTGGGTTTCAGGAAATGGATATTTTCGACTCATTTCAAAGTAAGCTTTTGATAAAAAATTTTATGATTTTATCTATTATTTTTTATGTAAAGCAGCTGAAAACAATTTTACTTTACAGTTCAACTTCTTTGATAAATTTGTGAACATAAATAATACGTAATTATAAGTAAAATAAGTAAATTTTGCTTATACATAAAATGGATATATTTTTATCAATCACTGAATAGTACGTATTTGGGGGATGCAATTCAACAGTTTGTGGGTTTGTTTCAAAATTTTGGTTTACAATTTATAATGAACAATTTTAAGCCAAAGCTGGAAAAAATGTTTTGGTATAGAATTTAACAAAAATCTATTTAAAAATGTTTTTTTTAATAATAATACAGTAGACGCTCAATTTTACAAAATTTTAATATGCTGACGATTTTAAGAATAACTGTCTGATACAAAACATGGTCCCACTAATGAAATGATAATTTTAGTCTCCATTCACGAATTAAAATTATGAAAAATTTCTTTTTGTGAACTCCTTTTCATGCGATTTTCGTTTGCGCTTATTTTCTACAATATGTCAGATGTGACATGTACGTAAGAATTAGCACAAACAGTTTTAGAACGTATGGATGAGAATAGAAATAATTTTCCATGTAGTAACCAAAAAAAATGCCATAGTTCTGAAAAATAAGTAATTGAATGGATTAAAGATTGAGTTACATTTTTGAGGAACAGAACAAGCAAATTCATCGCGGTATAGAAAAAAAAAGGAATAATATGTTTTTATGAATGCAGTTTCCACATAGAAAAAATAAACCACTTTGCTTAATGCCTAATTTTTCATTAAGGAGAATATAATTGCTTTTATGTAAGAACTTTATTTAGCACGTATTTCCTATACAATACATATTAAATATCTTTTTCGAATAGTACTTTATTTATAAAGAAAGAGAGAGAGAGAGAGAGAGAGAGAGAGCAATTCTCTAATAGTTTTTAAATGTAACACTATATTTTCTTTTTTACAAACTTTCGATTTTACGAGCTATTTCACTGATCCTTAAAAGATCGTAAGAATATGTCTGATGTATATTTCTCTCAAGAACAACGTTCTTAAAAACTTTATGTTTATAAATGCGCTTATTATTTGACAATGAGGGCATGTAAATATCAATGTCGAGTTGGCAGCTGAATGGTTATAGTTATGATCTAGGTTTCAATAGTTGGTGAAGTCGATTCCCATTTTAGTTATAGATATTTGTGCTAGTTAAAAATCTATTAAATATTTGCTCTTATTTAATTAGTCAGAGGTTGTGCGAAAATATACTTGAAATATACATGTAATATGCTTGAAAGGATTAAACTATTCAACGAACACTGCGAAAGAGATTAAGATTTGGTTAATCGTCAATTATATAAATTATTCACTACAAATCTTCCAATTGTTTTAAGCTGAATCCGATCACATTTAATTAATGAATAAGTTATATAATATCATAAACGCTGAAGTAACATTAAGTATAACCTATATTTCATAGAAGAGATTCGATTTCATGTAACGTAGAAATAACGATTCATATTATCAGTTAACATGTTATTCATGTTACCTGGTAGAAGTAAGTACTCCTAGAATTAAAATGATAAAATACTCTCTTTGAGTAAAATATATGTAATTATATATTTGTTAGGAAAATGTAATTAGTTGTTTTGAAGGTAAGTAGAAACAAATTATAGACATTTCAGAACGTTAGAGATATTGTTACTATACAAAAATGATAATAATATATTAGGATATAATAACATGAAATGAAGTGAACATAAAAAATGTCTTTTTTAATTTGGGCTTCTATATACATAAAAGTATACATAATGATTTACAAATATTTACCCTTATTAGTAATTAAACATTATGAGAGATTACTACTTTCAGTAATTAACATCAGAAGAAAAGAAATAAATCGAGAAACAGTTGCTTACTTAATAGCCTATTTAGAATAAAACTTGAATCATAAAAACGTAATAATTTATAAACACTTCCAAATTTGATTTCTTGATTTATTATTTAATAGAATATGGAGAGTAAAATCGAATTATGTGTTGAATTTCGTCAATATACTTTTAGCTAAATAAAAAAAATCACATAAATGATATAACATAAAAACACAACGATTTTTGAAAACTAGTTTATAAATTAAAATGATAAAACAAACTTTCTATAGGTATAAATATTATCGAATGGAGCAAAATAAAGAGTTTTAATCATGGAATACTTGTGAAAGAATTTAAAATTTAGAGCATTAATGTACGCAAGGAACTAAAATTTACAATGAATGAAATACATATCCTTTCAAAGGAGCATTTTTTTCTTTTAAATGTCATATTCTTATATTACTGAAGTATTAAATTATGATACAAACTTAAAGATTTTTATTAAGAAAGAGAAATCCCAGAATGAAGAATCTTATTTTGGATTTTTATATTTAACCTGTATTTTAGTATGTGATAACCACACTAACAATGTGGTGCTTCTAAATGATCTCTTATAGATTATTGCAGAGTCTTGATAAGCTCTTATATATCTTAGTGAATAGGAAAAATTGTAAAGTAATGTAGTTCTACCCTCTTTTTCCCAAGATTTTAAAAGAATGGTCACATCACATTAATCTTTCGTTTATAAATATTACATAATTATAATACTTATTTTTTATGGATTATGAAATATATATATCTTTTAAAATCTATAAGATGAAATCTTTTATACTTCAAAGTATTCAAATAATAATAAATTCATGTTTAAATATAAAAACTAGATGTAAAATAAATCACCAAAAACATTGATTTATGAAATTTAACAAATTAGCAAAATGAATATTGAAAGAAAAATATGTCAAAAATTACATTACATACGTTTACATACCACATTTTATACAAAAATTATAAGTCTTTTAAAAACATAAAGTTAAAGAAGTGCATTTTAAAACTATTTTATTTCTACGTATTGTAACTAAATAAAACTGTTCGCCAACAAACAAAATGGTGAAAAAAATGCCTAGTGAATTCCTTTTATAATTTCAGTTTCTTGTTCAAATAATAAAAAATAAAATAGTTTCCTGTTCAAAATCTTTATAGAGTCTCAAAGACTGAAGTTTGTAAATAGAGAGAGGAAGTACTTGTTAAACTAAAAGTTCAGGTTTTTTGAAGAATATTTTTAGAATTTAGCCGCAAGGTTTTTTTAGATCTTGAACATAATTTTGATCTAAATCGTAAAATACCTTTAATACACATTTAACAAAATCTTAAGAAACTTTTATAAATAGAATTTATGACAGATATTTTTAATTCAGTATCTCAATTTGTTTAAATAATATCTATGCACTACTAAGCTTTTGATGTATATATTAAAATACATGTACGCTTATGATCGCTAAATTTATAAATTTCATTTCATTAAAAAGCTCTTATTTTTTAAAACTTTATTAAGAATATCACATTTATAAATTAAAATGCTTACATTGATTCCATTTATCATGTTCAAATTAACGAAATAAATAGGCAAAAGCAATATTTCATTGTGGTCATTCAATTTTGAAATGATGTAAAAGGAGAAAGCAAAAGATTAAATACATTCTAATATTTTTATACACTTTTTAAGTTTGATTTACATAGCTTAAAATAAAAACATAAAATCATAATTCCCTCCCTTTTCTAAAGCTTTTGTTTTGGCTTAATATTCTTTTAAAAGAGGTAATATGCCTATAAAGATATAAAATGTGATAACAACAAATTTCAGGGAAGTGAAAACGTTTTATTTTTAAATAGCGTCTTTAATTTAAATGACATAAAAGTTTTGCAAATGAAATTCATATTAAAAATTCTAGAAATATTGTAGTTATTAAGTCTAAGGTGAGATTTAGTATTTTAATTAAAGTGCGATATAGTTAAACATTTTTCATCACAAATAAGATTTAAATTTTAGTATTTATTCTTATAAATGATATACTTTGAGAACATTATAAGCACTTTCAAATGAAATATTTATATTAAAGATATAAAACTATTACTATTCCTTTAAAATGTACGAATATATTATAAGGAATCTATATTTATTAAAATTTTCATTCAATAATTGAGAAATCATTAAAGATAACAAATAATTTAAAAATTAATAAAACGCTCTTATATCCCTGCAGATGCAAATGTTATTTTGTTTACATTAATGAGATAGTTATTTTTCAACTGAAGTTATATATATATACATAAATCTACACACTTTTATTCAAAATGAAAGAGAATAATTGTTCACATATGGACGAATTTTATTTATTGAGCCTTTTAAAAAATAGCGTTTCCTTTATTCTCGTAAAATTTTTCTCGACAATTTCATCTGTCGAAAAAAATTTAAATAAATGCAAACAATGTTTCAAAACACACTTTATCAGAGAAAAGTTTTTTAATCAGAATGTTCATACATATTACTTAATGTAATGTTTTTATATTTAAACATTTATTCAAGCAGAATAGAAGCATTATTTCTAATCAAACACCTAATATTATTTTATTAAAAATGTAAATATTTGATTTCAAAGCTTCTACAGTAAAAAGAAAATAATGAAAGGATATGTAATAAAAGGTTAATTTCCATTCATAATGAGAAATAATAGATTATTATTTCCAGTTGAAACATATAACAATGCAAAAATTACAATAAAAGATAAGATGAATTATTATCCAAGTGTTTACGTTTTGTAAATAATTTGAATATATAATCAGTTAAAAATTTCCTTTATTCTATACACAAAGTTTTTTAAGTCCATAATCTACAACCCAGATATTGAAAACATTAGTTTTTAATATCTGGACTGTAGATATAAAACATATTAATTATATAATACTGGAAAATAAATATAAAACATATTAATTTCTTTGAGTAATAGTATCATAGATACGTGGCCAAAATTTATGTATCATGACGAAATGTTATTTCTTTTATAAGTAATTTTATAAAATTATTGTTTCTATGTACTAACAGGAGGTGGAAATTTGTTTTTCTTTTAATTATTAATGGGAATTCTTTTATTTTTAACAGATAATTATCAGTTCGAATAACACAGGAGAATTGTAAATAATGTTCATTTGATAGTTTACCTTTTTTAATATTGAGTAGAATATTTTAGGATATATTTATTTTGACTTACAGAAAAACTTAAAAAAATAAAAAATTTGCATTAGTAAAATAATAGACGTTAATTTGTATATAGATCTATAATTAATACTTCGAAGTCATTTTGATAACTTTTAGTCAAAAGACAACTTCATACTGTAAAATAATAGATCCTCAGATTTAAATGACTGTATTAAATACATATATGTTTGTCTGTCTGTTTATTAATTGTACCAAATCAATAAATGAATTAAATAAAGTTTGAAAGAGAAATAATCTTTCTTTATGCTGTTTAAAATCCTAAGGTTTAAGTACAAAATATTACATTACCTTTTCTATGCATATACAAATAGAATATAGATTTTAATGTATAGAAACTAATATGGAATATTTTAACTCTATTTTTTATTTATTTTAATAAATGCTGTGCGATTGCAAAAAATTTTAATTACTTCTATTTTTAACAAGTAATTTTTTTTTATCTTTTTAACAAAGATAAAGTCTTATTAAGTCATTAGGATATAAAGTCTTATTAAGACAATTCTTTAATTATTTTGAATCGTTATATTATCAATATTGTATTCAATTCAAATAATGTTATATTTACAAATTTATATTTTAGTTTTAAGTTAGTTTATTTTCATTTAATTTTTGTTACAGTTAAGAAGTCAGCTCGTCTAACTGAAACGTTATAAATTTTCAGTAAGAAAAATTAGGATAGTATAATATTTTTTATCATAATCTTATTAATTTGAATGATCTAATTCGAAAATTGTTTTTATAAGTACAAAAGATTATCATGTAATATGGTTATATTTTTTCTAATAGAGGAAACTGTTAGTTATGTCCTTTCAAAAGATAAGTGAAAGTATAAAAATATAAATAGTTATTTAAATTGATAGCTATTTTTGAATTTAAATTTTCATAACTTAGTTTCTTTTCCTATTGATTACATCACTGATATACTAATGTTTAATTTGTTCGCTAGAGTAAGTGAAGTGAATGGGGCGTATTACCTTAACTGAATTTAAGGGAAAGTAGAAATCTTGTGTGCAATCTTGTAATTTAACAATGAGCCAGTTGTCAGAAATATTGACAAAAATGTTTTTCGTTCTGAATCATTCCCTTTTGTAAGCATAGGTGAGCCTGCCTTGAAAAGAATTTTAATTTTAATCTATTAAATGATTGAATGTTAGTCAATAATTATTAATTAACCAATTATTAAATGAAAGATAGAATTTAAAATTTAATAATATTCATTCGAAAAACTGATTGAGAATATAATAACATATAATTTGAGAAATAAAAAGGATAATCTAATTAATAAATTTAATAAATTCATGGACATTATAGCTTCAAGAAATTCTTCAAGACTTTAAGATCTCTCTCTCTCTCTCATTACTTGCATTTCTTTATCACTGTGATAATCTATTATAATTTTATACAAATTTGAATCTTATTATTTTCGCAATTGTGAGAATCTAAGATCATGTGATATATATTTGAATCTTGTTATTTCTACGCTTTGCTATTCAATGTTTAATTTATCTAATTAATAATATCCTAATTTATTTTTGAGAAATAAAAACAATTATCTAATTAACACAAACTTTGACGTAACAAGTTACATAATTTCTACTAAATATCAATGTAGCATTTTGCTCATAATTCTTATGCAGTGAGAGAATCTAGTATCAAGTGATATCTATATGTGAATTATATTAATTTAACTACTTGAAACTGAACTTTATTTCTAAGGGTTCATTTCCATAAATTATCTGCACCTTTTGACAATATGAGTTTTGTGTAAACTGTAAACATTTACTTGAATTGAAATTTTTTTTGTTAATTAATGACTCATGTTTTTACAATCATTTTCACGATACAATACGATTCAACATGTAATATCCATATTATCATTTTCTTTCTTAAGTAAAAATAAATATTTAATCCCTAGTATAATTGTATAAAATACTAAGCACAACAACGATTATAAATTACTATAAAAATGCTGTCATAAAGCTTTTAGTTAAGTGTATGGGTTGAAATTTAATTGGGATTGTTCAAGTTTTGGCACGTTTCACAAAAATAAAGGTTTGAATGAAAAACTATCTGGCAATGGATTTTGTGATATTTGATAAAGAATTGTATGTTCTGGAAAACAATGTGTTCAGATCTTAAGCTGTGACATATTTTATTTTTGTACATCATTGAAATGTGAAAAGAAATTTACAAAAATAGTTTTCTTTGCAGCTTTTGCGTTTTGCTTTAGATCAAGAGTCAAAGCCACAAAAGCGTTTTCCGTATTAATGAAATTATAGCTGAAAATGGCAACATTTTTCAGACAGCATGAAACTTCAAGTGATTTGAAGATGTCATTTTCAATATCAGAAAAAATCATAGTGCATGATGTCCTTATTGGAATGAATGCTGAATAATATCAGCTTATTTACTATTATTACAGATCTATCCCAAACGACGAGAAAACTGACAAAGATAGAAAGTTACTACTACACCTCCATCTAGTGTCAAATTTTTTTTTCCGCATGAAAAATTAAAAAAAATAGGCACTTATGGTCCTCATATTTTGAAAGACAAGGAGTGATAAAGATTATTTTTCTTATCTGTAATCAAAAAATTTATGGGGGAAAAGTAGTCAAGCTTTTATCGAATTTTTAATGCAAATGTAAAATTGTGTCTTTATTTCTTTACGAGAAATTACAATAAATCTCTTAGCAAGAACAAATCAATGATGTTATGAGCAGAATAAAATTATAATAGGCATCACGTCATGTACGTATATATATATATATATATATGTGTGTGTGTGTGTGTGTATGTGTGTAATGGCTTTATGATAATAATAACGATTATTTGATGCAATGTTCTCATTGCATTTGTTAGATGCAAAGATCAACATTTGCTGTTATGCTGTTAATTTTCAACAATCAAACGATATATATATATATATATATATATATATATATATATATATATATATATATATATATATATATATATATATATATATATATATATACAATTACCAAATATTAGCTGTTAAGTCATTAGCTCTACTTCTTGATAATGTTCTAATATAAAAATATTACTTAATCTTATTTAGAGTTATATATTTTCATACCAAAAAATATATTGTAAAAATGGTATATGGTATTTATCTAAAAATTATTTTTAAGTTAATCATTAAATATTTTTGATATTGACCCAACTCATATGCTAAGTTTAAAGAAATATATTTAATATCAATTGATGTAGTGAGAATACTAATAATTACTAAATTTGCTTTAGTTATATTAATCTTTGAAAATTTCAGCTTAATCCATCTCCTAGAGTGTTCTTAACACAGAATTTCCCTTTAAAAATTTAAACTGATAAAAATTTATACATTACTTAATAACATAATACTTAATAGGATAAAAGTTAATTTCTCCCCTTAAAATGAAAGCAAATATTCCATTTAAAATATATTTTTACAATTTATATAAAATAGTTTCTTTTTAGAATTTGTTTTTATTTAAGAAATTAACATGCATAATGCAATTAATAACCTTTCACAAGTTTTGTAAACACACAGTTAAACAAGCAGATAAAACACCTGAATAGCATAAAGCCCTAAAAATAGAAATGATTACATTTTTACAAGAAAATATATCATTTTATGCACAAGAATCTTACAGACAATGAAAAAAAATCACAAAACAATCAAGATTTCAAGGCTTTATAACATTATAAGAGTACCTGAAAGTATATTATAAATAATAAAATAAAATTTTAAAACTGATATAAGGTACTTCAATTTTAAAAGAAATAAGCAAACAAATTTGTGTAGTTGAAATTAAAAATGTATATGCAAAATTTAGTGTTTAAAATTATTTTTAAAATGGAACCAGATAAAAACCAAATTATAATTAAAAACATACCACAACTGCATTATCCTTTACATTTTGGCCTTTTATAGGATCATTGGAATTCTGTTCACTATTGTCCCTGTTAATGCATCTTTATTAATCTTTGAAATTTTTACAATAGGTAGGCATTTTAAGCGTACAACTTCGTTAGTATACCAGGCTTATTAATTTAAAAATGATAATTTTTGTTACTGAATAAATTTTTCATTTCATAAAGTTAGAAGCGATAAAGCTTTAAAAAATGAAAACTGCATAGCTGAATTCTCAGTTTTCTGTTTTGCATTACCATTCATTTGACAATAATGACTTCTTAATAGTATAAAAAATTATTTTGATGCAACAGTAAATGAAATCAATTAAGGTTGAAAAGTTTCATCAAATACTTTTGCATCACGAATGAAAAATTTTGAATAGATTAATATTCTTAAAAAATTAAACAATTTCAAATACTAGTAAATGCATAGGTTCACTGTAATTTGGAATCTCAAATTGACTTTATATTTTTAATAAACTGATTCATAAAAATATTATCAGAATCATTACAATCAATATTATCAGAATCTCTATTACTTCACCTTTATAAATTTTTAAATCTTCACAACATATAGGTATTCATTTAACATACAATGTTGGGTCTGTGGGTAATATATACATACATACATACATACACACACACATATATATATATATATATATATATATATATATATATATATATATATATATATATATATATATATATATATATATATATATATATATGCATTATATTTTGTGAGTTTACCTGTTTTGAATTTAAAACTTAACCAGAAAAATTTTGTATTGAGATTAAATGAATAAAATGAATATTCATAAAAATAAAATATTTCAATAAAAATGTTTTCATTCAAATTTTTCATAACAAATACCACAATCATTATCATTATTTTCCGGTAATACATAAATCACTGGAATTCTCAGATTTAAACAAGTTAGGGCACCGTTATTAACTATTATAATTGTATTGTTTTTATTAGATACAAGTTAAGGTCATGTATTAATGAATATTATATAAGACAAATCAATTTAAAATAATAGTTTAAGTCAAAAAAATTTTAGCTTTTTCACAAAATAGAAAGAAAACAACAAACAATAAGCTGTACAACACAAATATGTGTGTAACTTTATTTTTGCTTTTAAAATATCTGTGTCGCACCATAAAACACATCAATCATTACTAAGCATTAATATTTTAATTGGTGTAACAAATACTACAATTAGCATGAAATCTTCAGATATTAAGTCACACGATGACTTGAAACACTTAAAATAGACATTTCTAATCTTAACCTAATTTTATCAAATTTTTAATAACAAAATATTAAAATTCAACTTGATTTAAAGTGTAACTGATTTTTAATAGAATTCAGATTTATATTTAAATTAAATTACTTCTTCAAATTAAGTGAAGTAAAATATTACAAATAAACTTCAACAAAAATAATTTCTCAAGTGAAAACGTGTACCTCCTGTAACTGAAACATTGTAATATGAAAAATTAATTTTAACTGTGAGAAAAATTTTATCAGATACTTTTTAAAACATATAGATTTGTTCATTCACATTTTCTCAAGTAAACATTATCTAGAATAAATTTTGTAGATGAATTATATCAATTAAAAAATTATCTAAAAAATTGTTGAGAAAGTCAGTTTTCAGAGTTATATCAGCTGTTACTTTCAAATTTATTCAGGTGACCATGTAGAAGACGAAATAATTCATAGATATAAAATTGAATGCTTCAACAGAAATAAATGCGTAGTATAAAATTATAAAAGTAACTTCTTGTCTTTATCTGTATTTTTTTATCACATACACATGTTTCTGATATTTTTCAACGTTTTCAGTGATTTAAATAGAATTGTTAAAATGTCCTAAGTTATGTAAAAATAATAGAAAATGATCACATATTAATGCAATTTAATTTAAAATTCTAAATAATGAAGATATAGACATTAATTTATCTAACTATCATTTACTAATTTTATACAAAATTTATTTAAAATATAATATTGTGCAATTTATTTAAACAAAACATATTTAAAATATTTAAGTGTATAAGTGGTTCCATCACATTTAAAATCTGCACTTGCCTAAATTTAGTTTGAAATATTTCAGAAAATAATTTCCAAAATATAAAAAAATAAAAATCAGATTTAAAAATCTGGTGTTTAATTTATACATTAATAAGTGTTTTGAATTTTAATATTAATTTTATATGCATGTAAAAACTTTATATATAAAAATAACTATGTTTTAATTTAAATCATTTGCATAATTTTTAACTTGTATAAAACAATCATGTTACTTTTGAACATTTCATGAATTTTCGAATTAATTTTCTGAATTAATGAAAAATTATGAAGACATTTTGTAAAATTTTATATTTATTTAAAAAAAAGGTAAAAAAATATTATATTATAATTTTAAAGTGCTTAATATTATTTTTGGATACAATTCATAATTAATAAATAACAAAAAAGTAAACTTTTCATATTCATCATAAAGCTTTATAATTTATAATAATTTACAGTATCAAATAACAATTTTCACAGAATAACTGATACATTTATAATTGAAAATGTTAAAAAATATTAATATATTTTCAAATTTTCAGGCAATAAATTGCAAAGTATTGTTTCCATATTGGTACTCATTTGATTCAACATATTGCAATTTTTTTGCAAAAAATTATTCTTTTAGAATCAAGAAAATTTATTATAGCTATAGAAAAGCTTTTCATGAAATTAGTAATTGTAGAAGAGCATTTACATTCCTGCATTTTTCTAGAAAATATTTGATAAGAAAAAACGGATGAAAAAGAAAAAAATAAATATTTGATTTTTATGTCGTATACAATACAGAGAAAATTTAGTTTCATTTAGTCTATATTATCCTTAGCTAAATTAAATGAATGATTAACCCATGCAATAAATGAAATGTGTGATTCCTTTATTATTAAAATTTTGCTTCATTTTCTACAAATCAAAATTGTCAAAAAACCTTGAGAAAAATGTTTGGATTTTTAAATACACTTAGCTTATAATAAACTGTCAGGATAAAAAAACATACTTTATAAAATTTTAAAGTTAAGCATTTTAATTTAAAATAAACGGATATGAAGTAACTATGTACATCGAAAGTAAATAATGAAAAAATAATTTGTTAGCCTTTATATGTTTCGCATTTAATATGAATACCAATATAGGATCATCTAACTTGAAACGGCTTGAGATACATGTTAACGGGAAAACTAATTAAATTAAGAACATGCTACTGCAAAACAAAGAATGCGTAAATTAATTTATCAGTATTAATAATAAAATTATATTAAAATTATACATTAATTATGTAAGTATAACTTTTATATATATATATATATATTTATATATATATACATATATAAATTAAGGAAAGTTACTAATTTAACGCTACACAATTTGAGCATAATTTTGAAATTATTTGTAGCCATACATGGAAAAGAATTGAAGAAAATGTTTTTTATGGCTTGTGCTACTTAAAAACACATTTCATCAAAATACATTTACCTATTATTTTTATATAGTTCATATGCGTTCTGAAAGTAATAAATAGTTAATAAAATGAAATGAAAGCGTAATTGCATTGTTACTTGTATTATTGTTCTATTTTAAAACAAATTGTAGCAAGAAAGAAAAAATATTTTGATTGATTTTTTTGAAATAATGAAAGCATTAAGTGAACATAAGATGAATTTAAAACTGTATGAAATGCATGCTCTAATTTTAGTCTACCTTTGAATACAGCAATGAATACAATTGATTATTATTTAATTTATGCAAATAATTATTATGCATATTTTTATACAAACAATATATTACAAATAAATGTTTTCTATTTGTTCAAATCTATAAAACTCTGCAAATGAGATTATTTTAATCTAATTAAATAATAATAATAATATTAAATTATTGCTGGTGAATTTTAATTTTGTTCACATTTTTTAGGTTTTTTTTAATCACATATTTAAGTATTAATATTACTTGCATTATTCCTCGTTAAAAAATACTTTAAATATATGTAGGTGATTCATTGTTTTATCTCTGTTTTTTATTTATGTATATTTATATTTCTACAAATTTCTAATTTTATTTTTAAAGTTGAGAATAAAAAATCTCAATATACAAAGAAATCTTCGAATAATAAGGAAAATTTCACTGTTTAAACTGAAATTTTGTTCAAAATAATTCCTTAAAATGTGATTGCATTTCAAATATTTAACTTTCTATAACGACAAAAAGTTTTTAAATAAAGAAAGAAACCAGCATATTTCATTCCAACTATTTGATTTTCCTGTAAGAAAAAATGCCATAAATGTTAAACAATTTATTTAATTAAATAATGGCATTTCATATTTTCTTTTGTGTTCGATAAAAAATAATAGCAAAATAACTAGCCAAAAGAAAATATTGTTTTATTATAATAAAATATAATATTTTATTTTTTTATTATAATAAAAATATAAATCGAATAAATTTGTAACTATTTCTAATGTTATCTGCAAATATTTTTATGCATGTATTAAATATTTCTTTAACTTTTCTAATTAAGTTTCCTTTTTAACTTTAAAATCATTACAAATATTTTAAAATTATATTAAAAAATCTAATAAAAAATTAGCGGATATTATAAAAAATGGACAATGTAATGATACACATATAGAAAGGCATATATTCTAACTGAAACATTTAAACCAGATTTTTATTTACTATTGAAATTTTATACAATGACTTAAGTAAATGATTATTAGCTGTTTAATACCAGTAATTATAGGGACAAGTCACTTTTAAATTGAGGAAAAGTAATTTTACTTGGATTTGTACTTTCGATTTTTGATTCACGAAATTTTAAACATTTGATAACGCTTAATGTTTTTACGAAAAGTTCAATTTTATTTCCAAAGATTCTGACATCAAAATATATTTATTAAAAGTTGATTTCTCTCTGTTGTGAAAGTTGTCGAAGATTATTAAGTATATAGCTGGTTGTTTTATCACCTCTATTATTCCAGTTATATGTGTGCTGACTGGCATTACCATTATCACAAAAGAATGAGACATTTGCATTTGATGTCATAGATATAATAGAACTGAGTAGGTTTTTCCACCTTTTGGTGCTCCAGATCCGTGATTAACAAGAAGTAGTTTGACCTCTCCTTTCTTCATGAGAAAGCATGTTACCCGCAATATGCAAAAACTACATTCTTTCCCCCTCCCCAAATATAATAAATAAACAAATTTCATTTTTTACAATAATTGCACTTTGGGAATAAAGAAAGATGAAGGGATCCATGATCTATTACTTAACAAATATTGTTTCTTACTCACTGTGATTACGGATAGATGGCGCTTTTAAAAATGGAAAATAATCATATGCCTCCATTCCTGAAGTGCATAGAATTCCGAAACGCTGTGCATCATTGCATATGCGGTTCCAAAGTGTCTGTAAATCAGAGTTACTTACAATGCAAATTAATTAAAAATGTAGTAAGAATTACTAAACCAAAAATGCTTCACGTTAACTAGAAAAAAAAAACTGGAATTAGTTTTATTTTACAAACGGATTAGCAATTTTCAATTCAACAAAAGAATTTTCATGATCACAAGAAATAAATTATTTGTTTATATAGATTTAAATGCTTCAAGGTAACCTTCAATTTACCATATAAAACTACTGGTTAATATTGATTGTAATAAATAATTAATAATAAAATCATAATAATAAAATCAATGGTAAAATTACTGTAAGTTCATGGGGTTTTAGCTTTTATTTATTACAACAGAACCAATTTTCAGCAAAAATTTTACGTTATAAAAACAATGCTATAAACATTTAATTAAAACTAAAAATAAAATTATGATTAAAATATTAAGCATTTTATTTAAATGTGTACACTTTTTTTTTGAAACAGCTTTGAATAAAATTATATGATTCATAGAATATATATATATATATATATATATATATATATATATATATATATATATATATATATATATATAAGGCATTATAAATATACTAAAGTAATGATTACACACTAAGTGTATCTATATTTGGTCAGAAAAGAGTGTTTATTTTTCATAGCTGACCAATTCCATCTTGATGAAGACATGGTCCCTATGCTAAGTATTATACAAAATTTTAAAAAAATAACAATTCTGTAGATTAAGTATTAAATTCTATGCCTATAGATTTTAGTTTCTAAACTTTAAATTTTGATAAAAAGCTTAAGTTTTCAAAAGTGATTTAGTTCTTAGAAGAACTGTACTACTAATAATAGAATAAGTAAATACTTTGATTTCTATCAGAAAAGTAATCATTTTATGTTCATTGAATTAGCAAGAAAGAATGTTGTTTCTTCTATTAAATCAGTGTCCTTTATGTGATTAGAAGAGGAAATGAATCTGTATTAAGGTTATACGACTGTGATCTATTAAAGGTACTGCAGCATTATTATAATTTAGAGACAGTAATCCGAGTCGGAATGAAATAAGTTTAATGAAATCCTCACTGGATTCTCGGATGCCACTCATTTCATAAGTAGGGTGTTTGTCATTCACTTCAAAATTGAATTAAATTCTTGAAAAAATCAAAAACGTAATGACATTTTTACTTCACTTTAAAATAAGTAATTTATATAAATTGAAATCCTATAAATTATTCAATTTTGCATAGTTAATAGAAGATAAAATTATTTAAAAATATTATAAACTAATAAAATTTATGAAAATTTAATGTGTGACTTGGAAGAGAATTTGTATATGTTTAAACTAGATGATTTCTATCTTTAATAAAAATATCAAATGAAGATTTGCTTTGATAAAATCTGTCATAAATATTCATAATAATCTATAATAATATAATTAATATTTGGATTGTTATCTACTAAATAATTGATGAAAATCTTATTTAGCATTTAAAAAAATCTTACATCGATTGAACTAGTGATTGTAATTTTTATGTTTAAATTCTTATTGTTGTAAAGTCTCATAAAGTAAAATATAATTGACCATGAATATTTATTGAAATCTATAATAATGCAACTAATAATCGAATGATTAACTCCAAGAAAATTGATATATGTACGAAATCAATGGTCTGCTTATTTCCATTTTTTAATTTATTTCTCATTTGAAAGAGTTATATAATGTAATGTAGTTTTTAGACATAAATTTTACAACATTTTACGTAAATTTTTAATGTTGTAAAATTTATAAGGTAAAATATAATTAATTATGAAATTTTGTCATAACTTCCATTAAAATCTATAAAGGTTAATAATTGAATTATTGTTTTCAAGAAAATTGTGATAAATGTGCGAAATAATGGTCTTCCATTTTTAAATTTATTTATCACTATCTAATCACTATCTAAAAACTACATTATATTACATAATATAATGTAGTTTTTAGATGTAAATATTTACCATTGTTAAACTTCATAAAGTAAAATATAATTAATCATAATTATCAGTCATAAATTTCATTGAAATCTATTATAATGCAGTCAATAATTTAATAATTATCTTTAAGAAAATTGATAAAAATATGAAGTAAATGATCATATTATTTCAGTTTTAAATTTATATCTCATTTAAAAGAATTATTACAACAATTAAACTAGTAAATGCAATTTTAGGATGTAAAGTTTCACTGTTGAAATTCATAAGGAAAAATATATAGCGAATTCATTCTTTTATAAAGAAAATATTTTTTAAAAAGTTATTTTGGAACAGCCCAACAGACTTTCTCTATACGCCTAAAATATTCACTTCATTTCCTATTAGTTTAGCTTTATTCTCTTTTTGGATGTAATACTTCCATTCGTATTCTTTCGAAAGTCCCTTTAAATTCTGTGGATCATATCTCAGCTTTCAAAACTTTCCACAAATCATAGACTTTTATCATTCGCTTAAAAAATGCTGAAAAACTTTAATGAAATCTTTATAATTTTTTGTGTTTTTCTTATAATACTACTATAATATATTTTCTTGAAATCTTCCGGAATTTTCTTAGAAATCATTTTAGTTTTACATCAATATTTTTTGCTAGACCATGGCAATAATTTTTCTTCCCATATTGAATGATTTTAACTTCACAATTTTTCCCTAAATTGTTTCAAAATATTAGTTTATTGAAAATATATGTGTGTGTTTAATATATTTTAATTGCAAATATTTTTTTTCCTTCTCAGTAATTAAAGTAGCCAGCGAAAAACAATTTCTTAAGTGTTCCACTAATAATTCTAGTTTTCCTTTTTAATTTACATATTTTTAGATTTATATAATGTAATGCCGTTTAAAGCACAATGTTTTAATTTTTAGAATTTTACATGCATCCTAACTTTAATTATATTTTAAGTGTAAGCGTCCTCTATATACAATATATACTTGATTTATCTATTTATTTAACTCTTTAAGTAAACTTATTTTCTTATTGTTTTAAAGCATTCATTTATTTTTGCTTACGAAGTTACACCATTGTGTTCTTAATATTGTTATATATATAAGGAAGAACAATTTATTGTACTTCAAGTTCATATTTATTTTAACTTTAAACAACTTATTATACTAAAATTGATAAGCATATTTTAAAATACTGGATATATTGCAGTCACTATTTGCATACGAGGACAAATTTTTATATATAAAAAAAGTTATAAGCAGGTAATGTAAAAATCAAGAATATTCTCTTGTCCATAAATTAAGGATAATTCAGAATCATACAGACATTGAACTCTAAAATAAAAATTTCACATATAGAATTATCACACGCATCTTGAAGAATAATATGCAAATTACAAGAAATCATTATATAGCACCGATAGTACATCACAATGACAAGAGTGCAATGGAGGGGTATATACGGTTGCAGCGAAGTAAAATTGTTCAGAAGCGCTTTAAAAGCCTTTCAGTGCAATAATCGCATATTTATGTCACCGTCTCGAATGTGAATGTACCCAGCTAAAAGTATCCGAGGAATTTAGAATCACCCAGAGTATCATCTCCAGGCTTTTCAATAGTTCCAAGATGAAGGTAATGTGAGTAGACGTTACAGCACAAGTAGCCCCCAAGTTACAACGTCGAATGAGCCCCTGTATTTGGCAGTTATTGCCAAAAGAAACAGATGAAGCATAGCATTAGACCTGTCTTGTCAGCTCTCTTCAGCTACAAGTACGACAGTTTTAAGGCAGACAGAGTACAGATGCTTAGGGCACATTGGTCTATATGCTCGTAGACCTGTCAGATGTGTTTCACTCACTATCGCCATCCGCAATTCACTATCGCCTTTACACACTCGGTTAGCGTGGAGTAGAGAGTATGCATTGTGGACACAGCAAACAGTGGTCTTGTGTGATGTTTCCCGACAAGTCCAGGTTTAGCTTTGAAACTGATTCTCGCCGGATTTTCATATGGAGAGGACCATTTACCCGTTCCTACTAAGAAAACACCACTGAACAACACCGTTAAGGTGGTGAAGGATTGCTCGTTTGGGGAGGAATCCTTCTGGATTCCAGACCTGCATGCTCAGAATATAACTATGACAGGCCACATCTATCGGAATGTCTTTATGGAAGAACATGTGCGTTTCTTTCGGGGCGCCATGGGTGCTAAATTTCTGCTTATGGATGGCCTCACCATGCAAACATTGTAGATTAATGCTTTCAATCGGAGGATATCATCCGTATGAACTGGCCAGCATACTCACCGGGCTTGAATCCAATAGAGCATGAGTGGGACATGCTTAGCCGATGAATTTCAGCCCGTCAATCTCCTCCCACATGTCTTCCGGAACTTCGGAGAGCATTGCTTGATAAGTGAAATATTCCCCAAGATCTGATCTATAATTTAATAATCAGCATTGCTAGGCGTTGTCCGGCTTGTATTACATCGTCTTCTGGGGGCATACTATGTATTAAACATCATGCCAACCATGCCATATTTGTTTTTGTTAATAGGTTTCTTTTTAAGTTTGTTCCAGGGAGTAAAAATCGCAATTTTAATTAATTATTCTAAACATTTAGCATTGTTTTTGCTCTTTACCTGATGGTTAATAAATAGACTTTACAAACAAGTTACATTTGTTTTGCTTCTGTCTCTTTGCCTGAATTTACATTATCTTTAATTTATGGATACGAGCGTAAATTGTTTAAAAGATTTTAAATTTATATAAAATAAATTGTACCATAATTGAATTTGAAGAATAAATATAATAATAAAATCCTATAATTAAAAAATTAAAAACAAACAACGATAAATTGTTTAATTACCAATGTAATTAATGTGTTGAAAGAAAGTGGATGAAAGAAATTATAATGTAAAGTAACATGCAGTTTCGAATGTAAGATATGTGATTATTGTCATATTTCTAATCGCTTTTTATAAAATATTGATAAGTAGGAAGATTATGTTTTTACTTAGAAAAATATCAAATTACCGAGATTTTTGTAAAAACTGTACCCAATATACGTTATATATTTAGTATGTTAAGCGATACGTATACACGAAAAAATTGACAAAATAAGAACATCTTCTTAAGAATGCATGCATTTAATAGTGAATGAAAAGCAAAACAATGAAATTTCATAGCCCACTATTGCAACGAATATAATCGATAATTCAAATCAAAAGACAACGATATTGGCACCCTTTGTAGTGAACATTTAATGAAGGTTAGATAAGAGAGCAAATCTTTAATGACTAAATGAAATGTTAACAAATAAGTCATTATTTGTTAATGACTTATTTGTTGACATTTCCTTATTAGTCATGATTGACACTTGCCATGTAACAAGTGCGAAGATCACTTAAATTAATTCAATGTGCGCATCCCACTAGAAGCCGCAAATTTTTACCTATCTCGCTAAATTATACTCAATGGCTTATTAACTATTTACTCATCTATTAATGCTATTACAGTTATTTTATGAAATTTTCTTCCCTTTTTTATGTTGTTTGTTTGCTTGCCTTTGTTACTTGCTTACTAGGCACTTTCTCATGTTTATTATGAATTACACAAATATTAGTTTATTACCACTTTCAGTTTTTTTTAATTTTAGTTAAATTAGAAATAGTTTTTTCATTCATACTTTTATTATTTTAAAATTTTTATAAATAAAATTTCGAAAATTTTTATTATTTGCAATTTTATTAATAATCATAAATTAAAGAGCTTTTTTTACATGATTACTTTAAAATAATTATTCTCTAAAAGTTTATTTGAATTGAAATAATAATTTTAATGCTTCAGGGTTCATTTACACGACAACGTATTGCAGAGATTTTTTTACATTTATGTTTGTGGACATATAAAATACGACAGATATATGTTTTATTTTGTTGAATGAATTATTGAATATTTGATAATATAGAAAATGAATATAGAATTACCTCAAGAAATCTTTCCTGAAACGAAATTTAAGTTTGTAATAGTTTTTATATAGCGAAGATATCAGATAATATTTAACGGAAAACAATTTTACATGCATTTTTACTTCTCACATTTGCATGCATCTTTAAAATAAGATATAGTTATATCATAGTGGGCATCTAACTAATAGTTTGTCCCCACTCTATGCATTTTTTATTTGAAGAGTTCATGATGTTTAAAGTTATATATTTGTTTAAAAATGTCCTATAAGATATTGTCAATAAAGGTAATTCAAAATAAAATGCTACATTTAATTTATTATTTACATTATTTATTCTGGGTTATTCATAAAAATTATGTCGAAAAATTGCAAAATACAGAGATGAAAAATATAGATAGCAAAACTATTTATAAAAGAAAACTAAAAAAAAAAAAAACTATACAAAACTTGATGAAAGGTATCTCTTTCAACAACTGAAAACCAGATCTTTAACTCTCTGAAAACAATATATTTACTCATTTCTTAGTCCAAATCTAGAAATAGTTAGCATTTAAAATGAAATAGAAATGATGAACACAGACCAAAATATAGATATATAATACATGAACAGCAAAAATATTATAAAAGGATAACTAAAAACAGCAAAATCAGATGAAATCATTTATCAACAATTGGAAAACATAGAATTTTAAGTTTTGAAAAGACGAAATGTTTGCTCTTTTCCAAGTTCTAAAAGTGAGAGATAGTTAACATCTAAAATGTGAAAAAAAAGTTACAACTACATTACCAGAAATGTTATGTCAATTTATAAAACAATATTTCTATTCTCTTAAAAATACATTCTGATTTCCATGATTTTAATTTTGTTTTCGAAACTTACTCTATAAAATTTTGAATGTTGAAAATATTTCATTTCATATTTTAACAGAGTTAGGAAATTAGTTTTCATCTCTTTCAGTGTTGGAATATTGTTCAGAATATTTGTGAGCAGAATATAGAAGTTCTAGTTACTATCGTTAATATTTAAAGTCATGTGTGCTAGTCAACAGTTTAAATTTTATAAGATTTTAACCTATGTATTAACCTTAAAACTTAAGTATCAACCATAAAATTCATGTATTAACTTTAAAATTAGTAGGAAGAATGTTAAATAATCTGCAATGATCTTAAATAAGTTTACTGATATTCTGACTTCATAAAAATAAATTTTAATAAATAAATCTAAATAATCATTTAGAATAAGTTAATGTTTGTTTTAAGTAAATTTAATATTTGAAATATGCAAATCCTTTCTCAGTTATTAAAAAACAATTCTGCTCAATATTATGATAACTTGAATTAAAGCATAAATATACATATAAACTGCATTAATTCAAAATTCATTCTTCAAAATGGTGAACTTTTCGTTTTATTATAAAGAGTTATTTAAATATTTTAGCAAAAATTTTAGCTCTCATTCAAGAATTTTCAGATTATGCATCTTCTCATTTTTCATGTTCAGAAATATAAAAATATTAGTTTTCATTTTTTCCTCTTTTCTATTATTAAGCAAACAATTTTCTTTCCGACATAAGAACATCTTCTAAAATAAGCATTATGTCATAGATGTAAAGAATTATTTTACACACGGCTAGCTTATTTCTATATTTATTTAATATTTATGCAACGCAGAGAAATCACACACAGTACACAAAAACGAAAACATAAGAACATTTAAACAAAAAATCTCTGACAATCATACTCGAGTAGCAGCTGTCTCTAGGGTTAGAGCTCATCTGGTTCTCTCAGTTCGTTTATGACCGTTAGAGGGCATTGCTCTATTACAGTCTGCTATTAATATTTACAATATTCTGGCTAAGTTTTTGTTAATTTATTAAGATCTACAATCTTAACTTTAACACGAATATATATATATGTATATATAATTTTTACACGTAATTTTTTACTACCAATAAAAGGTCAATAGATCAATGAAAAATGTATTACTTACATTTCGATTTTTTTTAATTTATTATAATATCATGATA